>CM045938.1:0-503027 GCA_025177825.1 Aechmea fasciata
TAGACTATTCACTGTTCTCAATGCATAACTTTGGAAACAAGATTTTTCTCATTCAATCGAACAAAGAGTAAACCTAATTATATTGTTCTATTACGCCCGAGAGTGTATATTCTAACGTATCCATGCCAACGTTCAAAAGAACCAAACCGACCAACATTAGACTACTCGCTTGCGCCCTAACAAGAAACTTTGAAAACAGTACTTTTTCTCATTCAATCGAACAAATAGTAAAACCAAATTATATTGTTCTATTACGCCCCGAGAGTGTATCTTCGCAACGTATCCATGCCATAGTTCACAAGAACCAAAACCGGACCAACATTAGGCTACTCAGTTGCGCCCTAACAGTATAACATTGGAAACAGTACTTTTTCTCATTCAATCGAACAAAGAGTAAAACCTAATTATATTGTTCTATTACGCCCCGAGAGTGTATATTCGCAACGTATCCATGCCAACGTTCACAAGAACCAAAACCGGACCAACATAAGACTACTCAGTTGCGCCCTAACAGTATAACTTTGGAAGCAGTACTTTTTCTCATTCAATCGAACAAAGAGTAAAACCTAATTATATTGTTCTATTACGCCCCGAGAGTGTATATTCGCAACGTATCCATGCCATAGTTCACAAGAACCAAAACCGGACCAACATTAAGCTACTCGCTTGCGCCTAACAAGATAATCGTGAAACAAAGATTTTTCTCATTCAATCGAACAAAGAGTAAAACCTAATTATATTGTCCTATTACGCCCCGAGAGTGTATATTCGCAACGTATCCATGCCAACATTTACAAGAACCAAAATCGGACCAACATTAGACTATTCAGTTGCTCCCTAACAGTATAACTTTGGAAACAGTACTTTTTCTCATTCAATCGAACAAAGAGTAAAACCTAATTATATTGTTCTATTACGCCCCGAGAGTGTATATTCGGAACGTATCCATGCCAACGTTCACAAGAACCAAAACCGACCAACATTAGACTACTCAGTTGCGCCCTAACAGTATAACTTTGGAAACAGTACTTTTTCTCATTCAATCGAACAAAGAGTAAAACCTAATTATATTGTTCTATTTCGCCCCGAGAGTGTATATTCGCAACGTATCCATGCCAACATTCACAAGAACCATAACCGGACCAACATTAGGCTACTCAGTTGCGCCCTAACAGTATAACTTTGGAAACAGTACTTTTTCTCATTCAATCGAACAAAGAGTAAAACCTAATTTTATTGTTCTATTACGCCCCGAGAGTGTATATTCGCAACGTATCCATGCCATAGTTCACAAGAACCAAAACCGGACCAACATTAGGCTACTCAGTTGCGCCCTAACAAGATAACTTTGGAAACAGTACTTTTTCTCATTCAATCGAACAAAGAGTAAAACCTAATTATATTGTTCTATTACGCCCCGAGAGTGTATATTCGCAACGTATCCATGCCAACATTTACAAGAACCAAAACCGGACCAACATTAGACTACTCAGTTGCGCCCTAACAGTATAACTTTGGAAACAGTACTTTTTCTCATTCAATCGAACAAAGAGTAAAGCCTAATTATATTGTTCTATTACGCCCGAGAGTGTATATTCGAACGTATCCATGCCAACGTTCACAAGAACCAAAACCGACCAACATTAGACTACTCAGTTGCGCCCTAACAGTAAAACTTTGGAAACAGTACTTTTTCTCATTCAATCGAACAAAGAGTAAAACCAAAGTTTATTGTTCGATTACGCCCCGAGAGTGTATCTTCGCAACGTATCCATGCCATAGTTCACAAGAACCAAAACCGGACCAACATTAGGCTACTCAGTTGCGCCCTAACAAGATAACATTGGAAACAGGACTTTTTCTTATTCAATCGAACAAAGAGTAAAACCTTATTATATTGTTCTATTACGCCTCGAGAGTGTATATTCGCAACGTATCCATGCCAACGTTCACAAGAACCAAAACCGGACCAACATTAGACTACCCTTTGCGCCTAACAAGACAACTTTGGAAGCAAGATTTTTCTCATTCAATCGAACAAAGAGTAAAACCTAATTATCTTGTTCTATTACGCCCTGAGAGAGTATATTCGCAACGTATCCATGCCAACGTTCACAAGAACCTAAACCGGACCAACATTAGACTACTCAGTTGCGCCCTAACAGTATAACTTTGGAAGCAGTACTTTTTCTCATTCAATCGAACAAAGAGTAAAACCTAATTATCTTGTTCTATTACGCCCCGAGAGAGTATATTCGCAACGTATCCATGCCAACGTTCACAAGAACCAAAACCGGGCCAACATTAGGCTACTCAGTTGCGCCCTAACAGTATAACTTTGGAGACAGTACTTTTTCTCATTCAATCGAACAAAGAGTAAAACCTAATTATATTGTTCTATTACGCCCCGAGAGTGTATATTCGCAACGTATCCATGCCAACATTCACAAGAACCAAAACCGGACCAACATTAGGATACTCAGTTGCGCCCTAAAAGTATAACTTTGGAAACAGTACTTTTTCTCATTCAATCGAACAAAGAGTAAAACCTAATTTTATTGTTCTATTACGCCCCGAGAGTGTATATTCGCAACGTATCCATGCCATAGTTCACAAGAACCAAAACCGGACCAACATTAGGCTACTCAGTTGCGCCTTAACAATATAACATTGGAAACAGTACTTTTTCTCATTCAATCGAACAAAGAGTAAAACCTAATTATATTGTCCTATTACGCCCCGAGAGTGTATATTCGCAACGTATCCATGCCAACATTTACAAGAACCAAAATCGGACCAACATTAGACTATTCAGTTGCTCCCTAACAGTATAACTTTGGAAACAGTACTTTTTCTCATTCAATCGAACAAAGAGTAAAATCTAATTATATTGTTCTATTACGCCCCGAGAGTGTATATTCGGAACGTATCCATGCCAACGTTCACAAGAACCAAAACCGACCAACATTAGACTACTCAGTTGCGCCCTAACAGTAAAACTTTGAAAACAGTACTTTTTCTCATTCAATCGAACAAAGAGTAAAACCAAATTATATTGTTCTATTACGCCCCGAGAGTGTATCTTCGCAACGTATCCATGCCATAGTTCACAAGAACCAAAACCGGACCAACATTAGGCTACTCATTTGCGCCCTAACAGTAGAACATTGGAAACAGTACTTTTTCTTATTCAATCGAACAAAGAGTAAAACCTAATTATATTGTTCTATTACGCCTCGAGAGTGTATATTCGCAACGTATCCATGCCAACGTTCACAAGAACCAAAACCGGACCAACATTAGACTACTCAGTTGCGCCCTAACAGCTCATTCAATCGAACAAAGAGTAAAACCTAATTATCTTGTTCTATTACGCCCCGAGAGAGTATATTCGCAACGTATCCATGCCAACGTTCACAAGAACCAAAACCGGACCAACATTAGGCTACTCAGTTGCGCCCTAACAGTATAACTTTGGAAATAGTACTTTTTCTCATTCAATCGAACAAAGAGTAAAATCTAATTATATTGTTCTATTACGCCCCGAGAGTGTATATTCGCAACGTATCCATGCCAACATTCACAAGAACCAAAACCGGACCAACATTCGGCTACTCAGTTGCGCCCTAACAGTATAACTTTGGAAACAGTACTTTTTCTCATTCAATCGAACAAAGAGTAAAACCTAATTATATTGTTCTATTACGCCCCGAGGGTGTATATTCGGAACGTATCCATGCCAACGTTCACAAGAACCAAAACCGACCAACATTAGACTACTCAGTTGCGCCCTAACAGTATAACTTTGGAAACAGTACTTTTTCTCATTCAATCGAACAAAGAGTAAAACCTAATTATATTGTCCTATTACGCCCCGAGAGTGTATATTCGCAACGTATCCATGCCAACATTTACAAGAACCAAAACCGGACCAACATTAGACTATTCAGTTGCGCCCTAACAGTATAACTTTGGAAACAGTACTTTTTCTCATTCAATCGAACAAAGAGTAAAACCTAATTATATTGTTCTATTACGCCCGAGAGTGTATATTCGAACGTATCCATGCCAACGTTCACAAGAACCAAAACCGACCAACATTAGACTACTCGCTTGCGCCCTAACAAGAAACTTTGGAAACAAGATTTTTCTCTCATTCAATCGAACAAAGAGTAAAACCAAAGTATATTGTTCTATTACGCCCCGAGAGTGTATCTTCGCAACGTATCCATGCCATAGTTCACAAGAACCAAAACCGGACCAACATTAGGCTACTCAGTTGCGCCACAACGCATAACATTGGAAACAAGATTTTTCTTATTCAATCGAACAAAGAGTAAAACCTAATTATATTGTTCTATTACGCCTCGAGAGTGTATATTCGCAACGTATCCATGCCAACGTTCACAAGAACCAAAACCGGACCAACATTAGACTACTCAGTTGCGCCCTAACAGTATAACTTTGGAAACAGTACTTTTTCTCATTCAATCGAACAAAGAGTAAAACCTAATTATCTTGTTCTATTACGCCCCGAGAGAGTATATTCGCAACGTATCCATGCCAACGTTCACAAGAACCAAAACCGGACAAACATTAGACTACTCAGTTGCGCCCTAACAGTATAACTTTGGAAGCAGTACTTTTTCTCATTCAATCGAACAAAGAGTAAAACCTAATTATCTTGTTCTATTACGCCCCGAGAGAGTATATTCGCAACGTATCCATGCCAACGTTCACAAGAACCAAAACCGACCAACATTAGACTACTCGCCTAACAAAGATAACTTTGGAGACAAGATTTTTCTCATTCAATCGAACAAAGAGTAAAACCTAATTATATTGTTCTATTACGCCCCGAGAGTGTATATTCGCAACGTATCCATGCCAACATTCACAAGAACCAAAACTGGACCAACATTAGGATACTCAGTTACGCCCTAAAAGTATAACTTTGGAAACAGTACTTTTTCTCATTCAATCGAACAAAGAGTAAAACCTAATTATATTGTTCTATTACGCCTCGAGAGTGTATATTCGCAACGTATCCATGCCATAGTTCACAAGAACCAAAACCGGACCAACATTAGGCTACTCAGTTGCGCCCTAACAGTATAACTTTGGAAACAGTACTTTTTCTCATTCAATCGAACAAAAGTAAAACCTAATTATATTGTCCTATTACGCCCCGAGAGTGTATATTCGCAACGTATCCATGCCAACATTTACAAGAACCAAAACCGACCAACATTAGACTATTCGTTGCTCCCCTAACAAGATAACTTTGGAAACAAGATTTTGCTCATTCAATCGAACAAAGAGTAAAACCTAATTATATTCTTCTATTACGCCCCGAGAGTGTATATTCGGAACGTATCCATGCCAACGTTCACAAGAACCAAAACCGACCAACATTAGACTACTCAGTTGCGCCCTAACAGTAAAACTTTGAAAACAGTACTTTTTCTCATTCAATCGAACAAAGAGTAAAACCAAATTATATTGTTCTATTACGCCCCGAGAGTGTATCTTCGCAACGTATCCATGCCATAGTTCACAAGAACCAAAACCGGACCAACATTAGGCTACTCAGTTGCGCCCTAACAGTATAACATTGGAAATAGTACTTTTTCTTATTCAATCGAACAAAGAGTAAAACCTAATTATATTGTTCTATTACGCCTCGAGAGTGTATATTCGCAACGTATCCATGCCAACGTTCACAAGAACCAAAACCGGACCAACATTAGACTACTCAGTTGCGCCCTAACAGTATAACTTTGGAAACAGTACTTTTTCTCATTCAATCGAACAAAGAGTAAAACCTAATTATATTGTTCTATTTCGCCCCGAGAGTGTATATTCGCAACGTATCCATGCCAACATTCACAAGAACCATAACTCGACCAACATTAGGCTACTCAGTTGCGCCCTAACAGTATAACTTTGGAAACAGTACTTTTTCTAATTCAATCGAACAAAGAGTAAAACCGAATTTTATTGTTCTATTACGCCCCGAGAGTGTATATTCGCAACGTATCCATGCCATAGTTCACAAGAACCAAAACCGGACCAACATTAGGCTACTCAGTTGCGCCTAACAAGATAACTTTGGAAACAAGATTTTTTTCTCATTCAATCGAACAAAGAGTAAAACCTAATTATATTGTCCTATTACGCCCCGAGAGTGTATATTCGCAACGTATCCATGCCAACATTTACAAGAACCAAAACCGGACCAACATTAGACTATTCAGTTGCTCCCTAACAGTATAACTTTGGAAACAGTACTTTTTCTCATTCAATCGAACAAAGAGTAAAACCTAATTATATTGTTCTATTACGCCCCGAGAGTGTATATTCGGAACGTATCCATGCCAACGTTCACAAGAACCAAAACCGACCAACATTAGACTACTCAGTTGCGCCCTAACAGTAAAACTTTGGAAACAGTACTTTTTCTCATTCAATCGAACAAAGAGTAAAACCAAATTATATTGTTCTATTACGCCCCGAGAGTGTATCTTCGCAACGTATCCATGCCATAGTTCACAAGAACCAAAACCGGACCAACATTAGGCTACTCAGTTGCGCCCTAACAGTATAACATTGGAAACAGTACTTTTTCTTATTCAATCGAACAAAGAGTAAAACCTAATTATATTGTTCTATTACGCCTCGAGAGTGTATATTCGCAACGTATCCATGCCAACGTTCACAAGAACCAAAACCGGACCAACATTAGACTACTCAGTTGCGCCCTAACAGTATAACTTTGGAAGCAAGATTTTTCTCATTCAATCGAACAAAGAGTAAAACCTAATTATATTGTTCTATTACGCCCCGAGAGTGTATATTCGCAACGTATCCATGCCAACATTCACAAGAACCAAAACTGGACCAACATTAGGATACTCAGTTGCGCCCTAAAAGTATAACTTTGGAAACAGTACTTTTTCTCATTCAATCGAACAAAGAGTAAAACCTAATTTTATTGTTCTATTACGCCCCGAGAGTGTATATTCGCAACGTATCCATGCCATAGTTCACAAGAACCAAAACCGGACCAACATTAGGCTACTCAGTTGCGCCCTAACAGTATAACTTTGGAAACAGTACTTTTTCTCATTCAATCGAACAAAGAGTAAAACCTAATTATATTGTCCTATTACGCCCCGAGAGTGTATATTCGCAACGTATCCATGCCAACATTTACAAGAACCAAAACCGGACCAACATTAGACTATTCAGTTGCTCCCTAACAGTATAACTTTGGAAACAGTACTTTTTCTCATTCAATCGAACCAAGAGTAAAACCTAATTATATTGTTCTATTACGCCCCGAGAGTGTATATTCGCAACGTATCCATGCCAACGTTCACAAGAACCAAAACCGGACCAACATTAGACTACTCAGTTGCGCCTAACAAGAAACTTTGAAAACAAGATTTTTCTCATTCAATCAAACAAAGAGTAAAACCAAATTATATTGTTCTATTACGCCCCGAGAGTGTATATTCGCAACGTATCCATGCCAACGTTCACAAGAACCAAAACCGGACCAACATTAGGCTACTCAGTTGCGCCCTAACAGTATAACATTGGAAACAGTACTTTTTCTTATTCAATCGAACAAAGAGTAAAACCTAATTATATTGTTCTATTACGCCTCGAGAGTGTATATTCGCAACGTATCCATGCCAACGTTCACAAGAACCAAAACCGGACCAACATTAGGCTACTCGCCTAACAAGATAACTTTGGAAGATTTTTCTCATTCAATCGAACAAAGAGTAAAACCTAATTATCTTGTTCTATTACGCCCCGAGAGAGTATATTCGCAACGTATCCATGCCAACGTTCACAAGAACCAAAACCGGACCAACATTAGGCTACTCAGTTGCGCCCTAACAGTATAACTTTGGAAACAGTACTTTTTCTCATTCAATCGAACAAAGAGTAAAACCTAATTATATTGTTCTATTACGCCCCGAGAGTGTATATTCGCAACGTATCCATGCCAACATTCACAAGAACCAAAACCGGACCAACATTAGGCTACTCAGTTGCGCCCTAACAGTATACGCCCCGAGAGTGTATATTCGCAACGTATCCATGCCATAGTTCACAAGAACCAAAACCGGACCAACATTAGGCTACTCAGTTGCGCCCTAACAGTATAACTTTGGAAACAGTACTTTTTCTCATTCAATCGAACAAAGAGTAAAACCTAATTATATTGTCCTATTACGCCCCGAGAGTGTATATTCGCAACGTATCCATGCCAACATTTACAAGAACCAAAACCGGACCAACATTAGACTACTCAGTTGCGCCCTAACAGTATAACTTTGGAAACAGTACTTTTTCTCATTCAATCGAACAAAGAGTAAAGCCTAATTATATTGTTCTATTACGCCCCGAGAGTGTATATTCGGAACGTATCCATGCCAACGTTCACAAGAACCAAAACCGACCAACATTAGACTACTCAGTTGCGCTCTAACAGTAAAACTTTGGAAACAGTACTTTTTCTCATTCAATCGAACAAAGAGTAAAACCAAAGTATATTGTTCTATTACGCCCCGAGAGTGTATCTTCGCAACGTATCCATGCCATAGTTCACAAGAACCAAAACCGGACCAACATTAGGCTACTCAGTTGCGCCCTAACAGTATAACATTGGAAACAGTACTTTTTCTTATTCAATCGAACAAAGAGTAAAACCTAATTATATTGTTCTATTACGCCTCGAGAGTGTATATTCGCAACGTATCCATGCCAACGTTCACAAGAACCAAAACCGGACCAACATTAGACTACTCAGTTGCGCCTAACAAGATAACTTTGGAAGAAAGATTTTTTCTCATTCAATCGAACAAAGAGTAAAACCTAATTATATTGTTCTATTACGCCCCGAGAGTGTATATTCGGAACGTATCCATGCCAACGTTCACAAGAACCAAAACCGACCAACATTAGACTACTCAGTTGCGCCCTAACAGTAAAACTTTGAAAACAGTACTTTTTCTCATTCAATCGAACAAAGAGTAAAACCTAATTATATTGTTCTATTACGCCCCGAGAGTGTATATTCGCAACGTATCCATGCCAACATTCACAAGAACCATAACCGGACCAACATTAGGCTACTCAGTTGCGCCCTAACAGTATAACTTTGGAAACAGTACTTTTTCTCATTCAATCGAACAAAGAGTAAAACCTAATTTTATTGTTCTATTACGCCCCGAGAGTGTATATTCGCAACGTATCCATGCCATAGTTCACAAGAACCAAAACGGGACCAACATTAGGCTACTCAGTTGCGCCCTAACAGTATAACTTTGGAAACAGTACTTTTTCTCATTCAATCGAACAAAGAGTAAAACCTAATTATATTGTTCTATTACGCCCCGAGAGTGTATATTCGCAACGTATCCATGCCAACTTCACAAGGACTAAAACCGGACCAACATTAGACTACTCAGTTGCGCCCTAACAGTATAACTTTGGAAACAGTACTTTTTCTCATTCAATCGAACAAAGAGTAAAACCTAATTATATTGTTCTATTACGCCCCGAGAGTGTATATTCGGAACGTATCCATGCCAACGTTCACAAGAACCAAAACCGGACCAACATTAGACTACTCAGTTGCGCCCTAACAGTATAACTTTGGAAACAGTACTTTTTCTCATTCAATCGAATAAAGAGCAAAACCTAATTCTTTTGTTCTATTACGCCCGAGAGTGTATATTCGCAACGTATCCATGCCAACGTTCACCAGAACCAAAACCGACCAACATTAGACTACTCAGTTGCGCCCTAACAGTATAACTTTGGAAACAGTACTTTTTCTCATTCAATCGAACAAAGAGTAAAACCTAATTATATTGTCCTATTACGCCCCAAGAGTGTATATTCGCAACGTATCCATGCCAACATTTACAAGAACCAAAACCGGACCAACATTAGACTATTCAGTTGCTCCCTAACAGTATAACTTTGGAAACAGTACTTTTTCTCATTCAATCGAACAAAGAGTAAAGCCTAATTATATTGTTCTATTACGCCCCGAGAGTGTATATTCGGAACGTATCCATGCCAACGTTCACAAGAACCAAAACCGACCAACATTAGACTACTCAGTTGCGCCCTAACAGTAAAACTTTGGAAACAGTACTTTTTCTCATTCAATCGAACAAAGAGTAAAACCAAAGTATATTGTTCTATTACGCCCCGAGAGTGTATCTTCGCAACGTATCCATGCCATAGTTCACAAGAACCAAAACCGGACCAACATTAGGCTACTCAGTTGCGCCCTAACAGTATAACATTGGAAACAGTACTTTTTCTTATTCTATCGAACAAAGAGTAAAACCTAATTATATTGTTCTATTATGCCTCGAGAGTGTATATTCGCAACGTATCCATGCCAACGTTCACAAGAACCAAAACCGGACCAACATTAGACTACTCAGTTGCGCCCTAACAGTATAACTTTGGAAGCAAGATTTTTCTCATTCAATCGAACAAAGAGTAAAACCTAATTATCTTGTTCTATTACGCCCCGAGAGAGTATATTCGCAACGTATCCATGCCAACGTTCACAAGAACCAAAACCGGACCAACATTAGGCTACTCAGTTGCGCCCTAACAGTATAACTTTGGAAACAGTACTTTTTCTCATTCAATCGAACAAAGAGTAAAACCTAATTATATTGTTCTATTACGCCCCGAGAGTGTATATTCGCAACGTATCCATGCCAACATTCACAAGAACCAAAACCGACCAACATTAGGCTACCGAGTTGCGCCTAACAGTATAACTTTGGAAACAGTACTTTTTCTCATTCAATCGAACAAAGAGTAAAACCTAATTTTATTGTTCTATTACGCCCCGAGAGTGTATATTCGCAACGTATCCATGCCATAGTTCACAAGAACCAAAACCGGACCAACATTAGCTACTCACTTGCGCCATAACAAAGATAACTTTTGAAACAAGATTTTTCTCATTCAATCGAACAAAGAGTAAAACCTAATTATATTGTTCTATTACGCCCCGAGAGTGTATATTCGCAACGTATCCATGCCAACTTCACAAGGACTAAAACCGGACCAACATTAGACTACTCAGTTGCGCCCTAACAGTATAACTTTGGAAACAGTACTTTTTCTCATTCAATCGAACAAAGAGTAAAACCTAATTATATTGTTCTATTACGCCCCGAGAGTGTATATTCGGAACGTATCCATGCCAACGTTCACAAGAACCAAAACCGACCAACATTAGACTACTCAGTTGCGCCCTAACAGTATAACTTTGGAAACAGTACTTTTTCTCATTCAATCGAACAAAGAGTAAGACCTAATTATATTGTTCTATTACGCCTCGAGAGTGTATATTCGCAACGTATCCATGCCAACGTTCACAAGAACCAAAACCGGACCAACATTAGACTACTCAGTTGCGCCCTAACAGTATAACTTTGGAAACAAGATTTTTTTTCTCATTCAATCGAACAAAGAGTAAAACCTAATTATATTGTCCTATTACGCCCCGAGAGTGTATATTCGCAACGTATCCATGCCAACATTTACAAGAACCAAAACCGGACCAACATTAGGCTATTCAGTTGCGCCCTAACAGTATAACTTTGGAAACAGTACTTTTTCTCATTCAATCGAACAAAGAGTAAAGCCTAATTATATTGTTCTATTACGCCCCGAGAGTGTATATTCGGAACGTATCCATGCCAACGTTCACAAGAACCAAAACCGACCAACATTAGACTACTCAATTGCGCCCTAACAAGAAAACTTTGGAAACAGTACTTTTTCTCATTCAATCGAACAAAGAGTAAAACCAAAGTATATTGTTCTATTACGCCCCGAGAGTGTATCTTCGCAACGTATCCATGCCATAGTTCACAAGAACCAAAATCGGACCAACATTAGGCTACTCAGTTGCGCCCTAACAGTATAACATTGGAAACAGTACTTTTTCTTATTCAATCGAACAAAGAGTAAAACCTAATTATATTGTTCTATTACGCCTCGAGAGTGTATATTCGCAACGTATCCATGCCAACGTTCACAAGAACCAAAACCGGACCAACATTAGACTACTCGATTGCGCCTAACAAGATAACTTTGGAAGCAAGATTTTTCTCATTCAATCGAACAAAGAGTAAAACCTAATTATATTGTTCTATTACGCCCGAGAGTGTATATTCGCAACGTATCCATGCCAACGTTCACAAGAACCAAAACCGGACCAACATTAGACTACTCAGTTGCGCCCTAACAGTATAACTTTGGAAACAGTACTTTTTCTCATTTAATCGAACAAAGAGTAAAACCTAATTATATTGTTCTATTACGCCCCGAGAGTGTATATTCGCAACGTATCCTTGCCATAGTTCACAAGAACCAAAACCGGACCAACATTAGGCTACTCAGTTGCGCCCTAACCGTATAACTTTGGAAACAGTACTTTTTCTCATTCAATCGAACAAAGAGTAAAACCATAGTTCACAAGAACCAAAACCGGACCAACATTAGGTTACTCGCTATACCAGAATAAAGATAACTTTGGAAACAGTACTTTTTCTAATTCAATCGAACAAAGAGTAAAACCTAATTATATAGTTTTTTACACCCCGAGTGTGTATATTCGCAACGTATCCATGCCAACGTTCACAAGAACCAAAACCGGACCAACATTAGACTACTCAGTTGCGCCCTAACAGTATAACTTTGGAAACAGTACTTTTTCTCATTCAATCGAACAAAGAGCAAAACCTAATTATATTGTTCTATTACGCCCCGAGAGTGTATATTCGCAACGTATCCATGCCATAGTTCACAAGAACCAAAACCGGACCAACATTAGGCTACTCAGTTGCGCCCTAACAGAATAACTTTGGAAACAGTACTTTTTCTCATTCAATCGAACAAAGAGTAAAACCTAATTATATTGTTCTATTACGCCCCGAGAGTGTATATTCGCAACGTATCCATGCCAACGTTCACAAGAACCAAGACCGGACCAACATTAGACTACTCAGTTGCGCCCTAACAGTATAACTTTGGAAACAGTACTTTTTCTCATTCAATCGAACAAAGAGTAAAACCTAATTATATTGTCCTATTACGCCCCAAGAGTGTATATTCGCAACGTATCCATGCCAACATTTACAAGAACCAAAACCGGACCAACATTAGACTATTCAGTTGCGCCCTAACCGTATAACTTTGGAAACAGTACTTTTTCTCATTCAATCGAACAAAGAGTAAAACCATAGTTCACAAGAACCAAAACCGGACCAACATTAGGTTACTCAGTTGCGCCGTAACAGTATAACTTTGGAAACAGTACTTTTTCTAATTCAATCGAACAAAGAGTAAAACCTAATTATATAGTTTTTTACACCCCGAGTGTGTATATTCGCAACGTATCCATGCCAACGTTCACAAGAACCAAAACCGGACCAACATTAGACTACTCAACAAGGCGTTTCCCCAACAAAGATAACTTTGGAAGCAAAGATTTTTTCTCATTCAATCGAACAAAGAGCAAAACCTAATTATATTGTTCTATTACGCCCCGAGAGTGTATATTCGCAACGTATCCATGCCAACGTTCACAAGAACCAAAACCGGACCAACATTAGACTACTCAGTTGCGCCTAACAAAGATAACTTTGGAAACAAGATTTTTCTAATTCAATCGAACAAAGAGTAAAACCTAATTATATTGTTCTATTACGCCCCGAGAGTGTATATTCGCAACGTATCCATGCCATAGTTCACAAGAACCAAAACCGGACCAACATTAGGCTACTCAGTTGCGCCCTAACAGTATAACTTTGGAAACAGTACTTTTTCTCATTCAATCGAACAAAGAGTAAAACCTAATTATATTGTTCTATTACGCCACGAGAGTGTATATTCGCAACGTATCCATGCCAACGTTCACAAGAACCAAAACCGGACCAACATTAGGCTACTCGCTTGCGCCTAACAAAGATAACTTTGGAAATGAAAGATTTTTTCTCATTCAATCGAACAAAGAGTAAAACCTAATTATATTGTCCTATTACGCCCCAAGAGTGTATATTCGCAACGTATCCATGCCAACATTTACAAGAACCAAAACCGGACCAACATTAGACTATTCAGTTGCGCCCTAACCGTATAACTTTGGAAACAGTACTTTTTCTCATTCAATCGAACAAAGAGTAAAGCCTAATTATATTGTTCTATTACGCCCCGAGAGTGTATATTCGCAACGTATCCATGCCAACGTTCACAAGAACCAAAACCGACCAACATTAGACTACTCAGTTGCGCCCTAACAGTAAAACTTTGGAAACAGTACTTTTTCTCATTCAATCGAACAAAGAGTAAAACCAAAGTATATTGTTCTATTACGCCCCGAGAGTGTATCTTCGCAACGTATCCATGCCATAGTTCACAAGAACCAAAATCGGACCAACATTAGGCTACTCAGTTGCGCCCTAACAGTATAACATTGGAAACAGTACTTTTTCTTATTCAATCGAACAAAGAGTAAAACCTAATTATATTGTTCTATTACGCCTCGAGAGTGTATATTCGCAACGTATCCATGCCAACGTTCACAAGAACAAAAACCGGACAAACATTAGACTACTCAGTTGCGCCCTAACAGTATAACTTTGGAAACAGTACTTTTTCTCATTCAATCGAACAAAGAGTAAACCCTAATTATCTTGTTCTATTACGCCCCGAGAGAGTATATTCGCAACGTATCCATGCCAACGTTCACAAGAACCAAAACCGGACCAACATTAGGCTACTCAGTTGCGCCCTAACAGTATAACTTTGGAACCAGTACTTTTTCTCATTCAATCGAACAAAGAGTAAAACCTAATTATATTGTTCTATTTCGCCCCGAGAGTGTATATTCGCAACGTATCCATGCCAACATTCACAAGAACCATAACTGGACCAACATTAGGCTACTCAGTTGCGCCCTAACAGTATAACTTTGGAAACAATACTTTTTCTCATTCAATCGAACAAAGAGTAAAACCTAATTTTATTGTTCTATTACGCCCCGAGAGTGTATATTCGCAACGTATCCATGCCATAGTTCACAAGAACCAAAACCGGACCAACATTAGGCTACTCAGTTGCGCCCTAACAGTATAACTTTGGAAATAGTACTTTTTCTCATTCAATCGAACAAAGAGTAAAACCTAATTATATTGTTCTATTACGCCCCGAGAGTGTATATTCGCAACGTATCCATGCCAACTTCACAAGGACTAAAACCGGACCAACATTAGACTACTCAGTTGCGCCCTAACAGTATAACTTTGGAAACAGTACTTTTTCTCATTCAATCGAACAAAGAGTAAAACCTAATTATATTGTTCTATTACGCCCCGAGAGTGTATATTCGGAACGTATCCATGCCAACGTTCACAAGAACCAAAACCGGACCAACATTAGACTACTCAGTTGCGCCCTAACAGTATAACTTTGGAAGCTGTACTTTTTCTCATTCAATCGAACAAAGAGTAAAACCTAATTATATTGTTCTATTACGCTCCCAGAGTGTATATTCGCAACGTATCCATGCCAACGTTCACAAGAACCAAAACCGGACCAACATTAGACTACTCAGTTGCGCCCTAACAGTATAACTTTGGAAACAAGATTTTTCTCATTCAATCGAACAAAGAGTAAAACCTAATTATATTGTTCTATTACGCCCCGAGAGTGTATATTCGCAACGTATCCATGCCATAGTTCACAAGAACCAAAACCGGACCAACATTAGGCTACTCAGTTGCGCCCTAACAGTATAACATTGGAAACAGTACTTTTTCTCATTCAATCGAACAAAGAGTAAAACCTAATTATATTGTTCTATCACGCCTCGAGAGTGTATATTCGCAACGTATCCATGCCATAGTTCACAAGAACCAAAACCGAACCAACATTAGGTTACTCAGTTGCGCCGTAACAGTATAACTTTGGAAACAGTACTTTTTCTAATTCAATCGAACAAAGAGTAAAACCTAATTATATAGTTTTTTTACGCCCCGAGTGTGTATATTCGCAACGTATCCATGCCAACGTTCACAAGAACCAAAACCGGACCAACATTAGACTACTCAGTTGCGCCCTAACAAAGATAACTTTGGAAGCAAGATTTTTTCTCATTCAATCGAACAAAGAGTAAAACCTAATTATATTGTTCTATTACGCCCCGAGAGTGTATATTCGCAACGTATCCATGCCATCGTTCACAAGAACCAAAACCGGACCAACATTAGGCTACCCAGTTGCGCCCTAATAGTATAACTTTGGAAACAGTACTTTTTCTCTAATTCAATCGAACAAAGAGTAAAACCTAATTATATTGTTCTATTACGCCCCGAGAGTGTATATTCGCAACGTATCCATGCCATAGTTCACAAGAACCAAAACCGGACCAACATTAGGCTACTCAGTTGCGCCCTAACAGTATAACTTTGGAAACAGTACTTTTTCTCATTCAATCGAACAAATAGTAAAACCTAATTATATTGTTCTATTACGCCCCGAGAGTGTATATTGGCTACATATGCATGCCAACGTTCACAAGAACCAAAACCGGACCAACATTAGGCTACTCAGTTGCGCCCTAACAGTATAACTTTGGAAACAGTACTTTTTCTCATTCAATCGAACAAAGAGTAAAACCTAATTATATTGTTCTATTACCCCCCGAGAGTGTATATTCGCAACGTATCCATGCCAACATTCACAAGAACCAAAACCGGACCAACATTAGACTACTCAGTTGCGCCCTAACAGTATAACTTTGGAAACAGTACTTTTTCTCATTCAATCGAACAAAGAGTAAAACCTAATTTTATTGTTCTATTACGCCCCGAGAGTGTATATTCGCAACGTATCCATGCCATAGTTCACAAGAACCAAAACCGGACCAACATTAGGTTACTCAGTTGCGCCCTAACAGTATAACTTTGGAAACAGTACTTTTTCTCATTCAATCGAACAAAGAGTAAAACCTAATTATATTGTTCTATTACGCCCCGAGAGTGTATATTCGCAACGTATCCATGCCAACGTTCCCAAGAACCAAAACCGGACCAACATTAGGCTACTCAGTTGCGCCCTAACAGTATAACTTTGGAAACAGTACTTTTTCTCATTCAATCGAACAAAGAGTAAAACCTAATTATCTTGTTCTATTACGCCCCGAGAGAGTATATTCGCAACGTATCCATGCCAACGTTCACAAGAACCAAAACCGGACCAACATTAGGCTACTCAGTTGCGCCCTAACAGTATAACTTTGGAAACAGTACTTTTTCTCATTCAATCGAACAAAGAGTAAAACCTAATTATATTGTTCTATTACGCCCCGAGAGTGTATATTCGCTACGTATCCATGCCAACGTTCACAAGAACCAAAACCGGACCAACATTAGGCTACTCAGTTGCGACCTAACAGTATAACTTTGGAAACAGTACTTTTTCTCATTCAATCGAACAAAGAGTAAAACCTAATTATATTGTTCTATTACGCCCCGAGAGTGTATATTCGCAACGTATCCATGCCATAGTTCACAAGAACCAAAACCGGACCAACATTAGCTACTCAGTTGCGCCCTAACAGTATAACTTTGGAAACAACACTTTTTCTCATTCAATTGAACAAAGAGTAAAACCTAATTATATTGTTCTATTACGCCTCGAGAGTGTATATTCGCAACGTATCCATGCCAACGTTCACAAGAACCAAAACCGGACCAACATTAGACTACTCAGTTGCGCCCTAACAGTATAACTTTGGAAACAGTACTTTTTCTCATTCAATCGAACAAAGAGTAAAACCTAATTATCTTGTTCTATTACGCCCCGAGAGTGTATATTCGCAACGTATCCATGCCAACTTCACAAGGACCAAAACCGGACCAACATTAGACTACTCAGTTGCGCCCTAACAGTATAACTTTGGAAACAGTACTTTTTCTCATTCAATCGAACAAAGAGTAAAACCTAATTATATTGTTCTATTACGCCCCGAGAGTGTATATTCGCAACGTATCCATGCCAACGTTCACAAGAACCAAAACCGGACCAACATTAGCCTACTCAGTTGCGCCTAACAAAGATAACTTTGGAAGCAGATTTTTCTCATTCAATCGAACAAAGAGTAAAACCTAATTATATTGTTCTATTACGCCCCCAGAGTGTATATTCGCAACGTATCCATGCCAACGTTCACAAGAACCAAAACCGGACCAACATTAGACTACTCAGTTGCGCCCTAACAGTATAACTTTGGAAACAGTACTTTTTCTCATTCAATCGAACAAAGAGTAAAACCTAATTATATTGTTCTATTACGCCCCGAGAGTGTATATTCGCAACGTATCCTTGCCATAGTTCACAAGAACCAAAACCGGACCAACATTAGGCTACAATGTTGCTCCCTAACCGTATAACATTGGAAAGATTTTTCTCATTCAATCGAACAAAGAGTAAAACCTAATTATATTGTTCTATCACGCCTCGATAGTGTATATTCGCAACGTATCCATGCCATAGTTCACAAGAACCAAAACCGGACCAACATTAGGTTACTCTGTTGCGCCCTAACAGTATAACTTTGGAAACAGTACTTTTTCTCATTCAATCGAACAAAGAGTAAAACCTAATTATATTGTTTTATTACGCCCCAAGTGTGTATATTCGCAACGTATCCATGCCAACGTTCACAAGAACCAAAACCGGGCCAACATTAGACTACTCAGTTGCGCCCTAACAGTATAACTTTGGAAGCAGTACTTTTTCTCATTCAATCGAACAAAGAGCAAAACCTAATTATATTGTTCTATTACGCCCCGAGAGTGTATATTCGCAACGTATCCATGCCAACGTTCACAAGAACCAAAACCGGACCAACATTAGACTACTCAGTTGCGCCCTAACAGTATAACTTTGGAAACAGTACTTTTTCTCATTCAATCGAACAAAGAGTAAAACCTAATTATATTGTTCTATTACTCCCCGAGAGTGTATATTCGCAACGTATCCATGCCATAGTTCACAAGAACCAAAACCGGACCAACATTAGGCTACTCAGTTGCGCCCTAACAGTATAACTTTGGAAACAGTACTTTTTCTCATTCAATCGAACAAAGAGTAAAACCTAATTATATTGTTCTATTACGCCCCGAGAGTGTATATTCGCAACGTATCCATGCCAACGTTCACAAGAACCAAAATCGGACCAACATTAGGCTACTCAGTTGCGCCCTAACAGTATAACTTTGGAAACAGTACTTTTTCTCATTCAATCGAACAAAGAGTAAAACCTAATTTTATTGTTCTATTACGCCCCGAGAGTGTATATTCGCAACGTATCCATCCCATAGTTCACAAGAACCAAAACCGGACCAACATTAGGCTACTCAGTTGCGCCCTAACAGTATACTTTGGAAACAGTACTTTTTCTCATTCAATCGAACAAAGAGTAAAACCTAATTATATTGTCCTATTACGCCCCGAGAGTGTATATTCGCAACGTATCCATGCCAACATTTACAAGAACCAAAACCGGACCAACATTAGACTATTCAGTTGCGCCCTAACAGTATAACTTTGGAAACAGTACTTTTTCTCATTCAATCGAACAAAGAGTAAAGCCTAATTATATTGTTCTATTACGCCCCGAGAGTGTATATTCGGAACGTATCCATGCCAACGTTCACAAGAACCAAAACCGACCAACATTAGACTACTCAGTTGCGCCCTAACAGTAAAACTTTGGAAACAGTACTTTTTCTCATTCAATCGAACAAAGAGTAAAACCAAAGTATATTGTTCTATTACGCCCCGAGAGTGTATCTTCGCAACGTATCCATGCCATAGTTCACAAGAACCAAAACCGGACCAACATTAGGCTACTCAGTTGCGCCCTAACAGTATAACATTTGAAACAGTACTTTTTCTTATTCAATCGAACAAAGAGTAAAACCTAATTATATTGTTCTATTACGCCTCGAGAGTGTATATTCGCAACGTATCCATGCCAACGTTCACAAGAACCAAAACCGGACCAACATTAGACTACTCAGTTGCGCCCTAACAGTATAACTTTGGAAGCAGTACTTTTTCTCATTCAATCGAACAAAGAGTAAAACCTAATTATCTTGTTCTATTACGCCCCGAGAGAGTATATTCGCAACGTATCCATGCCAACGTTCACAAGAACCAAAACCGGACCAACATTAGACTACTCAGTTGCGCCCTAACAGTATAACTTTGGAAACAGTACTTTTTCTCATTCAATCGAACAAAGAGTAAAACCTAATTATATTGTTCTATTTCGCCCCGAGAGTGTATATTCGCAACGTATCCATGCCAACATTCACAAGAACCATAACTGGACCAACATTAGGCTACTCAGTTGCGCCCTAACAGTATAACTTTGGAAACAGTACTTTTTCTCATTCAATCGAACAAAGAGTAAAACCTAATTATATTGTTCTATTACGCCCCGAGAGTGTATATTCGCAACGTATCCATGCCAACTTCACAAGGACCAAAACCGGACCAACATTAGGCTACTCAGTTGCGCCCTAACAGTATAACTTTGGAAACAGTACTTTTTCTCATTCAATCGAACAAAGAGTAAAACCTAATTATATTGTTCTATTACGCCCCGAGAGTGTATATTCGAAACGTATCCATGCCAACGTTCACAAGAACCAAAACCGACCAACATTAGACTACTCAGTTGCGCCCTAACAGTAAAACTTTGAAAACAGTACTTTTTCTCATTCAATCGAACAAAGAGTAAAACCAAATTATATTGTTCTATTACGCCCCGAGAGTGTATATTCGCAACGTATCCATGCCAACTTCACAAGGACCAAAACCGGACCAACATTAGACTACTCAGTTGCGCCCTAACAGTATAACTTTGGAAACAGTACTTTTTCTCATTCATTCGAACAAAGAGTAAAACCTAATTATATTGTTCTATTACGCCCGAGAGTGTATATTCTAACGTATCCATGCCAACGTTCACAAGAACCAAAACCGACCAACATTAGCCTACTCAATTGCGCCCTAACAAGATAACTTTGGAAGCGATTTTTCTCATTCAATCGAACAAAGAGTAAAACCTAATTATATTGTTCTATTACGCCCGAGAGTGTATATTCGCAACGTATCCATGCCAACGTTCACAAGAACCAAAACCGGACCAACATTAGACTACTCAGTTGCGCCCTAACATTATAACTTTGGAAACAGTACTTTTTCTCATTCAATCGAACAAAGAGTAAAACCTAATTATATTGTTCTATTACGCCCCGAGAGTGTATATTCGCAACGTATCCTTGCCATAGTTCACAAGAACCAAAACCGGACCAACATTAGGCTACTCAGTTGCGCCTAACAAAGATAACATTGGAAACAAGATTTTTCTCATTCAATCGAACAAAGAGTAAAACCTAATTATATTGTTCTATCACGCCTCGATAGTGTATATTCGCAACGTATCCATGCCATAGTTCACAAGAACCAAAACCGGACCAACATTAGACTACTCAGTTGCGCCCTAACAGTATAACTTTGGAAACAGTACTTTTTCTCATTCAATCGAACAAAGAGTAAAACCTAATTATATTGTTTTATTACGCCCCAAGTGTGTATATTCGCAGCGTATCCATGCCAACGTTCACAAGAACCAAAACCGGGCCAACATTAGACTACTCAGTTGCGCCCTAACAGTATAACTTTGGAAGCAAGATTTTTGTCATTCAATCGAACAAAGAGCAAAACCTAATTATATTGTTCTATTACGCCCCGAGAGTGTATATTCGCAACGTATCCATGCCAACGTTCACAAGAACCAAAACCGGACCAACATTAGACTACTCAGTTGCGCCCTAAAAGTATAACTTTGGAAACAGTACTTTTTCTCTAATTCAATCGAACAAAGAGTAAAACCTAATTATATTGTTCTATTACGCCCCGAGAGTGTATATTCGCAACGTATCCATGCCATAGTTCACAAGAACCAAAACCGGACCAACATTAGGCTACTCGATTACGCCTAACAAGATAACTTTGGAAACAAGATTTTTCCCATTCAATCGAACAAAGAGTAAAACCTAATTATATTGTTTTATTATGCCCCGAGAGTGTATATTCGCAACGTATCCATGCCAACGTTCACAAGAACCAAAACCGGACAAACATTAGACTACTCAGTTGCGCCCAAACAGTATAACTTTGGAAACAGTACTTTTTCTCATTCAATCGAACAAAGAGTAAAACCAAATTATATTGTTCTATTACGCCCCGAGAGTGTATATTCGCAACGTATCCATGCCATAGTTCACAAGAACCAAAACCGGACCAACATTAGGCTTCTCAGTTGCGCCCTAACAGTATAACATTGGAAACAGTACTTTTTCTCATTCAATCGAACAAAGAGTAAAACCTAATTAAGTTGTTCTATCACGCCTCGAGAGTGTATATTCGCAACGTATCCATGCCATAGTTCACAAGAACCAAAACCGGACCAACATTAGGTTACTCAGTTGCGCCCTAACAGTAAAACTTTGGAAACAGTACTTTTTCTCATTCAATCGAACAAAGAGCAAAACCTAATTATATTGTTCTATTACGCCCCGAGAGTGTATATTCGCAACATATCCATGCCAACGTTCACAAGAACCAAAACCGGACCAACATTAGACTACTCAGTTGCGCCCTAACAGTATAACTTTGGAAACAGTACTTTTTCTAATTCAATCGAACAAAGAGTAAAACCTAATTATATTGTTCTATTACGCCCCGAGAGTGTATATTCGCAACGTATCCATGCCAACTTCACAAGGACCAAAACCGGACCAACATTAGGCTACTCAGTTGCGCCCTAACAGTATAACTTTGGAAACAGTACTTTTTCTCATTCAATCGAACAAAGAGTAAAACCTAATTTTATTGTTCTATTACGCCCCGAGAGTGTATATTCGCAACGTATCCATGCCATAGTTCACAAGAACCAAAACCGGACCAACATTAGGCTACTCAGTTGCGCCCTAACAGTATAACTTTGGAAACAGTACTTTTTCTCATTCAATCGAACAAAGAGTAAAACCTAATTATATTGTTCTATTACGCCCCGAGAGTGTATATTCGCAACGTATCCATGCCAACTTCACAAGGACCAAAACCGGACCAACATTAGACTACTCAGTTGCGCCCTAACAGTATAACTTTGGAAACAGTACTTTTTCTCATTCAATCGAACAAAGAGTAAAACCTAATTATATTGTTCTATTACGCCCCGAGAGTGTATATTCGCAACGTATCCATGCCAACGTTCACAAGAACCAAAACCGGACCAACATTAGCCTACTCAGTTGCGCCCTAACAGTATAACTTTGGAAACAGTACTTTTTCTCATTCAATCGAACAAAGAGTAAAACCTAATTATATTGTTCTATTACGCCCCGAGAGTGTATATTCGCAACGTATCCATGCCAACGTTCACAAGAACCAAAACCGGACCAACATTAGACTACTCGCTTGCGCCTAACATTATAACTTTGGAAACAGTACTTTTTCTCATTCAATCGAACAAAGAGTAAAACCTAATTATATTGTTCTATTACGCCCCGAGAGTGTATATTCGCAACGTATCCTTGCCATAGTTCACAAGAACCAAAACCGGACCAACATTAGGCTACTCAGTTGCGCCCTAACAGTATAACATTGGAAACAGTACTTTTTCTCATTCAATCGAACAAAGAGTAAAACCTAATTATATTGTTCTATCACGCCTCGAGAGTGTATATTCGCAACGTATCCATGCCATAGTTCACAAGAACCAAAACCGGACCAACATTAGGTTACTCAGTTGCGCCCTAACAGTATAACTTTGGAAACAGTACTTTTTCTCATTCAATCGAACAAAGAGTAAAACCTAATTATATTGTTTTATTACGCCCCGAGAGTGTATATTCGCAACGTATCCATGCCAACGTTCACAAGAACCAAAACCGGACCAACATTAGACTACTCAGTTGCGCCCTAACAGTATAACTTTGGAAACAGTACTTTTTCTCATTCAATCGAACAAAGAGCAAAACCTAATTATATTGTTCTATTACGCCCCGAGAGTGTATATTCGCAACGTATCCATGCCAACATTCACAAGAACCAAAACCGGACCAACATTAGACTACTCTTGCGCCTAACAAAGATAACTTTGGAAACAAGATTTTTCTAATTCAATCGAACAAAGAGTAAAACCTAATTATATTGTTCTATTACGCCCCGAGAGTGTATATTCGCAACGTATCCATGCCATAGTTCACAAGAACCAAAACCGGACCAACATTAGGCTACTCAGTTGCGCCCTAACAGTATAACTTTGGAAACTGTACTTTTTCTCATTCAATCGAACAAAGAGTAAAACCTAATTATATTGTTCTATTACGCCCCGAGAGTGTATATTCGCAACGTATCCATGCCAACGTTCACAAGAACCAAAACCGGACCAACATTAGACTACTCTTGCGCCTAACAAGATAACCTTGGAAACAAGATTTTTCTCATTCAATCGAACAAAGAGTAAAACCAAATTATATTGTTCTATTACGCCCCGAGAGTGTATATTCGCAACGTATCCATGCCATAGTTCACAAGAACCAAAACCGGACCAACATTAGGCTACTCAGTTGCGCCCTAACAGTATAACATTGGAAACAGTACTTTTTCTCATTCAATCGAACAAAGAGTAAAACCTAATTATATTGTTCTATCACGCCTCGAGAGTGTATATTCGCAACGTATCCATGCCATAGTTCACAAGAACCAAAACCGGACCAACATTAGGTTACTCAGTTGCGCCCTAACAGTATAACTTTGGAAACAGTACTTTTTCTCATTCAATCGAACAAAGAGTAAAACCTAATTATATTGTTCTATTGCGCCCCGAGTGTGTATATTCGCAACGTATCCATGCCAACGTTCACAAGAACCAAAACCGGACCAACATTAGACTACTCAGTTGCGCCCGATAAAGATAACTTTGGAAGCGATTTTTCTCACCAATCGAACAAAGAGCAAAACCTAATTATATTGTTCTATTACGCCCCGAGAGTGTATATTCGCAACATATCCATGCCAACGTTCACAAGAACCAAAACCGGACCAACATTAGACTACTCAGTTGCGCCCTAACAGTATAACTTTGGAAACAAGATTTTTTTCTAATTCAATCGAACAAAGAGTAAAACCTAATTATATTGTTCTATTACGCCCGAGAGTGTATATTCGCAACGTATCCATGCCATAGTTGACAAGAACCAAAACCGAACCAACAATAGGCTACTCAGTTGCGCCCTAACAGTATAACTTTGGAAACAGTACTTTTTCTCATTCAATCGAACAAAGAGTAAAACCTAATTATATTGTTTTATTACGCCCCGAGAGTGTATATTCGGAACGTATCCATGCCAACGTTCACAAGAACCAAAACCGACCAACATTAGACTACTGCGCCTAACAAAGATAACCTTGGAAACAAGATTTTTTCTCATTCAATCGAACAAAGAGTAAAACCAAATTATATTGTTCTATTACGCCCCGAGAGTGTATCTTCGCAACGTATCCATGCCATAGTTCACAAGAACCAAAACCGGACCAACATTAGACTACTCAGTTGCGCCCTAACAGTATAACTTTGGAAACAGTACTTTTTCTCACTCAATCGAACAAAGAGTAAAACCTAATTATATTGTTCTATTACGCCCCGAGAGTGTATATTCGCAACGTATCCATGCCAACATTCACAAGAACCAAAACCGGACCAACATTAGGCTACTCAGTTGCGCCCTAACAGTATAACTTTGGAAACAGTACTTTTTCTCATTCAATCGAACAAAGAGTAAAACCTAATTTTATTGTTCTATTACGCCCCGAGAGTTTATATTCACAACTTATCCATGCCATAGTTCACAAGAACCAAAACCGGACCAACATTAGGCTACTCAGTTGCGCCCTAACAGTATAACTTTGGAAACAGTACTTTTTCTCATTCAATCGAACAAAGAGTAAAACCTAATTATATTGTCCTATTACGCCCCGAGAGTGTATATTCGCAACGTATCCATGGCAACATTTACAAGAACCAGAACCGGACCAACATTAGACTATTCAGTTGCGCCCTAACAGTATAACTTTGGAAAGATTTCTTCTCATTCAATCGAACAAAGAGTAAAACCTAATTATATTGTTCTATTACGCCCCGAGAGTGTATATTCGCAACGTATCCATGCCATAGTTCACAAGAACCAAAACCGACCAACATTATACTACTCCTTGCGCCATAACAAGAAAACTTTGGAAACAAGATTTTTTTCTCATTCAATCGAACAAAGAGTAAAACCTAATTATATTGTTCTATTATGCCCCGAGAGTGTATCTTCGCAACGTATCCATGCCAACATTCACGAGAACCAAAACCGGACCAACATTAGACTACTCAGTTGCGCCCTAACAGTATAACTTTGGAAACAGTACTTTTTCTTATTCAATCGAACAAAGAGTAAAACCTAATTATATTGTTCTATTACGCCTCGAGAGTGTATATTCGCAACGTATCCATGCCAACGTTCACAAGAACCAAAACCGGACCAACATTAGACTACTCCGTTGCGCCTAACAAGATAACTTTGGAAGCAAGATTTTTCTCATTCAATCGAACAAAGAGTAAAACCTAATTATCTTGTTCTATTACGCCCCGAGAGAGTATATTCGCAACGTATCCATGCCAACGTTCACAAGAACCAAAACCGGACCAACATTAGGCTACTCACTGCGCCTAACAAGATAACTTTGGAAACAAGATTTTTCTCATTCAATCGAACAAAGAGTAAAACCTAATTATATTGTTCTATTTCGCCGAGAGTGTATATTCGCAACGTATCCATGCCAACATTCACAAGAACCATAACCGACCAACATTAGGCTACTCATTGCGCCTAACAAAGATAACTTTGGAAACAAGATTTTCCTCATTCAATCGAACAAAGAGTAAAACCTAATTTTATTGTTCTATTACGCCCCGAGAGTGTATATTCGCAACGTATCCATGCCATAGTTCACAAGAACCAAAACCGGACCAACATTAGGCTACTCTTGCGCCTAACAAGATAACTTTGGAAACAAGATTTTTCTCATTCAATCGAACAAAGAGTAAAACCTAATTATATTGTTCTATTACGCCCCGAGAGTGTATATTCGCAACGTATCCATGCCAACTTCACAAGGACCAAAACCGGACCAACATTAGATTACTCAGTTGCGCCCTAACAGTATAACTTTGGAAACAGTACTTTTTCTCATTCAATCGAACAAAGAGTAAAACCTAATTATATTGTTCTATTACGCCCCGAGGGTGTATATTCGGAACGTATCCATGCCAACGTTCACAAGAACCAAAACCGACCAACATTAGACTACTCAGTTGCGCCCTAACAGGAAAACTTTGGAAACAGTACTTTTTCTCATTCAATCGAACAAAGAGTAAAACCTAATTATATTGTTCTATTACGCCCGAGAGTGTATATTCGCAACGTATCCATGCCAACGTTCACAAGAACCAAAACCGGACCAACATTAGACTACTCAGTTGCGCCCTAACAAAGATAACTTTGGAAACAGTACTTTTTCTCATTCAATCGAACAAAGAGTAAAACCTAATTATATTGTTCTATTACGCCCCGAGAGTGTATATTCGCAACGTATCCTTGCCATAGTTCACAAGAACCAAAACCGACCAACATTAGGCTACTCCTTGCGCCTAACAAGATAACATTGGAAAGATTTTTTCTCATTCAATCGAACAAAGAGTAAAACCTAATTATATTGTTCTATCACGCCTCGAGAGTGTATATTCGCAACGTATCCATGCCATAGTTCACAAGAACCAAAACCGGACCAACATTAGGTTACTCTATTGCGCCCTAACAGTATAACTTTGGAAACAGTACTTTTTCTCATTCAATCGAACAAAGAGTAAAACCTAATTATATTGTTTTATTACGCCCCGAGTGTGTATATTCGCAACGTATCCATGCCAACGTTCACAAGAACCAAAACCGGACCAACATTAGACTACTCACTGCGCCTAACAAAGATAACTTTGGAAGCAAAGATTTTTCTCATTCAATCGAACAAAGAGCAAAACCTAATTATATTGTTCTATTACGCCCCGAGAGTGTATATTCGCAACGTATCCATGCCAACGTTCACAAGAACCAAAACCGGACCAACATTAGACTACTCAGTTGCGCCCTAACAAGATAACATTGGAAACAAGATTTTTCTAATTCAATCGAACAAAGAGTAAAACCTAATTATATTGTTCTATTACGCCCGAGAGTGTATATTCGCAACGTATCCATGCCATAGTTCACAAGAACCAAAACCGACCAACATTAGGCTACTCACTTGCGCCTAACAAAGATAACTTTGGAAACAGTACTTTTTCTCTTTCAATCGAACAAAGAGTAAAACCTAATTATATTGTTTTATTACGCCCCGAGAGTGTATATTCGCAACGTATCCATGCCAACGTTCACAAGAACCAAAACCGGACCAACATTAGACTACTCAGTTGCGCCCTAACAGTATAACCTTGGAAACAGTACTTTTTCTCATTCAATCGAACAAAGAGTAAAACCAAATTATATTGTTCTATTACGCCCCGAGAGTGTATATTCGCAACGTATCCATGCCATAGTTCACAAGAACCAAAACCGGACCAACATTAGGCTACTCAGTTGCGCCCTAACAGTATAACTTTGGAAACAGTACTTTTTCTCATTCAATCGAACAAAGAGTAAAACTGTCACGCCCCGCGACCGCTACCAATTTGGTCCGGTCGGGCATCGTCAAATGTACGCCGAACTGACAAAGACTCTCCCCGTCCGCCCAAGGCTCGACAACAAGTCATGTACATGAATTTCCCAGAAGAATTCAAAAGCATACATGACAGGAGACGAAGCACCACAAGTGCTAGTATGTAAGAGCAAGATACAAGTATACTATACAAGTAAATAAAGAGAGAAACATCTAGCTATTACATCCATTTTAGACATTCACAATATAATTTACACTTTTCTTCTTTCAACTCTCAAATGAATACACATATTTCATCTCTCGATTAAATATACATAACCTCACCAATGAATACATTTAACCTCACCAATAACTCGAATGTACACGAGGGTACTCTAATGCATACTGGAAGCCGCTAGCTACTAGGGCACTGTGCCCCAACCTCGGTCCTCTGCCGGTCCACTCGCGCTAGCCCCTGTAATAATGGTGGGGTGAGAACTAACTTCCTTAGTTCCCAGTGGGCTCGGCCGCCGACCTCACCGATCTCCCCACTAGGTCCATAGGGCATAAACATGTACAGATAGATATTTATATGGAAAGCTGTAAACCATGCTGCAGATATTTCTACTATACTCAACAGTATAAACAAGCATGTTCAATATAGTTTAAAGAACTATCATGCTAAGTCATCTATCCTACTATTCCCAAACCACAAGTAAGCATGCTCAATATAATACAGAGTAAACAACCATGCTACTATGCTCAAAAGAAACATGTTCTTTACTTTATCAAATCTCTTGGCTTACCCTCAAGGTTCGTCCCGACTCACTCAATCTCCAGGTAAGAGGTACTGGTCACTCGTCTACCTGAGACCGTCTGCTGGACAGGTACGTTAGTCCATGGGCAAGTACGTTAGCCCCTCGTGTGACAACTCCGGAGTGCACGCTTGTGAGGAGCGACCTCCACAAGCTTTGAAGAGACACGTGAGTATGATCCAATCCTCACGCAGGAGGATACCCTGTCAACTACAAGTGCAATCTCTCAAAGCTAGCCCAATATGCACGGTGTACCACTAGTGCAATCTCTCAAAGCTATCATTGCTAGCCCAATATGCCCGGTGTACCACTAGTGCAATCTCTCAAAGCTATCATTGCTAGCCCAATATGCCCGGTGTACCACTAGTGCAATCTCTCAAAGCTATCATTGCTAGCCCAATATGCACGGTGTACGACTGGTGCAATCTCTCAAAGCTATCATTGCTAGCCCAATATGCACGGTGTACCACTAGTGCAATCTCTCAAAGCTATCATTGCTAGCCCAATATGCCCGGTGTACCTCTAGTGCAATCTCTCAAAGCTCTCATTGCTTGACCAATATGCACGGTGTACCACTGGTGCAATCTCTCAAAGCTATCATTGCTAGCCCAATATGCACGGTACCACTAGTGCAATCTCTTAAAGCTGTCAATGCTAGACCAATATGCACGGTGTACCACTACACACTAGTTAGACAGATTCTTGTCAATGCTCTTGTTTACTATATGCCACTCGATCTAGGTTCTCATTCATCTAGATGTCACTCAATCTAGGTTATCATTTTCCTAGATGTCATTCAACCTAGGTTATCATCCTACTAGATGCCACTCGATCTAGGTTCTCATTCATCTAGATGTCACTCAATCTAGGTTATCATTTTCCTAGATGTCATTCAACCTAGGTTATCATTTCACCTAGATGCCACTCGATCTATATTGTCAATGTCCTTTGTTCTTGTCACTCATACAAGTTCTTTACATTGGGGTTTCTACATTATCATTCACCTTTATTCCTGTATTCTCTCCTAGTGTCCAGCTCAATTTGCTACACTAGCTAGAATACATGCAAATAAAGAGAATATCTCAACCCTATCATATACTTGACAATTACACTAGATCGATATTACATATTTGTGGACATATATGCACAAATAGACATAGGGAGCAGCCCAAATTTCCGGACAACACCCCCACCTTCTAATACCGTGTCGACTCCACCGGCGCGTTTCGCCGACTTTCCAAAAGCTTCGCCGCACTCTACGGCAATTTGAGTTGAATTAGGCTCCCTACCAATTTCTCCGCACTCGCTTGGAACCGCTAACTGATGTCGCGGGGGTACTTGTGAGCCTAAACCATCACAAAGATAGGGTTAAACATGATCAAACCCTAGCCATTTGCAAAATCTCATTTGGAGCCCTAGCTCGCGACTTCGGCAAAAATAGCCGTAACGATCTCTAGATTCATACTTCTAGCAACCAGCTAGAACTCTAGAGTTCTCTAAATCCAATTCTAAGGCTAAATAACAAAACCCTAGAATTTAAATCTTTAGAAAACCTAAAGCCTACCTCAAGAAGCTCTTCTCTTGATAAAGAGGATGATAAAGGAGAAGAAATCAAACTCTCCTAGCATATATCCTCAACTTCTCCTTCTTCCTCTTCTTTTTCTTCCTCTCTTTCTCCTTCTCCTTCTATCAGCCAAGAGAGAGAAAGAGGGCTCTTTTCCCCTTTACTTAGGCTTCAAGAATGAGGGGAAAAGAGGATAGTCAAATACAAATAGCTCACGTGTACCCCTAATTACCAAAAGGCCCCGCTAATGCACAAACCCAATTTTGGCATTTTCGGTGTCGAATGGCATGAAACTTTAAATCTATCCTCATAATAATAATCCTGACATATCTCCGAGTTTTCATAATTTTCTGACACTGTGCATTTTCTGCTAATTTATCTCGTCCCGCTTTTTCACGTAAAATTCAAGTCTTCTCGTTTTCGCTCCGATTTCAAGCATGTGCCATTTCCAATGCACTTTTAGCTTACTTAATGCCTTTAATCACTCTAAGGCATTCCTAACTTGACTTTGATCAATTTGAATATAGTCCAGCTGCTTTCAGTTTCGAGTCCTTACATCCTCCCCTCCTTAAAAGGAGTTTCGTCCCCGAAACTAACTCACTTCAACCCAATTCATACCCTAACTCGATTCATCGGGCAATCGGGGATTCCAATGCACTTTTCCATCTCTGTGTGGCCTTTTACTCATCGGAATTGTCCAAAGGCCCACTACGAAAGATGTGAGACCAGATTCACTCACACCAGTCAAGCAAAACACTAAAAGTGCATTACCATTCCCGTGAGTCTCGGTGGTAGGGCAAGTCGATACTCGACGACTCTACATGCCCAACACCACTCGCCAACAGGCATACCAAGGCCGAACCGCTTCCTTCGAGACCGGAACTACCCGCTATCCTCGTGGTGTGGATCTAGCAAGAATGCGTCAACTAGTCAGACGACCCACCACCGCTACACAATGCACACGGGTAGACCTTCTCAAATCACTCAAGCGTCCACAAAGTGGCGCTTTACCACTCTGGTTATCCAAGAGTCTGATACAACTCTTCCTAGCATTCACCCTCCGTTCAGGGAATACACTCCGATTCGATCACCGGCATTGCTTAGAAGCAATATCACTGGTGATTCGACCAATCACGAGTGCTGCTATCACAATCAGATCTTTGCTCTACTACGGGATGGCGCACTTCGACCATCTCAAATCTCAATTCCCATGAGATCACTATCCTCAAGCTCCAACTCACCTGAGAGCATCAACTCTAACTCTCCCACGTGGCTTTCATTGTCCAAGTGTCTCCTAGAAACCACTTTACTTTCTCTTTCAGTTGCCACGACCAACACCCAATTGCTCTCACAACGAGCCCACAAGAACGCTCCGTTCACAATCCAAGCCAAACTCATTAATAGAGTTACCGACCGATCCTCTGTTTCCATAGGTGAGCCAAAGGCCACCAATTCTACGTAGGCCAACCGCTTAAACTGGTCTCAACGACGCCTAGCGTCTCTCGCTCACCGGCGTAGACCCAATCATCATTTCCTGGCGAAATTCTCATTTAGGAATTTGCACACACTCCAACCAGGAGTGAACAAACAAGACCCCAAACCACTATAGATCCTCGGGTTGGGTCAGTACACACTTGGTGTATCCTCGATCTCACGATCCAACACGTGGCATTCCACGTTCCCGGTTCAAGCTCGGACTACCGTCCCGACCAAAACTCGCCCTACCCGTAGGTACCGGCCGCCGCACTCACAATGATCGCGCCGCCCAAAGGGCCTGTGCTCCACAAACCCACAAAGGGTCCAGGCACGGGTCGTCCCCAAGCATTACCCACCAACGTCGTCTATACGACATGCTCTATAGAGCTATACACACTATCGGCTCGAAGCACCTAGTGCGAGCCACCACCTACGAGTGATCCATGGCCCGCTTCACACTTAGCAATGCTAACGTGCTACGCCAACTCACTCTCACTACCGAATCGAAACCGCACTCCACGAGTACCGTACGGCGCTCTATGCCAAGTCTTGGCTCGGGCACTATTGCCCCCGCGCACCATTTACTATAGTACCTTTTCGACCCCACTTTGAGGTACCACTGGCCTACAGGCCAACTCAGCGCGAACCAACTATTTTCGCAACGGTGGTTCAAACTATGTCAAGCATTAGGCCACTCTGTCTATGCATGCTGACTACATGAACACTACCCACCTACCTCAATTCGAGGTATCACTAGGCCTCACATGCCCGTACTCGACAACCAACCGAGTACACTCTCAACAGTGGTTCTACTTCCATCGTTCGGTCCATCGAAACTACATCCGAAACACTCGGATTGCTCGGGTACCCACAAGTATCACGGCTCAACTCTCGCAATCCACTACTCATTGCCTTGAGAGTCACCGCACTACTCCGTCTCTACCACGAGTCTTATCTCTCGTCCAAGAGTCACCACTAGCCACTTGCTAGTGCCACTTGGCACTCTACCTGCTCCAGCAGGTGCTACGCTTTCTCAACGCAAGCATGCCCGGGTGTCTCCACTTACCCGTCACTAGGTCCCTACTATAAGGATGTATCAATAGTAGCAACTGACCCCTTAATGAATGCATGCAATGCGTCGACTTATCATTATGCAAAAGCGTACGCTTGCCCTAGCAATACCACACTTGCTAGGTCCCCGCCAGCAGCCGCAGGTTCTTCAACCTGGATCACATATCCATAGCCACCTGGCGCTTGCTGCAAGCCCTTTCGGTTGCTTGATCATCTCATCTCGCTCTCCGGACCATGCCAAAGGCTGCACGCCCACAAGTTGTCCCAGAGAGGAGAAGGTCGTCACCAACGCTAAGGTTTAGTCATCTCAAACCATTCTGGAGTCTGAATAGCAAAACTCTAGATGTATGCCATTAGCAAGCTCGAGAGCTTAACTCCAAAAGCTTCTCCACTGGAGGAAGAAGGTAAAGACCTTAGTCCTCCAATCCTCTCCTGAAGCTTTCTTTCTACACTATCGGGGAATTGGGTAGAGAATATCAATCCCCGAAACTCATCCCAAGTCACAAGAGGGATACTAGGCGATCAAATCCGCTTGATGCCTTTCCACCACACTCTCGCCAATTGTTACTGGTAACGTGCGGCTAGGTGTACCTTGTCCCGCTACACCGCGGATAGATCCTCAAAGAGAGTCTCCATGGAGTCAATCCAACACTCCGCGATACACGGATCCGTATCCTCTTGGCGCATGACGGCCTTTTGCTGTCGTTACACCACCTCGGCTCGTTGCCTCGCCACTCCCACAAGAATGGCCAACTGCTCGCGAAGTTCCAAGTCTCCGCTAGCACGTCGAAATGCTCAGGGGCATCACTTGTCCCCTCCCGCGCTGATCTAAACAAAGATCGCCTACGCAGTAACATTGTCCCTCGAACCGCGACAACACAACCAGTCTCGACCCTCTAGGTCAAGCACATAACAACCGACACCGACTAGACTCAAATCGGGCGAAAGTCACACAAGAGCGTCTATTCTCGCCCCTCGGTTTCATGTTGTCGTACGCCCAACATGAACACACTTGGTCGAGAATAAACCACATCTTGAATCTACCTCTAATATCCATTTTAGAGGTTTCAATACTTAACCCAATCGATTCAACTTCCGCCGCCGTAATAGGTTCACGTTCCACTCACGCACCTATTGCCTTAAGGTTAACCGTCCTAGGGTATCCTAGGTCAATCCTAAACTCTCTCTTTACTTGCTCTTAGCTTGCTCTGATACCATTTAACCTGTCACGCCCCCCGACCGCTACCAATTTGGTCCGGTCCGGCATCGTCAAATGTACGCCGAACGACAAAGACTCTCCCCCGTCCGCCCAAGGCTCGACAACAAGTCATGTACATGAATTTCCCGGAAGAATTCAAAAGCATACATGACAGGAGACGAAGCACCACAAGTGCTAGTAAGTAAGAGCAAGATACAAGTATACTATACAAGTAAATAAAGAGAGAAACATCTAGCTATTACATCCATTTTAGACATTCACAATATAATTTACACTTTTCTTCTTTCAACTCTCAAATGAATACACATATTTCATCTCTCGATTAAATATACATAACCTCACCAATGAATACATTTAACCTCACCAATAACTCGAATGTACACGAGGGTACTCTAATGCATACTGGAAGCCGCTAGCTACTAGGGCACTGTGCCCCAACCTCGGTCCTCTCGCCGGTCCACTCTCGCTAGCCCCCGTAATAATGGTGGGGTGAGAACTAACTTCCTTAGTTCTGGCTCGGCCGCCGACCTCACCGATCTCCCCACTAGGTCCATAGGGCATAAACATGTACATAGATATTTATATGGAAAGTCAGTAAACCATGTCACAGATATTTCTACTATACTCAACAAGATAAACAAGCATGTTCAATATAGTTTAAAGAACTATCATGCTAAGTCATCTATCCTACTATGCCCAAACCACAAGTAAGCATGCTCAATATAATACGAGTAAACAACCATGCTACTATGCTCAAAAGAAACATGTTCTTTACTTTATCAACTCGCTTGGCTTACGCTCAAGGTTCGCCCCGACTCACTCAATCTCCAGGTAAGAGGTACTGGTCACTCGTCTACCTGAGACCGTCTGCTGGACAGGTACGTTAGTCCATGGGCAAGTACGTTAGCCCCTCGTGTGACAACTCCGGAGTGCACGCTTGTGAGGAGCGACCTCCACAAGCTCGAATGTACACGTGAGTATGATCCAATCCTCACTCAGGAGGATACCCTGTCAACTACAAGTGCAATCTCTCAAAGCTAGCCCAATATGCACGGTGTACCACTAGTGCAATCTCTCAAAGCTATCATTGCTAGCCCAATATGCCCGGTGTACCACTAGTGCAATCTCTCAAAGCTATCATTGCTAGCCCAATATGCCCGGTGTACCACTAGTGCAATCTCTCAAAGCTATCATTGCTAGCCCAATATGCACGGTGTACGATCGGTGCAATCTCTCAAAGCTATCATTGCTAGCCCAATATGCACGGTGTACCACTAGTGCAATCTCTCAAAGCTATCATTGCTAGCCCAATATGCCCTGTACCACTAGTGCAATCTCTCAAAGCTATCATTGCTAGCCCAATATGCACGGTGCACCACTAGTGCAATCTCCCAAAGCTATCATTGCTAGCCCAATATGCACGGTGTACCACTAGTGCAATCTCTTAAAGTCAATGCTAGCCCAATATGCACGGTGTACATCTACACACTAGTTCGACAGATTCTTGTCAATGTTCTTGTTTACTAGATGCCACTCGATCTAGGTTCTCATTCATCTAGATGTCACTCAATCTAGGTTATCATTTTCCTAGATGTCATTCAACCTAGGTTATCATCCTACTAGATGCCACTCGATCTAGGTTCTCATTCATCTAGATGTCACTCAATCTAGGTTATCATTTTCCTAGATGTCATTCAACCTAGGTTATCATTTCACCTAGATGCCACTCGATCTATATTGTCAATGTCCTTTGTTCTTGTCACTCATACAAGTTCTTTACATTAGGGTTTCTACATTATCATTCACCTTTATTCCTGTATTCTCTCCTAGTGTCCATTTCAATTTGCTACACTAGCTAGAATACATGCAAATAAAGAGAATATCTCAACCCTATCATATACTTGACAATTACACTAGATCGATATTACATATTTGTGGACATATATGCACAAATAGACATAGGAGCACCACCGCTGGACAACACCCCCACCTTCTAATACCGTGTCGACTCCACCGGCGCGTTTCGCCGACTTTCCAAAAGCTTCGCCGCACTCTACGGCAATTTGAGTTGAATTAGGCTCCCGGCTCAATTTCTCCGCACTCGCTTGGCGGAACCGCTAACTGATTTCGCGGGGGTACTTGTGAGCCTAAACCATCACAAAGATAGGGTTAAACATGATCAAACCCTAGCCATTTGCAAAATCTCATTTGGAGCCCTAGCTCGCGACTTCGGCAAAAATAGCCGTAACGATCTCTAGATTCATACTTCTAGCAACCAGCTAGAACTCTAGAGTTCTCTAAATCCAATTCTAAGGCTAAATAACAAAACCCTAGAATTTAAATCTTTAGAAAACCTAAAGCCTACCTCAAGAAGCTCTTCTCTTGATAAAGAGGATGATCAAGGAGAAGAAATCCCACTCTCCTAGCCTTTATCCTCAACTTCTCCTTCTTCCTCTTCTTTTTCTTCCTCTCTTTCTCCTTCTCCTTCTATCAGCCATGAGAGAGAAACAGGGCTCTTTTCCCCTTTACTTGCAAGAATGAGGGGAAAAGAGGGTAGTCAAATACAAATAGCTCTCTTGTACCCATAATTACCAAAATGCCCTCTAATGCACACAATTTTGGGCATTTTCGGGTGTCAGAATGGAATGAAACTTTAAATCTAGCCTCATAATAATAATCCTGACATATCCCCGAGTTTTCATAATTTTCTGACACTGTGCATTTTCTGCTAATTTATCTGTCCCGTTTTTCACAGAAAATTCAAGTCTTCTGTTTTCGCTCCGATTTCGCATGTGCCATTTCCAATGCACTTTTAGCTTACTTAATGCCTTTAATCACTCTAAGGCATTCCTAACTTGACTTTGATCAATTTGAATATAGTCCAGTTTCTCGTTTCGCAGTTTCGAGTCCTTACAAAAACCTAATTATATTGTTCTATCACGCCTCGAGAGTGTATATTCGCAACGTATCCACGCCATAGTTCACAAGAACCAAAACCGGACCAACATTAGGTTACTCAGTTGCGCCCTAACAGTATAACTTTGGAAACAGTACTTTTTCTCATTCAATCGAACAAAGAGTAAAACCTAATTATATTGTTTTATTACGCCCCGAGAGTGTATATTCGCAACGTATCCATGCCAACGTTCACAAGAACCAAAACCGGACCAACATTAGACTACTCAGTTGCGCCCTAACAGTATAACATTGGAAACAGTACTTTTTCTCATTCAATCGAACAAAGAGCAAAACCTAATTATATTGTTCTATTACGCCCCGAGAGTGTATATTCGCAACGTATCCATGCCAACGTTCACAAGAACCAAAACCGGACCAACATTAGACTACTCAGTTGCGCCCTAACAGTATAACTTTGGAAACAGTACTTTTTCTAATTCAATCGAACAAAGAGTAAAACCTAATTATATTGTTCTATTACGCCCCGAGAGTGTATATTCGCAACGTATCCATGCCAACGTTCACAAGAACCAAAACCGGACCAAAATTAGACTACTCAGTTGCGCCCTAACAGTATAACTTTGGAAACAGTACTTTTTCTCATTCAATCGAACAAAGAGTAAAACCTAATTATATTGTTTTATTACGCCCCGAGAGTGTATATTCGGAACGTATCCATGCCAACGTTCACAAGAACCAAAACCGACCAACATTAGACTACTCAGTTGCGCCCTAACAGTAAAACTTTGGAAACAAGATTTTTCTCATTCAATCGAACAAAGAGTAAAACCAAATTATATTGTTCTATTACGCCCCGAGAGTGTATCTTCGCAACGTATCCATGCCATAGTTCACAAGAACCAAAACCGGACCAACATTAGGCTACTCAGTTGCGCCCTAACAGTATAACATTGGAAACAGTACTTTTTCTCATTCAATCGAACAAAGAGTAAAACCTAATTATATTGTTCTATTACGCCCCGAGAGTGTATATTCGCAACGTATCCATGCCATAGTTCACAAGAACCAAAACCGGACCAACATTAGGCTACTCAGTTGCGCCCTAACAGTATAACTTTGGAAACAGTACTTTTTCTCATTCAATCGAACAAAGAGTAAAACCTAATTATATTGTTCTATTACGCCCGAGAGTGTATATTCGCAACGTATCCATGCCAACGTTCACAAGAACCAAAACCGGACCAACATTAGACTACTCGCTTGCGCCCTAACAGTATAACTTTGGAAACAGTACTTTTTCTCATTCAATCGAACAAAGAGTAAAACCTAATTATATTGTTCTATTACGCCCCGAGAGTGTATATTCGCAACGTATCAATGCCATAGTTCACAAGAACCAAAACCGGACCAACATTAGACTACTCAGTTGCGCCCTAACAGTATAACTTTGGAAACAGTACTTTTTCTCATTTAATCGAACAAAGAGTAAAACCTAATTTTATTGTTCTATTACGCCCCGAGAGTGTATATTCACAACGTATCCATGCCATAGTTCACAAGAACCAAAACCGGACCAACATTAGGCTACTCAGTTGCGCCCTAACAGTATAACTTTGGAAACAGTACTTTTTCTCATTCAATCGAACAAAGAGTAAAACTTAATTATATTGTCCTATTACGCCCCGAGAGTGTATATTCGCAACGTATCCATGCCAACATTTACAAGAACCAAAACCGGACCAACATTAGACTACTCAGTTGCGCCCTAACAGTATAACTTTGGAAACAGTACTTTTTCTCATTCAATCGAACAAAGAGTAAAGCCTAATTATATTGTTCTATTACGCCCCGAGAGTGTATATTCGGAACGTATCAATGCCAACGTTCACAAGAACCAAAACCGACCAACATTAGACTACTCAGTTGCGCCCTAACAGTAAAACTTTGGAAACAGTACTTTTTCTCATTCAATCGAACAAAGAGTAAAACCAAAGTATATTGTTCTATTACGCCCCGAGAGTGTATCTTCGCAACGTATCCATGCCATAGTTCACAAGAACCAAAACCGGACCAACATTAGACTACTCTTGCGCCTAACAAGATAACATTGGAAACAAGATTTTTCTCATTCAATCGAACAAAGAGTAAAACCTAATTATATTGTTCTATTACGCCTCGAGAGTGTATATTCGCAACGTATCCATGCCAACGTTCACAAGAACCAAAACCGGACCAACATTAGACTACTCATTGCGCCTAACAAAGATAACTTTGGAAGCAAGATTTTTCTCATTCAATCGAACAAAGAGTAAAACCTAATTATCTTGTTCTATTACGCCCCGAGAGTGTATATTCGCAACGTATCCATGCCAACGTTCACAAGAACCAAAACCGGACCAACATTAGACTACTCAGTTGCGCCCGAACAGTATAACTTTGGAAACAGTACTTTTTCTCATTCAATCGAACAAAGAGTAAAACCTAATTTTATTGTTCTATTACGCCCCGAGAGTGTATATTCGCAACGTATCCATGCCATAGTTCACAAGAACCAAAACCGGACCAACATTAGGCTACTTTGCGCCTAACAGTATAACTTTGGAAACAGTACTTTTTCTCATTCAATCGAACAAAGAGTAAAACCAAATTATATTGTTCTATTACGCCCCGAGAGTGTATATTCGCAACGTATCCATGCCAACTTCACAAGGACCAAAACGGGACCAACATTAGACTACTCAGTTGCGCCCTAACAGTATAACTTTGGAAACAGTACTTTTTCTCATTCAATCGAACAAAGAGTAAAACCTAATTATATTGTTCTATTATGCCCCGAGAGTGTATATTCGCAACGTATCCATGCCAACGCTCACAAGAACCAAAACCGGACCAACATTCGACTACTCAGTTGCGCCCTAACAGTATAACTTTGGAAACAGTACTTTTTCTCATTCAATCGAACAAAGAGTAAAACCTAATTATATTGTTCTATTACGCCCCGAGAGTGTATATTCGCAACGTATCCATGCCAACGTTCACAAGAACCAAAACCAACATTAGACTACTGCGCCCTAACAAGATAACTTTGGAAACAAGATTTTTCTCATTCAATCGAACAAAGAGTAAAACCTAATTATATTGTTCTATTACGCCCCGAGAGTGTATATTCGCAACGTATCCTTGCCATAGTTCACAAGAACCAAAACCGACCAACATTAGGCTACTCATTGCGCCCTAACAAAGATAACATTGGAAACAAAGATTTTTTCTCATTCAATCGAACAAAGAGTAAAACCTAATTATATTGTTCTATTACGCCTCGAGAGTGTATATTCGCAACGCATCCATGCCATAGTTCACAAGAACCAAAACCGGACCAACATTAGGCTACTCAGTTCCGCCTAACAAAGATAACTTTGGAAATGATTTTTCTCATTCAATCGAACAAAGAGTAAAACCTAATTATATTGTTTTATTACGCCCGAGTGTTTATATTCGCAACGTATCCATGCCAACGTTCACAAGAACCAAAACCGGACCAACATTAGACTACTCAATCGCGCCTAACGATAACTTTGGAAGCAAGATTTTTTCTCATTCAATCGAACAAAGAGCAAAACCTAATTATATTGTTCTATTACGCCCCGAGAGTGTATATTCGCAACGTATCCATGCCAACGTTCACAAGAACCAAAACCGGACCAACATTAGACTACTCAGTTGCGCCCTAACAGTATAACTTTGGAAACAATACTTTTTCTAATTCAATCGAACAAAGAGTAAAACCTAATTATATTGTTCTATTACGCCCCGAGAGTGTATATTCGCAACGTATCCATGCCATAGTTCACAAGAACCAAAACCGGACCAACATTAGACTACTCAGTTGCGCCCTAACAGTATAACTTTGGAAACAGTACTTTTTCTCATTCAATCGAACAAAGAGTAAAACCTAATTATATTGTTGTATTACGCCCCGAGAGTGTATATTCGCAACGTATCCATGCCAACGTTCACAAGAACCAAAACCGGACCAACATTAGACTACTCAGTTGCGCCCTAACAGTATAACCTTGGAAACAGTACTTTTCCTCATTCAATCGAACAAAGAGTAAAACAAAATTATATTGTTCTATTACGCCCCGAGAGTGTATATTCGCAACGTATCCATGCCATAGTTCACAAGAACCAAAACCGGACCAACATTAGGCTACTCAGTTGCGCCCTAACAGTATAACATTGGAAACAGTACTTTTTCTCATTCAATCGAACAAAGAGTAAAACCTAATTATATTGTTCTATCACGCCTCGAGAGTGTATATTCGCAACGTATCCATGCCATAGTTCACAAGAACCAAAACCGGACCAACATTAGGTTACTCTGTTGCGCCCTAACAGTATAACTTTGGAAACAGTACTTTTTCTCATTCAATCGAACAAAGAGTAAAACCTAATTATATTGTTTTATTACGCCCCGAGAGTGTATATTCGCAACGTATCCATGCCAACGTTCACAAGAACCAAAACCGGACCAACATTAGACTACTCTTGCGCCTAACAAAGATAACTTTGGAAGCAAGATTTTTCTCATTCAATCGAACAAAGAACAAAACCTAATTATATTGTTCTATTACGCCCGAGAGTGTATATTCGCAACGTATCCATGCCAACGTTCACAAGAACCAAAACCGACCAACATTAGACTACTCATTGCGCCTAACAAAGATAACTTTGGAAACAAGATTTTCCTAATTCAATCGAACAAAGAGTAAAACCTAATTATATTGTTCTATTACGCCCCGAGAGTGTATATTCGGAACGTATCCATGCCAACGTTCACAAGAACCAAAACCGACCAACATTAGACTACTCAGTTGCGCCCTAACAGTAAAACTTTGAAAACAGTACTTTTTCTCATTCAATCGAACAAAGAGTAAAACCAAATTATATTGTTCTATTACGCCCCGAGAGTGTATATTCGCAACGTATCCTTGCCATAGTTCACAAGAACCAAAACCGGACCAACATTAGGCTACTCAGTTGCGCCCTAACAAGATAACATTGGAAACAGTACTTTTTCTCATTCAATCGAACAAAGAGTAAAACCTAATTATATTGTTCTATCACGCCTCGAGAGTGTATATTCGCAACGTATCCATGCCATAGTTCACAAGAACCAAAACCGGACCAACATTAGAGTACTCAGTTGCGCCCTAACAGTATAACTTTGGAAACAGTACTTTTTCTCATTCAATCGAACAAAGAGTAAAACCTAATTATATTGTTTTATTACGCCCCGAGTGTGTATATTCGCAACGTATCCATGCCAACGTTCACAAGAACCAAAACCGGACCAACATTAGACTACTCAGTTGCGCCCTAACAGTATAACTTTGGAAACAGTACTTTTTCTCATTCAATCGAACAAAGAGTAAAACCTAATTATCTTGTTCTATTACGCCCCGAGAGAGTATATTCGCAACGTATCCATGCCAACGTTCACAAGAACCAAAACCGGACCAACATTAGGCTACTCTTGCGCCTAACAAAGATAACTTTGGAAACAAGATTTTTCTCATTCAATCGAACAAAGAGTAAAACCTAATTATATTGTTCTATTTCGCCCGAGAGTGTATATTCGCAACGTATCCATGCCAACATTCACAAGAACCATAATCGGACCAACATTAGGCTACTCTTGCGCCTAACAAAGATAACTTTGGAAACAAGATTTTTCTCATTCAATCGAACAAAGAGTAAAACCTAATTATATTGTTCTATTACGCCCCGACAGTGTATATTCGCAACGTATCCATGCCAACTTTACAAGGACCAAAACGGGACCAACATTAGACTACTCAGTTGCGCCCTAACAGTATAACTTTGGAAACAGTACTTTTTCTCATTCAATCGAACAAAGAGTAAAACCTAATTATATTGTTCTATTACGCCCCGAGAGTGTATATTCGGAACGTATCCATGCCAACGTTCACAAGAACCAAAACCGACCAACATTAGACTACTCAGTTGCGCCCTAACAGTAAAACTTTGGAAGCAAGATTTTTTTCTCATTCAATCGAACAAAGAGTAAAACCTAATTATATTGTTCTATTACGCCCCGAGAGTGTATATTCGCAACGTATCCATGCCAACGTTCACAAGAACCAAAACCGGACCAACATTAGACTACTCGCTTGCGCCTAACAAAGATAACTTTGGAAACAAGATTTTTTTCTCATTCAATCGAACAAAGAGTAAAACCTAATTATATTGTTCTATTACGCCCCGAGAGTGTATATTCGCAACGTATCCTTGCCATAGTTCACAAGAACCAAAACCGGACCAACATTAGGCTACTCAGTTGCGACCTAACAGTATAACATTGGAAACAGTACTTTTTCTCATTCAATCGAACAAAGAGTAAAACCTAATTATATTGTTCTATCACGCCTCGAGAGTGTATATTCGCAACGTATCCATGCCATAGTTCACAAGAACCAAAACCGGACCAACATTAGGTTACTCTTGCGCCATAACAAAGATAACTTTGGAACCAAGATTTTTCTCATTCAATCGAACAAAGAGTAAAACCTAATTATATTGTTTTATTACGCCCCGAGTGTGTATATTCGCAACGTATCCATGCCAACGTTCACAAGAACCAAAACCGGACCAACATTAGACTACTCGCTTGCGCCTAACAAAGATAACTTTGGAAGCAAGATTTTTCTCATTCAATCGAACAAAGAACAAAACCTAATTATATTGTTCTATTACGCCCCGAGAGTGTATATTCGCAACGTATCCATGCCAACGTTCACAAGAACCAAAACCGGACCAACATTAGACTACTCAGTTGCGCCCTAACAGTATAACTTTGGAAACAGTACTTTTCCTAATTCAATCGAACAAAGAGTAAAACCTAATTATACTGTTCTATTACGCCCCGAGAGTGTATATTCGCAACGTATCCATGCCATAGTTCACAAGAACCAAAACCGGACCAACATTAGACTACTCAGTTGCGCCCTAACAGTATAACTTTGGAAACAGTACTTTTTCTCATTCAATCGAACAAAGAGTAAAACCAAATTATATTGTTCTATTACGCCCCGAGAGTGTATATTCGCAACGTATCCTTGCCATAGTTCACAAGAACCAAAACCGGACCAACATTAGGCTACTCAGTTGCGCCCTAACAGTATAACATTGGAAACAGTACTTTTTCTCATTCAATAGAACAAAGAGTAAAACCTAATTATATTGTTCTATCACGCCTCGAGAGTGTATATTCGCAACGTATCCATGCCATAGTTCACAAGAACCAAAACCGACCAACATTAGGTTACTCTTGCGCCTAACAAGATAACTTTGGAAAGATTTTTCTCATTCAATCGAACAAAGAGTAAAACCAAATTATATTGTTTTATTACGCCCCGAGTGTGTATATTCGCAACGTATCCATGCCAACGTTCACAAGAACCAAAACCGGACCAACATTAGACTACTCAGTTGCGCCTTAACAGTATAACTTTGGAAGCAGTACTTTTTCTCATTCAATCGAACAAAGAGTAAAACCTAATTATCTTGTTCTATTACGCCCCGAGAGATTATATTCGCAACGTATCCATGCCAACGTTCACAAGAACCAAAACCGACCAAAAATTAGGCTACTACATTGCGCCTAACAAGATAACTTTGGAAACAAGATTTTTCTGATTCAATCGAACAAAGAGTAAAACCTAATTATATTGTTCTATTTCGCCCCGAGAGTGTATATTCGCAACGTATCCATGCCAACATTCACAAGAACCATAACTTGACCAACATTAGGCTACTCAGTTGCGCCCTAACAGTATAACTTTGGAAACAGTACTTTTTCTCATTCAATCGAACAAAGAGTAAAACCTAATTATATTGTTCTATTACGCCCCGACAGTGTATATTCGCAACGTATCCATGCCAACTTTACAAGGACCAAAACCGGACCAACATTAGACTACTCAGTTGCGCCCTAACAGTATAACTTTGGAAACAGTACTTTTTCTCATTCAATCGAACAAAGAGTAAAACCTAATTATATTGTTCTATTACGCCCGAGAGTGTATATTCTAACGTATCCATGCCAACGCTCACAAGAACCAAAACCGGACCAACATTAGACTACTCGCTTGCGCCTAACAGCTTAACTTTGGAAGCAGATTTTTCTCATTCAATCGAACAAAGAGTAAAACCTAATTATATTGTTCTATTACGCCCGAGAGTGTATATTCGCAACGTATCCATGCCAACGTTCACAAGAACCAAAACCGACCAACATTAGACTACTCATTGCGCCTAACAAAGATAACTTTGGAAACAAGATTTTTCTCATTTAATCGAACAAAGAGTAAAACCTAATTATATTGTTCTATTACGCCCCGAGAGTGTATATTCGCAACGTATCCATGCCATAGTTCACAAGAACCAAAACCGGACCAACATTAGGCTACTCAGTTGCGACCTAACAGTATAACATTGGAAACAGTACTTTTTCTCATTCAATCGAACAAAGAGTAAAACCTAATTATATTGTTCTATCACGCCTCGAGAGTGTATATTCGCAACGTATCCATGCCATAGTTCACAAGAACCAAAACCGGACCAACATTAGGTTACTCAGTTGCGCCCTAACAGTATAACTTTGGAAACAGTACTTTTTATCATTCAATCGAACAAAGAGTAAAACCTAATTATATTGTTCTATTACGCCCCGAGAGTGTATATTCGCAACGTATCCATGCCAACGTTCACAAGAACCAAAACCGGACCAACATTAGACTACTCACTTGCGCCTAACAAGATAACTTTGGAAGCAAGATTTTTCTCATTCAATCGAACAAAGAGCAAAACCTAATTATATTGTTCTATTACGCCCGAGAGTGTATATTCGCAACGTATCCATGCCAACGTTCACAAGAACCAAAACCGGACCAACATTAGACTACTCATTGCGCCTAACAAGATAACTTTGGAAACAAGATTTTTCTTATTCAATCGAACAAAGAGTAAAACCTAATTATATTGTTCTATTACGCCCCGAGAGTGTATATTCGCAACGTATCCATGCCATAGTTCACAAGAACCAAAACCGGACCAACATTAGGCTACTCAGTTGCGCCCTAACAGTATAACTTTGGAAACAGTACTTTTTCTCATTCAATCGAACAAAGAGTAAAACCTAATTATATTGTTTTATTACGCCCCGAGAGTGTATATTCGCAACGTATCCATGCCAACGTTCACAAGAACCAAAACCGGACCAACATTAGACTACTCACTTGCGCCTAACAAGATAACCTTGGAAATGATTTTTCTCATTCAATCGAACAAAGAGTAAAACCTAATTATATTGTTCTATTACGCCCCGAGAGTGTATATTCGCAACGTATCCATGCCATATTTCACAAGAACCAAAACCGGACCAACATTAGGCTACTCAGTTGCGCCCTAACAGTATAACATTGGAAACAGTACTTTTTCTCATTCAATCGAACAAAAAGTAAAACCTAATTATATTGTTCTATTACGCCTCGAGAGTGTATATTCGCAACGTATCCATGCCATAGTTCACAAGAACCAAAACCGGACCAACATTAGACTACTCAGTTGCGCCCTAACAGTATAACTTTGGAAACAGTACTTTTTCTCATTCAATCGAACAAAGAGTAAAACCTAATTATATTGTTTTATTACGCCCCGAGAGTGTATATTCGCAACGTATCCATGCCAACGTTCACAAGAACCAAAACCGGACCAACATTAGACTACTCAGTTGCGCCCTAACAGTATAACTTTGGAAACAGTACTTTTTCTCATTCAATCGAACAAAGAGTAAAACCTAATTATATTGTTCTATTACGCCCCGAGAGTGTATATTCGCAACCTATCCATGCCAACATTCACAAGAACCAAAACCGGACCAACATTAGACTACTCAGTTGCGCCCTAACAGTATAACTTTGGAAACAGTACTTTTTCTCATTCAATCGAACAAAGAGTAAAACCTAATTTTTTTGTTCAATTACGCCCGAGAGTGTATATTCGCAACGTATCCATGCCATAGTTCACAAGAACCAAAACCGGACCAACATTAGGCTACTCAGTTGCGCCCAACAAGATAACATTGGAAAAAATTACTTTTCTCATTCAATCGAACAAAGAGTAAAACCTAATTATATTGTCCTATTACGCCCCGAGAGTGTATATTCGCAACGTATCCATGCCAACATTTACAAGAACCAAAACCGGACCAACATTAGACTATTCAGTTGCGCCCTAACAGTATAACTTTGGAAACAGTACTTTTTCTCATTCAATCGAACAAAGAGTAAAGCCTAATTATATTGTTCTATTACGCCCCGAGAGTGTATATTCGGAACGTATCAATGCCAACGTTCACAAGAACCAAAACCGACCAACATTAGACTACTCAGTTGCGCCCCAACAGTAAAACTTTGGAAACAGTACTTTTTCTCATTCAATCGAACAAAGAGTAAAACCAAAGTATATTGTTCTATTACGCCCCGAGAGTGTATCTTCGCAACGTATCCATGCCATAGTTCACAAGAACCAAACCGGACCAACATTAGGCTACTCAGTTGCGCCCTAACAGTATAACATTGGAAACAGTACTTTTTCTTATTCAATCGAACAAAGAGTAAAACCTAATTTTATTGTTCTATTACGCCTCGAGATTGTATATTCGCAACGTATCCATGCCAACGTTCACAAGAACCAAAACCGGACCAACATTAGGCTACTCAGTTGCGCCCTAACAGTATAACTTTGGAAACAATAGTTTTTCTCATTCAATCGAACAAAGAGTAAAACCTAATTATCTTGTTCTATTACGCCCCGAGAGAGTATATTCGCAACGTATCCATGCCAACGTTCACAAGAACCAAAACCGGACCAACATTAGGCTACTCAGTTGCGCCCTAACAGTATAACTTTGGAAACAGTACTTTTTCTCATTCAATCGAACAAAGAGTAAAACCTAATTATATTGTTCTATTTCGCCCCGAGAGTGTATATTCGCAACGTATCCATGCCAACATTCACAAGAACCATAACCGGACCAACATTAGGCTACTCAGTTGCGCCCTAACAGTATAGCTTTGGAAACAGTACTTTTTCTCATTCAATCGAACAAAGAGTAAAACCTAATTTTATTGTTCTATTACGCCCCGAGAGTGTATATTCGCAACGTATCCATGCCATAGTTCACAAGAACCAAAACCGGACCAACATTAGGCTACTCAGTTGCGCCCTAACAGTATAACTTTGGAAACAGTAATTTGTCTCATTCAAACGAACAAAGAGTAAAACCTAATTATATTGTTCTATTACGCCCCGAGAGTGTATATTCGCAACGTATCCATGCCAACGTTCACAAGAACCAAAACCGGACCAACATTAGACTACTCTGTTGCGCCCTAACAGTATAACTTTGGAAACAGTACTTTTTCTCATTCAATCGAACAAAGAGTAAAACCTAATTATATTGTTCTATTACGCCCCGAGAGTGTATATTCGGAACGTATCCATGCCAACGTTCACAAGAACCAAAACCGACCAACATTAGACTACTCAGTTGCGCCTAACAGCTTTAACTTTGGAAGCAAGATTTTTCTCATTCAATCGAACAAAGAGTAAAACCTAATTATATTGTTCTATTACGCCCGAGAGTGTATATTCGCAACGTATCCATGCCAACGTTCACAAGAACCAAAACCGGACCAACATTAGACTACTCATTGCGCCCTAACAAGATAACTTTGGAAACAAGATTTTTCTCATTCAATCGAACAAAGAGTAAAACCTAATTATATTGTTCTATTACGCCCGAGAGTGTATATTCGCAACGTATCCTTGCCATAGTTCACAAGAACCAAAACCGACCAACATTAGGCTACTCACTTGCGCCTAACAAGATAACATTGGAAACAAGATTTTTCTCATTCAATCGAACAAAGAGTAAAACCTAATTATATTGTTCTATCACGCCTCGAGAGTGTATATTCGCAACGTATCCATGCCATAGTTCACAAGAACCAAAACCGGACCAACATTAGGTTACTCGCTTGCGCCTAACAAGATAACTTTGGAAACAAAGATTTTTCTCATTCAATCGAACAAAGAGTAAAACCTAATTATATTGTTTTATTACGCACCGAGAGTGTATATTCGCAACGTATCCATGCCAACTTTCACAAGAACCAAAACCGGACCAACATTAGACTACTCAGTTGCGCCCTAACAGTATAACTTTGGAAGCACTACTTTTTCTCATTCAATCGAACAAAGAGTAAAACCTAATTATATTGTTCTATTACGCCCCGAGAGTGTATATTCGCAACGTATCCATGCCAACGTTCACAAGAACCAAAACCGGACCAACATTAGACTACTCGATTGCGCCTAACAAGATAACTTTGGAAACAAGATTTTTTTCTAATTCAATCGAACAAAGAGTAAAACCTAATTATATTGTTCTATTACGCCCCGAGAGTGTATATTCGCAACGTATCCATGCCATAGTTCACAAGAACCAAAACCGGACCAACATTAGGCTACTCAGTTGCGCCCTAACAGTATAACTTTGGAAACAGTACTTTTTCTCATTCAATCGAACAAAGAGTAAAACCTAATTATATTGTTTTATTACGCCCCGAGAGTGTATATTCGCAACGTATCCATGCCAACGTTCACAAGAACCAAAACCGGACAAACATTAGACTACTCGCTTGCGCCTCTAACAAAGATAACCTTGGAAACATGATTTTTCTCATTCAATCGAACAAAGAGTAAAACCTAATTATATTGTTCTATTACGCCCCGAGAGTGTATATTCGCAACGTATCCATGCCATAGTTCACAAGAACCAAAATCGGACAAACATTAGGGTACTCATTGCGCCTAACAAGATAACATTGGAAACAAGATTTTTCTCATTCAATCGAACAAAGAGTAAAACCTAATTATATTGTTCTATTACGCCCCGAGAGTGTATATTCGCAACGTATCCATGCCATAGTTCACAAGAACCAAAACCGGACCAACATTAGGTTACTCGCTTGCGCCTAACAAAGATAACTTTGGAAACAGTACTTTTTCTCATTCAATCGAACAAAGAGTAAAACCTAATTATATTGTTTTATTACGCCCCGAGTGTGTATATTCGCAACGTATCCATGCCAACGTTCACAAGAACCAAAACCGGACCAACATTAGACTACTCATTGCGCCTAACAAAGATAACTTTGGAAGCAAGATTTTTTTCTCATTCAATCGAACAAAGAGCAAAACCTAATTATATTGTTCTATTACGCCCGAGAGTGTATATTCGCAACGTATCCATGCCAACGTTCACAAGAACCAAAACCGGACCAACATTAGACTACTCACTTGCGCCTAACAAAGATAACTTTGGAAACAAGATTTTTCTTATTCAATCGAACAAAGAGTAAAACCTAATTATATTGTTCTATTACGCCCCGAGAGTGTATATTCGCAACGTATCCATGCCATAGTTCACAAGAACCAAAACCGGACCAACATTAGGCTACTCAGTTGCGCCCTAACAGTATAACTTTGGAAACCGTACTTTTTCTCTTTCAATCGAACAAAGAGTAAAACCTAATTATATTGTTTTATTACGCCCCGAGAGTGTATATTCGCAACGTATCCATGCCAACGTTCACAAGAACCAAAACCGGAACAACATTAGACTACTCAGTTGCGCCTAACAAGATAACCTTGGAAACAAGATTTTTCTCATTCAATCGAACAAAGAGTAAAACCTAATTATATTGTTCTATTACGCCCCGAGAGTGTATATTCGCAACGTATCCATGCCATAGTTCACAAGAACCAAAATCGGACCAACATTAGGCTACTCAGTTGCGCCCTAACAAGATAACATTGGAAACAGTACTTTTTCTCATTCAATCGAACAAAGAGTAAAACCTAATTATATTGTTCTATCACGCCTCGAGAGTGTATATTCGCAACGTATCCATGCCATAGTTCACAAGAACCAAAACCGGACCAACATTAGGTTACTCAGTTGCGCCCTAACAGTATAACTTTGGAAACAGTACTTTTTCTCATTCAATCGAACAAAGAGTAAAACCTAATTATATTGTTTTATTACGCCCCGAGTGTGTATATTCGCAACGTATCCATGCCAACGTTCACAAGAACCAAAACCGGACCAACATTAGACTACTCGCTTGCGCCCCTAACAAAGATAACTTTGGAAGCAAGATTTTTCTCATTCAATCGAACAAAGAGCAAAACCTAATTATATTGTTCTATTACGCCCCGAGAGTGTATATTCGCAACGTATCCATGCCAACGTTCACAAGAACCAAAACCGGACCAACATTAGACTTCTCGGTTGCGCCTTAACAGAAAAACTTGGGAAACAGAATTTTTTCTATTTCAATCGAACAAAGAGTAAAACCTAATTATATTGTTCTATTACGCCCCGAGAGTGTATATTCGCAACGTATCCATGCCATAGTTCACAAGAACCAAAACCGGACCAACATTAGGCTACTCAGTTGCGCCCTAACAGTATAACTTTGGAAACAGTACTTTTTCTCATTCAATCGAACAAAGAGTAAAACCTAATTATATTGTTCTATTACGCCCCGAGAGTGTATATTCGCAACGTATCCTTGCCATAGTTCACAAGAACCAAAACCGGACCAACATTACGCTACTCACTTGCTAAGATAACATTGGAAATGATTTTTCTCATTCAATAGAACAAAGAGTAAAACCTAATTATATTGTTCTATCACGCCTCGAGAGTGTATATTCGCAACGTATCCATGCCATAGTTCACAAGAACCAAAACCGGACCAACATTAGGTTACTCAGTTGCGCCCTAACAAAGATAACTTTGGAAACAAGATTTCTTTTTCTCATTCAATCGAACAAAGAGTAAAACCTAATTATATTGTTTTATTACGCCCCGAGTGTGTATATTCGCAACGTATCCATGCCAACGTTCACAAGAACCAAAACCGGACCAACATTAGACTACTCAGTTGCGCCCTAACAGAATAACTTTGGAAACAGTACTTTTTCTCATTCAATCGAACAAAGAGTAAAACCTAATTATCTTGTTCTATTACGCCCCGAGAGAGTATATTCGCAACGTATCCATGCCAACGTTCACAAGAACCAAAACCGGACCAACATTAGGCTACTCAGTTGCGCCCTAACAGAATAACTTTGGAAACAGTACTTTTTCTCATTCAATCGAACAAAGAGTAAAACCTAATTATATTGTTCTATTACGCCCCGAGAGTGTATATTCGCAACGTATCCATGCCAACATTCACAAGAACCATAACTGGACCAACATTAGGCTACTCAGTTGCGCCCTAACAGTATAACTTTGGAAACAGTACTTTTTCTCATTCAATCGAACAAAGAGTAAAACCTAATTTTATTGTTCTATTACGCCCCGAGAGTGTATATTCGCAACGTATCCATGCCATAGTTCACAAGAACCAAAACCGGACCAACATTAGGCTACTCAGTTGCGCCCTAACAGTATAACTTTGGAAACAGTACTTTTTCTCATTCAATCGAACAAAGAGTAAAACCTAATTATATTGTTCTATTACGCCCCGAGAGTGTATATTCGCAACGTATCCATGCCAACTTCACAAGGACCAAAACGCGACCAACATTAGACTACTCAGTTGCGCCCTAACAGTATAACTTTGGAAACAGTACTTTTTCTCATTCAATCGAACAAAGAGTAAAACCTAATTATATTGTTCTATTACGCCCCGAGAGTGTATATTCGCAACGTATCCATGCCAACCTTCACAAGAACCAAAACCCGACCAACATTAGGCTACTCAGTTGCGCCCTAACAGTATAACATTGGAAACAGTACTTTTTCTCATTCAATCGAACAAAGAGTAAAACCTAATTATATTGTTCTATCACGCCTCGAGAGTGTATATTCGCAACGTATCCATGCCATAGTTCACAAGAACCAAAACCGGACCAACATTAGGTTACTCAGTTGCGCCCTAACAGTATAACATTGGAAACAGTACTTTTTCTCATTCAATCGAACAAAGAGTAAAACCAAATTATATTGTTTTATTACGCCCCGAGTGTGTATATTCGCAACGTATCCATGCCAACGTTCACAAGAACCAAAACCGGACCAACATTAGACTACTCAGTTGCGCCCTAACAGTATAACTTTGGAAACAGTACTTTTTCTCATTCAATCGAACAAAGAGTAAAACGTAATTATATTGTTCTATTACGCCCCGAGAGTGTATATTCGCAACGTATCCATGCCATAGTTCACAAGAACCAAAACCGGACCAACATTAGGCTACTCAGTTGCGCCCTAACAGTATAACTTTGGAAACAGTACTTTTTCTCATTCAATCGAACAAAGAGTAAAACCAAATTATATTGTTCTATTACGCCCCGAGAGTGTATATTCGCAACGTATCCTTGCCATAGTTCACAAGAACCAAAACCGGAGCAACATTAGGCTACTCAGTTGCGCCCTAACAGTATAACATTGGAAACAGTACTTTTTCTCATTCAATAGAACAAAGAGTAAAACCTAATTATATTGTTCTATCACGCCTCGAGAGTGTATATTCGCAACGTATCCATGCCATAGTTCACAAGAACCAAAACCGGACCAACATTAGACTACTCAGTTGCGCCCTAACAGTATAACGTTGGAAACAGTACTTTTTCTCATTCAATCGAACAAAGAGTAAAACCCACTTATATTGTTTTATTACGCCCGAGTGTGTATATTCGCAACGTATCCATGCCAACGTTCACAAGAACCAAAACCGACCAACATTAGGCTACTCGCTTGCGCCTAACAAGATAACTTTGGAAACAAGATTTTTCTCATTCAATCGAACAAAGAGTAAAACCTAATTATATTGTTCTATTTCGCCCGAGAGTGTATATTCGCAACGTATCCATGCCAACATTCACAAGAACCATAATCGGACCAACATTAGGCTACTCATTTGCGCCTAACAGTATAACTTTAGAAACAGTACTTTTTCTCATTCAATCGAACAAAGAGTAAAACCTAATTTTATTGTTCTATTACGCCCCGAGAGTGTATATTCGCAACGTATCCATGCCATAGTTCACAAGAACCAAAACCGGACCAACATTAGGCTACTCATTTGCGCCCTAACAGTATAACTTTGGAAACAGTACTTTTTCTCATTCAATCGAACAAAGAGTAAAACCTAATTATATTGTTCTATTACGCCCCGAGAGTGTATATTCGCAACGTATCCATGCCAACTTCACAAGGACCAAAACCGGACCAACATTAGACTACTCCGTTGCGCCCTAACAGTATAACTTTGGAAACAGTACTTTTTCTCATTCAATCGAACAAAGAGTAAAACCAAATTATATTGTTCTATTACGCCCCGAGAGTGTATATTCGCAACGTATCCTTGCCATAGTTCACAAGAACCAAAACCGGACCAACATTAGGCTACTCAGTTGCGCCCTAACAGTATAACATTGGAAACAGTACTTTTTCTCATTCAATCGAACAAAGAGTAAAACCTAATTATATTGTTCTATCACGCCTCGAGAGTGTATATTCGCAACGTATCCATGCCATAGTTCACAAGAACCAAAACCGGACCAACATTAGGTTACTCTTGCGCCTAACAAGATAACTTTGGAAACAGTACTTTTTCTCATTCAATCGAACAAAGAGTAAAACCAAATTATATTGTTTTATTACGCCCCGAGTGTGTATATTCGCAACGTATCCATGCCAACGTTCACAAGAACCAAAACCGGACCAACATTAGACTACTCAGTTGCGCCCTAACAGTATAACTTTGGAAGCAGATTTTTCTCATTCAATCGAACAAAGAGCAAAACCTAATTATATTGTTCTATTACGCCCGAGAGTGTATATTCGCAACGTATCCATGCCAACGTTCACAAGAACCAAAACCGACCAACATTAGACTACTCGCTTGCGCCCTAACAAGATAACTTTGGAAACAAGATTTTTCTAATTCAATCGAACAAAGAGTAAAACCTAATTATATTGTTCTATTACGCCCGAGAGTGTATATTCGCAACGTATCCATGCCATAGTTCACAAGAACCAAAACCGACCAACATTAGGCTACTCCTGCGCCTAACAAGATAACTTTGGAAACAAGATTTTTCTCTTTCAATCGAACAAAGAGTAAAACCTAATTATATTGTTTTATTACGCCCGAGAGTGTATATTCGCAACGTATCCATGCCAACGTTCACAAGAACCAAAACCGACCAACATTAGACTACTCCTTGCGCCCTAACAAGATAACCTTGGAAACAAGATTTTTCTCATTCAATCGAACAAAGAGTAAAACCAAATTATATTGTTCTATTACGCCCCGAGAGTGTATATTCGCAACGTATCCATGCCATAGTTCACAAGAACCAAAACCGGACCAACATTAGGCTACTTTGCGCCTAACAAGATAACATTGGAAACAAGATTTTTCTCATTCAATCGAACAAAGAGTAAAACCTAATTATATTGTTCTATCACGCCCCGATAGTGTATATTCGCAACGTATCCATGCCATAGTTCACAAGAACCAAAACCGACCCAACATTAGGTTACTCACTGCGCCTAACAAGATAACTTTGGAAACAGTACTTTTTCTCATTCAATCGAACAAAGAGTAAAACCTAATTATATTGTTTTATTACGCCCCGAGTGTGTATATTCGCAACGTATCCATGCCAACGTTCACAAGAACCAAAACCGGACCAACATTAGACTACTCAGTTGCGCCCTAACAGTATAACCTTGGAAACAGTACTTTTTCTCATTCAATCGAACAAAGAGCAAAACCAAATTATATTGTTCTATTACGCCCCGAGAGTGTATATTCGCAACGTATCCATGCCAACGTTCACAAGAACCAAAACCGACCAACATTAGACTACTCACTGCGCCCGACGATAACTTTGGAAACAAGATTTTTCTAATTCAATCGAACAAAGAGTAAAACCTAATTATATTGTTCTATTACGCCCGAGAGTGTATATTCGCAACGTATCCATGCCATAGTTCACAAGAACCAAAACCGACCAACATTAGGCTACTCACTTGCGCCTAACAAGATAACTATGGAAACAAGATTTTTCTCATTCAATCGAACAAAGAGTAAAACCTAATTATATTGTTTTATTACTCCCCGAGAGTGTATATTCGCAACGTATCCATGCCAACGTTCACAAGAACCAAAACCGGACCAACATTAGACTACTCAGTTGCGCCCTAACAGTATAACTTTGGAAACAGTACTTTTTCTCATTCAATCGAACAAAGAGTAAAACCTAATTGTATTGTTCTATTACGCCCCGAGAGTGTATATTCGCAACGTATCCATGCCAACGTTCACAAGAACCAAAACCGGACCAACATTAGACTACTCAGTTGCGCCCTAACAGTATAACTTTGGAAACAGTACTTTTTCGCATTCAATCGAACAAAGAGTAAAACCTAATTATATTGTTCTATTACGCCTCGAGAGTGTATATTCGCAACGTATCCATCCCATAGTTCACAAGAACCAAAACCGGACCAACATTAGGTTACTCAGTTGCGCCCTAACAGTATAACTTTGGAAACAGTACTTTTTCTCATTCAATCGAACAAAGAGTAAAACCTAATTATATTGTTTTATTACGCCCCGAGTGTGTATATTCGCAACGTATCCATGCCAACGTTCACAAGAACCAAAACCGGACCAACATTAGACTACTCAGTTGCGCCCTAACAGTATAACTTTGGAAACAGTACTTTTTCTCATTCAATCGAACAAAGAGCAAAACCTAATTATATTGTTCTATTACGCCCCGAGAGTGTATATTCGCAACGTATCCATGCCAACGTTCACAAGAACCAAAACCGGACCAACATTAGACTACTCAGTTGCGCCTAACGGATAACTTTGGAAACAAGATTTTTCTAATTCAATCGAACAAAGAGTAAAACCTAATTATATTGTTCTATTACGCCCCGAGAGTGTATATTCGCAACGTATCCATGCCATAGTTCACAAGAACCAAAACCGGACCAACATTAGGCTACTCTGTTGCGCCCTAACAGTATAACTTTGGAAACAGTACTTTTTCTCATTCAATCGAACAAAGAGTAAAACCTAATTATATTATTTTATTACGCCCCGAGAGTGTATATTCGCAACGTATCCATGCCAACGTTCACAAGAACCAAAACCGGACCAACATTAGACTACTCGATTGCGCCTAACGGTATAACCTTGGAAATGATTTTTCTCATTCAATCGAACAAAGAGTAAAACCAAATTATATTGTTCTATTACGCCCCGAGAGTGTATCTTCGCAACGTATCCATGCCATAGTTCACAAGAACCAAAACCGGACCAACATTAGGCTACTCAGTTGCGCCCTAACAGTATAACATTGGAAACAATACTTTTTCTCATTCAATCGAACAAAGAGTAAAACCTAATTATATTGTTCTATTACGCCTCGAGAGTGTATATTCGCAACGTATCCATGCCAACGTTCACAAGAACCAAAACCGGACCAACATTAGACTACTCAGTTGCGCCCTGACAGTATAACTTTGGAAACAGTACTTTTTCTCATTCAATCGAACAAAGAGTAAAACCTAATTATATTGTTCTATTACGCCCCGAGAGTGTATATTCGCAACGTATCCATGCCATCGTTCACAAGAACCAAAACCGGACCAACATTAGGCTACTCAGTTGCGCCCTAACAGTATAACTTTGGAAACAGTACTTTTTCTCATTCAATCGAACAAAGAGTAAAACCTAATTATATTGTTTTATTACGCCCCGAGAGTGTATATTCGCAACGTATCCATGCCAACGTTCACAAGAACCAAAACCGGACCAACATTAGACTACTCAGTTGCGCCCTAACAGTATAACCTTGGAAACAGTACTTTTTCTCATTCAATCGAACAAAGAGTAAAACCAAATTATATTGTTCTATTACGCCCCGAGAGTGTATCTTCGCAACGTATCCATGCCATAGTTCACAAGAACCAAAACCGGACCAACATTAGGCTACTCAGTTGCGCCCTAACAGTATAACAATGGAAACAGTACTTTTTCTCATTCAATCGAACAAAGAGTAAAACCTAATTATATTGTTCTATTACGCCCCGAGAGTGTATATTCGCAATGTATCCATGCCATAGTTCACAAGAACCAAAACCGGACCAACATTAGGCTACTCAGTTGCGCCTTAACAATATAACTTTGGAAACAGTACTTTTTCTCATTCAATCGAACAAAGAGTAAAACCTAATTATATTGTTCTATTACGCCCCGAGAGTGTATATTCGCAACGTATCCATGCCAAAGTTCACAAGAACCAAAACCGGACCAACATTAGACTACTCAGTTGCGCCCTAACAGTATAACTTTGGAAACAGTACTTTTTCTCATTCAATCGAACAAAGAGTAAAACCTAATTATATTGTTCTATTACGCCCCGAGAGTGTATATTCGCAACGTATCCATGCCAACGTTCACAAGAACCAAAACCGGACCAACATTAGACTACTCAGTTGCGCCCTAACAGTATAACTTTGGAAACAGTACTTTTTCTCATTCAATCGAACAAAGAGTAAAACCTAATTATATTGTTTTATTACGCCCCGAGAGTGTATATTCGCAACGTATCCATGCCAACGTTCACAAGAACCAAAACCGGACCAACATTAGACTACTCAGTTGCGCCCTAACAGTATAACTTTGGAAACAGTACTTTTTCTCATTCAATCGAACAAAGAGTAAAACCAAATTATATTGTTCTATTACGCCCCGAGAGTGTATATTCGCAACGTATCCATGCCATAGTTCACAAGAACCAAAACCGGACCAACATTAGGCTACTCAGTTGCGCCTTAACAGTATAACTTTGGAAACAGTACTTTTTCTCATTCAATCGAACAAAGAGTAAAACCTAATTATATTGTTCGATTACGCCATGAGAGTGTATATTCGCAACGTATCCATGCCATAGTTCACAAGAACCAAAACCGAATCCAACATTAGACTACTCGGTTGCGCCCTAACAGTATAACTTTGGAAACAGTACTTTTTCTCATTCAATCGAACAAAGAGTAAAACCTAATTATATTGTTTTATTACGCCCCGAGAGTGTATATTCGCAACGTATCCATGCCAACGTTCACAAGAACCAAAACCGGACCAACATTAGACTACTCAGTTGCGCCCTAACAGTATAACTTTGGAAGCAGTACTTTTTCTCATTCAATCGAACGAAGAGCAAAACCTAATTATATTGTTCTATTACGCCCCGAGAGTGTATATTCGCAACGTATCCATGCCAACGTTCACAAGAACCAAAACCGGACCAACATTAGACTACTCAGTTGCGCCCTAACAGTATAACTTTCGAAACAGTACTTTTTCGCATTCAATCGAACAAAGAGTAAAACCTAATTATATTGTTCTATTACGCCTCGAGAGTGTATATTCGCAACGTATCCATGCCAACGTTCACAAGAACCAAAACCGGACCAACATTAGGTTACTCGATTGCGCCTAACAAAGATAACTTTGGAAACAGTACTTTTTCTCATTCAATCGAACAAAGAGTAAAACCTAATTATATTGTTCTATTACGCCCCGAGAGTGTATATTCGCAACGTATCCATGCCAACGTTCACAAGAACAAAAACCGGACCAACATTAGACTACTCAGTTGCGCCCTAACAGTATAACTTTGGAAACAGTACTTTTTCTCATTCAATCGAACAAAGAGCAAAACCTAATTATATTGTTCTATTACGCCCGAGAGTGTATATTCGCAACGTATCCATGCCAACGTTCACAAGAACCAAAACCGACCAACATTAGACTACTCGGTTGCGCCTAACAAACGGTATTACTTTGGAAACGGTACTTTTTCTAATTCAATCGAACAAAGAGTAAAACCTAATTATATTGTTCTATTACGCCCGAGAGTGTATATTCGCAACGTATCCATGCCATAGTTCACAAGAACCAAAACCGGACCAACATTAGGCGACTCTGTTGCGCCCTAACAGTATAACTTTGGAAACAGTACTTTTTCTCTTTCAATCGAACAAAGAGTAAAACCTAATTATATTATTTTATTACGCCCCGAGAGTGTATATTCGCAACGTATCCATGCCAACGTTCACAAGAACCAAAACCGGACCAACATTAGACTACTCAGTTGCGCCACAACGGTATAACCTTGGAAACGATTTTTCTCATTCAATCGAACAAAGAGTAAAACCAAATTATATTGTTCTATTACGCCCCGAGAGTGTATCTTCGCAACGTATCCATGCCATAGTTCACAAGAACCAAAACCGGACCAACATTAGGCTACTCAGTTGCGCCCTAACAGTATAACATTGGAAACAGTACTTTTTCTCATTCAATCGAACAAAGAGTAAAACCTAATTATATTGTTCTATTACGCCTCGAGAGTGTATATTCGCAACGTATCCATGCCATAGTTCACAAGAACCAAAACCGGACCAACATTAGGCTACTCAGTTGCGCCCTAACAGTATAACTTTGGAAACAGTACTTTTTCTCATTCAATCGAACAAAGAGTAAAACCTAATTATATTGTTTTATTACGCCCCGAGAGTGTATATTCGCAACGTATCCATGCCAACGTTCACAAGAACCAAAACCGGACCAACATTAGACTACTCGATTGCGCCCTAACAAGTATAACTCGGAAAACAGATTTTTCTCATTCAATCGAACAAAGAGTAAAACCTAATTATATTGTTCTATTACGCCTCGAGAGTGTATATTCGCAACGTATCCATGCCATAGTTCACAAGAACCAAAACCGGACCAACATTAGTGTAAGGTACCGGACTTCTAAAATCATGAGGTTATGATGCTCAATTGGTTGGAAAGCCATTTGAATGGCCCCGATGAAGTTCGGTGAAGTTCGGGAGCATTCGGGGCGTTCGGTGCGCGGCGCGGAAACGGAACCCGAAAGGCTATGTTGGGCCGTGAGCTAAATCCGGCATTAGCGTGGATGAAAAGATGATGAAAACGTGTTCGAAAACATGTTTGGAAAGTCTCGGTGCGATTTGAAAAGAATCGGACGCAAGACGAGCGAAAACGAGCGAAAACTGTGAAGAAACGAAAAGTGAAATTTGGCTAAGTCCTTAAATGTTGGGCTGAGGAGACCCACTGGGTCCGGACAAAGGAATGCTGTCCGGACAATGTATGTCCGGACAATGGATGATGTCCGGACACAGTAAGCTGTCAAATGGGCAAAAATGGATTTCGCGGGTGTCTTTGTCCAGGACAATGGGAGTCTTTGTCCAGGACAATGCAGCCCGAAAATGCCATTTGGTGCGGTTTGAATTGTTGAGGGGCTTTTGGCATTTTGTTACAATAGAGCCTATAGAGGGCTTCTCTTCTCCCCCTCTCCCTCATTTCACACACACATACACAAACTCTCTCTCTCCCTCTCTCTCTCTCTAAACGAAAAGGGAAGGAAAGAAAGAAAAGAGGAAGAAGAAGAAGGAAGAGAAGGAGATGAAGAAGATGATGATGATGATCAAGGCCATCTTCTTCCTCTTCTCTTGGTGCATGAGAGCAAGCTTAAGAGGTAAGCTTGCTACCTCTTTAATGGTATCTCTCTCTAGTTTAGGTTTTAAGCTTTGAGGATGGTTTTAGTAGAACCATAGCATGCTAAATGCATGATTAGAGCTTGAATCTAAGGCTCTAATGGTGGATTTTGCAATATAGCAAACCTAGGGTCAAAAATGGGGTTTTGCTATATACTTGAGTTTGATCTCATTTGAGGGTATGTAAACCTAATTGAGGGTATAACGAACGCGTTGGCGCGCTCGGTTCGGTGATCCGACGAGCGTGTGCGAGGTTATTAATATTTTAATATATTCTTACCAGATAGCCGCAGCACGCGAAATAGAAGCCCATAATTCGTGAAATCGGAACCGGGCATCGTGAAGGCGTGGGGTAACGCCACGAGACCTCGATCGAGGATCGGTGACCGTTTGGGTGGCCGCGCAAGAGTCCGGGCCAAACCCGATACCGAGTGCCGTGGAGGCCGATTGCGAGTGACGACGAGCAATCGGAACGCAATAAAAGGTGGGGGGTGTCGTCCGAAGCCATCGAGCTTCCTTCTATGTCTTAGTGCTTTATTGATTACATATAGCATGATGTATATATATAGTGCTTTATGGATTTGCATTATATGGTGATGATACATGCATTCCTACTCCTAGTATGATGTCTATGATTAATATAGTATTATGATGTGAATACTTGATGTGATGGACATAGGATTAGGAGATGACATTGGAAACCTATGATGCAAAATGTAAGAAGAACCTAGCATGTATGACATAGTATTGTGAAACCCTATAATGACATGATTAATGTGGATTAAACTCTAGTTGAATGACAACTTAGTGAACATGTGCAAGTAGTGTGTGGAAAACATTAAACCATGAGAATTGGGTGTACTTGATATAACTACATATAAATGCATTAGAACTATATGCTAGATGATGACATGATAAAGAAATGCTAAGTGATATAGTTGATTGCACGTCGATATACATGCGTAGTAAAGATATGCTATGTGTTGAGAACATTAAATTGTGACGAGTGGCATTAAACCTAGTGTCATGAACCTAGGATAGATCGAGTGGCATTAACCTAGTCATGAACATAGGTTGGACAAGTGAACCTAGAATCAGGATCTAGGTGGATTGACATCAAACCTAGTGTTGTTAAACATAGGTCGAGCATTAACCTAGTGTCATGAACCTAGGATGGATAAGAATGGCAAGGAACCTAGTGTTATGGAACATAGGTCGACAGTGAACCTAGAGTCAGTTAGATCTAGGTGAGTGGCATGGGAGCTTAGCCCAGTTGAGACACTAGGAAGTTGAGTGTAAAGATATGATGAACACCCTAGTTGGTAGGGTATCCTCCGTGGGCGAGGATTGGATCGTGCTCGCGTTGTCTGTTATACTCGTGGTGGTCGCTCCACACGGGTTGTGCACTCCGGAGTATTAGGCACACGCTACGGTAGGAGCTACGGCCGGTTAGTAGCTTGCTATCCACAGACGGTCTCGGGCGGGTTGAGCAGCTTAGACTCCGCTGTCGAGACAAGGGACGCGAGAGTGAGGCAAGCCCTCGGGCCAGCCAAGAGATTGGGTTCACAAAGAAATGGCAAATCTTTGAGCATAGTAGTATGGTAGTTAGCCCTTACTATGAGTTACATTGTCGTTGAGCATAGTTGCCTAATAGATGGCCTAATGGATCTAGCCTCAGACCCTGAGTGAACATACTATTCCTTCACCTTTGAGATATGAGTTGAGATAGGCTGAGTGAGACTGTGTCGGGTAAAGAGCGGGGTAGCTCCTTACCTAGGACTTGCGAGACATGAGTTGAGATTAGTAGAGTGAGATTATGTGCTGGGATTAGTAAAGTGAGAGGACCACAAGATGTGAAAACTTAGGCGGGGTAGCCTAAGGGATTGGGTCAAGGGACTTGAAGTCTTAGGCGGGGTAGCCTAACGGATTGGGTCATGAATTGGGTCATGACATGAATAGCATAAGAGGGTTTGCATTCATACCGCGTTTAGACGTAATAGACAGTATAGCTATATTGTAGTTGAATTCCTTATATCGTTGAAATACACTAGCATGACAATAAGTTGTGGCAAGATGACATTGAACATAGTGGTATAGTAGCTAGCTTTCACTATGAGTTTATGCATTACATTGACCTGAGGCATAGCAAGATATTGCATCTCTATTTACAGTATAGCTGCTGATTTCTATTATATCTATCTATCTATCTATCTGTCTTGCTGTGCCTCCTTGGACCTAGTGGGAAGATCGGTGGGGTCGGCGGCCGAGCCCACTGGGAACTATAGTTATATACTTCTCACCCCGTGTGGTTGGGGTACTATTACAGGTACAGGTACGAGTCCGCCAGCTGAGGATCGTGGTAGGGGCTTAGCGCCCTAGTGCTAGTGAGTAGATGCTTCCTATCTGCACTAGAGTTTCCATATGTACATATTGGAGAGTAGATGATGTATAGGTGGTGAGGCATTTTGAGTAATTGTACATCTTATGTTATATTCGAAGATGTAAGCTTTATTTTCATATTTTGGAAGTTGTATGACAATCAATTTGTATTAAACAGTTGTATGGATGTAATAGATTAGTATCTCTCTTTTATTCACTTGTATGTTACTCGTGATGCTTGCTCTTGTATGTTTAGCACGGTTGTGCTCTCGCCGTTGTTTGATCTTGTACGTATTCAAGTTGTTTCCTGGGGACTTGTTGTACTTGATCTCGTCGCTTTAGCCTTGGGCGGACAGGGGAGGTGCTGTCCGTTCGGCGTCTGTTTGACGTGCCCGGGCCGGACCAAATTGGTAGCGCGCTCGGGGCGTGACAATTAGGCTACTCAGTTGCGCCCTAACAGTATAACTTTGGAAACAGTACTTTTTCTCATTCAATCGAACAAAGAGTAAAACCTAATTATATTGTTCTATTACGCCCCGAGAGTGTATATTCGCAACGTAACCATGCCAACGTTCACAAGAACCAAAACCGGACCAACATTAGACTACTTGCGCCTAACAAGATAACCTTGGAAACAAGATTTTTCTCATTCAATCGAACAAAGAGTAAAACCAAATTATATTGTTCTATTACGCCCGAGAGTGTATATTCGCAACGTATCCATGCCATAGTTCACAAGAACCAAAACCGACCAACATTAGGCTACTCTTGCGCCCTAACAAGATAACATTGGAAACAAGATTTTTTTCTCATTCAATCGAACAAAGAGTAAAACCTAATTATATTGTTCTATTACGCCTCGAGAGTGTATATTCGCAACGTATCCATGCCAACGTTCACAAGAACCAAAACCGGACCAACATTAGGTTACTCGCTTGCGCCTAACAAGATAACTTTGGAAACAAGATTTTTCTCATTCAATCGAACAAAGAGTAAAACCTAATTATATTGTTTTATTACGCCCGAGAGTGTATATTCGCAACGTATCCATGCCAACGTTCACAAGAACCAAAACCGACCAACATTAGACTACTCGCTTGCGCCCTAACAAGATAACTTTGGAAGCAAGATTTTTCTCAGTCAATCGAACAAAGAGCAAAACCTAATTATATTGTTCTATTACGCCCCGAGAGTGTATATTCGCAACGTATCCATGCCAACGTTCACAAGAACCAAAACCGACCAACATTAGACTACTCATTGCGCCTAACAAGATAACTTTGGAAACAAGATTTTTCTCATTCAATCGAACAAAGAGTAAAACCTAATTATATTGTTCTATTACGCCCGAGAGTGTATATTCGCAACGTATCCATGCCATAGTTCACAAGAACCAAAACCGACCAACATTAGGCTACTCACTTGCGCCTAACAAAGATAACTTTGGAAATGATTTTTCTCATTCAATCGAACAAAGAGTAAAACCTAATTATATTGTTTTATTACGCCCCGAGAGTGTATATTCGCAACGTATCCATGCCATAGTTCACAAGAACCAAAACCGGACCAACATTAGGCTACTCAGTTGCGCCCTAACAGTATAACTTTGGAAACAGTACTTTTTCTCATTCAATCGAACAAAGAGTAAAACCTAATTATATTGTTCTATTACGCCCCGAGAGTGTATATTCGCAACGTATCCATGCCAACATTCACAAGAACCAAAACCGGACCAACATTAGACTACTCAGTTGCGCCTTAACAAAGATAACTTTGGAAACAAGATTTTTTCTCATTCAATCGAACAAAGAGTAAAACCTAATTATATTGTTCTATTATGCCCCGAGAGTGTATATTCGCAACGTATCCATGCCAACGTTCACAAGAACCAAAACCGGACCAACATTAGACTATCAGTTGCGCCCTAACAGTGTAACTTTGGAAACAGTACTTTTTCTCATTCAATCGAACAAAGAGTAAAACCTAATTATATTGTTCTATTACGCCCCGAGAGTGTATATTGGCTACATATGCATGCCAACGTTCACAAGAACCAAAACCGGACCAACATTAGACTACTCAGTTGCGCCCTAACAGTATAACTTTGGAAACAGAACTTTTTCTCATTCAATCAAACAAAGAGTAAACCTAATTATATTGTTCTATTACGCCCCGAGAGTGTATATTCGCAACGTATCCATGCCAACGTTCACAAGAACCAAAACCGGACCAACATTAGACTACTCAGTTGCTCCCTAACAGTATAACTTTGGAAACAGTACTTTTTCTCATTCAATCGAACAAAGAGTAAAACCTAATTATATTGTTCTATTACGCCCCGAGAGTGTATATTGGCTACATATGCATGCCAACGTTCACAAGAACCAAAACCGGACCAACATTAGACTACTCAGTTGCGCCCTAACAGAATAACTTTGGAAACAGTACTTTTTCTCATTCAATCGAACAAAGAGTAAACCTAATTATATTGTTCTATTACGCCCCGAGAGTGTATATTCGCAACGTATCCATGCCAACATTCACAAGAACCAAAACCGGACCAACATTAGACTACTCAGTTGCGCCTAACAAAGATAACTTTGGAAACAGTACTTTTTCTCATTCAATCGAACAAAGAGTAAAACCTAATTATATTGTTCTATTACGCCCCGAGAGTGTATATTCGCAACGTATCCATGCCATAGTTCACAATAACCAAAACCGGACCAACATTAGGCTACTCAGTTGCGCCCTAACAGTATAACTTTGGAAACAGTACTTTTTCTCATTCAATCGAACAAAGAGTAAAACCTAATTATATTGTTCTATTATGCCCCGAGAGTGTATATTCGCAACGTATCCATGCCAACATTCACAAGAACCAAAAACGAACCAACATTAGACTACTCACTTGCGCCTAACAAGATAACTTTGGAAACAAGATTTTTCTCATTCAATCGAACAAAGAGTAAAACCTAATTATATTGTTCTATTACGCCCCGCGAGTGTATATTCTCAACGTATCCATGCCAACGTTCACAAGAACCAAAACCGGACCAACATTAGACTACTCACTTGCGCCTAACAAGATAACTTTGGAAGCAAGATTTTTCTCATTCAATCGAACAAAGAGTAAAACCTAATTATATTGTTCTATTACGCCCCCAGAGTGTATATTCGCAACGTATCCATGTCAACGTTCACAAGAACCAAAACCGGACCAACATTAGACTACTCAGTTGCGCCCTAACAGTATAACTTTGGAAACAGTACTTTTTCTCATTCAATCGAACAAAGAGTAAAACCTAATTATATTGTTCTATTACACCCCGAGAGTGTATATTCGCAACGTATCCATGCCATAGTTCACAAGAACCAAAACCGGACCAACATTAGGCTACTCAGTTGCGCCCTAACAGTATAACATTGGAAACAGTACTTTTTCTCATTCAATCGAACAAAGAGTAAAACCTAATTATATTGTTCTATTACGCCTCGAGAGTGTATATTCGCAACGTATCCATGCCAACGTTCACAAGAACCAAAACCGGACCAACATTAGACTACTCAGTTGCGCCCTAACAGTATAACTTTGGAAACAAAGATTTTTCTCTTTCAATCGAACAAAGAGTAAAACCTAATTATATTGTTTTATTACGCCCCGAGAGTGTATATTCGCAACGTATCCATGCCAACGTTCACAAGAACCAAAACCGGACCAACATTAGACTACTCGCGCCTAACAAGATAACTTTGGAAGCAAGATTTTTCTCATTCAATCGAACAAAGAGTAAAACCTAATTATATTGTTCTATTACGCCCCGAGAGTGTATATTCGCAACGTATCCATGCCAACGTTAACAAGAACCAAAACCCGACCAACATTAGGCTACTCAGTTGCGCCCTAACAGTATAACTTTGGAAACAGTACTTTTTCTCATTCAATCGAACAAAGAGTAAAACCTAATTATATTGTTCTATTACGCCCCGAGAGTGTATATTCGCAACATATCCATGCCAACGTTCACAAGAACCAAAACCGGACCAACATTAGACTACTCGCCTGCGCCTAACAAAGATAACCTTGGAAACAAGATTTTTCTCATTCAATCGAACAAAGAGTAAAACCAAATTATATTGTTCTATTACGCCCCGAGAGTGTATATTCGCAACGTATCCATGCCATAGTTCACAAGAACCAAAACCGGACCAACATTAGGCTACTCAGTTGCGCCCTAACAGTATAACATTGGAAACAGTACTTTTTCTCATTCAATCGAACAAAGAGTAAAACCTAATTATATTGTTCTATTACGCCTCGAGAGTGTATATTCGCAACGTATCCATGCCATAGTTCACAAGAACCAAAACCGGACCAACATTAGGTTACTCAGTTGCGCCCTAACAGTATAACTTTGGAAACAGTACTTTTTCTCATTCAATCGAACAAAGAGTAAAACCTAATTATATTGTTTTATTACGCCCCGAGAGTGTATATTCGCAACGTATCCATGCCAACGTTCACAAGAACCAAAACCGGACCAACATTAGACTACTCAGTTGCGCCCTAACAGTATAACTTTGGAAGCAAGATTTTTCTCATTCAATCGAACAAAGAGCAAAACCTAATTATATTGTTCTATTACGCCCCGAGAGTGTATATTCGCAACGTATCCATGCCAACGTTCACAAGAACCAAAACCGGACCAACATTAGACTACTCAGTTGCGCCCTAACAGTATAACTTTGGAAACCGTACTTTTTCTCATTCAATCGAACAAAGAGTAAAACCTAATTATATTGTTCTATTACGCCCCGAGAGTGTATATTGGCTACATATGCATGCCAACGTTCACAAGAACCAAAACCGGACCAAAATTAGACTACTCAGTTGCGCCCTAACAGTATAACTTTGGAAACAGTACTTTTTCTCATTCAATCGAACAAAGAGTAAACCTAATTATATTGTTCTATTACGCCCCGAGAGTGTATATTCGCAACGTATCCATGCCAACATTCGCAAGAACCAAAACGGGACCAACATTAGACTACTCAGTTGCTCCCTAACAGTATAACTTTGGAAACAGTACTTTTTCTCATTCAATCGAACAAAGAGTAAAACCTAATTATATTGTTCTATTACGCCCCGAGAGTGTATATTGGCTACATATGCATGCCAACGTTCACAAGAACCAAAACCGGACCAACATTAGACTACTCAGTTGCGCCCTAACAGTATAACTTTGGAAACAGTACTTTTTCTCATTCAATCGAACAAAGAGTAAACCTAATTATATTGTTCCATTACGCCCCGAGAGTGTATATTCGCAACGTATCCATGCCAACATTCACAAGAACCAAAACCGGACCAACATTAGACTACCTACTGCGCCTAACAAGATAACTTTGGAAACAAGATTTTTCTCATTCAATGGAACAAAGAGTAAAACCTAATTATATTGTTCTATTACGCCCGAGAGTGTATATTCGCAACGTATCCATGCCATAGTTCACAATAACCAAAACCGACCAACATTAGGCTACTCAGTTGCGCCCTAACAGTATAACTTTGGAAACAATACTTTTTCTCATTCAATCGAACAAAGAGTAAAACCTAATTATATTGTTCTATTACGCCCCGAGAGTGTATATTCGCAACGTATCCATGCCAACATTCACAAGAACCAAAACCGGACCAACATTAGACTACTCAGTTGCGCCCTAACAGTATAACTTTGGAAACAGTACTTTTTCTCATTCAATCGAACAAAGAGTAAAACCTAATTATATTGTTCTATTACGCCACGAGAGTGTATATTCGCAACGTATCCATGCCAACGTTCACAAGAACCAAAACCGGACCAACATTAGACTACTCAGTTGCGCCCTAACAGTATAACTTTGGAAGCAGATTTTTCTCATTCAATCGAACAAAGAGTAAAACCTAATTATATTGTTCTATTACGCCCCGAGAGTGTATATTCGCAACGTATCCATGTCAACGTTCACAAGAACAAAAACCGGACCAACATTAGACTACTCAGTTGCGCCCTAACAGTATAACTTTGGAAACAGTACTTTTTCTCATTCAATCGAACAAAGAGTAAAACCTAATTATATTGTTCTATTACCACCCGAGAGTGTATATTCGCAACGTATCCATGCCATAGTTCACAAGAACCAAAACCGGACCAACATTAGGCTACTCAGTTGCGCCCTAACAGTATAACATTGGAAACAGTACTTTTTCTCATTCAATCGAACAAAGAGTAAAACCTAATTATATTGTTCTATTACGCCTCGAGAGTGTATATTCGCAACGTATCCATGCCATAGTTCACAAGAACCAAAACCGGACCAACATTAGGCTACTCAGTTGCGCCCTAACAGTATAACTTTGGAAACAGTACTTTTTCTCATTCAATCGAACAAAGAGTAAAACCTAATTATATTGTTCTATTACGCCCCGAGAGTGTATATTGGCAACGTATGCATGCCAACGTTCACAAGAACCAAAACCGGACCAACATTAGACTACTCAGTTGCGCCCTAACAGTATAACTTTGGAAACAGTACTTTTTCTCATTCAATCGAACAAAGAGCAAAACCTAATTATATTGTTCTATTACGCCCCGAGAGTGTATATTCGCAACGTATCCATGCCAACGTTCACAAGAACCAAAACCGGACCAACATTAGGCTACTCAGTTGCGCCCTAACAGTATAACTTTGGAAACAGTACTTTTTCTCATTCAATCGAACAAAGAGTAAAACCTAATTATATTGTTTTATTACGCCCCGAGAGTGTATATTCGCAACGTATCCATGCCAACGTTCACAAGAACCAAAACCGACCAACATTAGACTACTCAGTTGCGCCCTAACAAAGATAACCTTGAAACAAGATTTTTCTCATTCAATCGAACAAAGAGTAAAACCAAATTATATTGTTCTATTACGCCCCGAGAGTGTATATTCGCAACGTATCCATGCCATAGTTCACAAGAACCAAAACCGGACCAACATTAGGCTACTCAGTTGCGCCCTAACAGTATAACATTGGAAACAGTACTTTTTCTCATTCAATCGAACAAAGAGTAAAACCTAATTATATTGTTCTATTACGCCTCGAGAGTGTATATTCGCAACGTATCCATGCCATAGTTCACAAGAACCAAAACCGGACCAACATTAGACTACTCAGTTGCGCCCTAACAGTATAACTTTGGAAACAAGATTTTTCTCATTCAATCGAACAAAGAGTAAAACCTAATTATATTGCTTTATTACGCCCCCTGAGTGTATATTCGCAACGTATCCATGCCAACGTTCACAAGAACCAAACCGGACCAACATTAGACTACTGAGTTGCGCCCTAACAAAGATAACTTTGGAAGCAAGATTTTTCTCATTCAATCGAACAAAGAGCAAAACCTAATTATATTGTTCTATTACGCCCCGAGAGTGTATATTCGCAACGTATCCATGCCAACGTTCACAAGAACCAAAACCGGACCAACATTAGACTACTCTTGCGCCTAACAAGATAACTTTGGAAGCAAGATTTTTCTCATTCAATCGAACAAAGAGTAAAACCTAATTATATTGTTCTATTACGCCCCGAGAGTGTATATTCGCAACGTATCCATGCCAACGTTCACAAGAACCAAAACCGGTCCAACATTAGACTACTCAGTTGCGCCCTAACAGTATAACTTTGGAAACAGTACTTTTTCTCATTCAATCGAACAAAGAGTAAAACCTAATTATATTGTTCTATTACGCCCCGAGAGTGTATATTCGCAACGTATCCATGTCATATTTCACAAGAACCAAAACCGGACCAACATTAGGCTACTCAGTTGCGACCTAACAGTATAACTTTGGAAACAGTACTTTTTCTCATTCAATCGAACAAAGAGTAAAACCTAATTATATTGTTTTATTACGCCCCGAGAGTGTATATTCGCAACGTATCCCTGCCATAGTTCACAAGAACCAAAACCGGACCAACATTAGGCTACTCAGTTGCGCCCTAACAGTATAACATTGGAAACAGTACTTTTTCTCATTCAATCGAACAAAGAGTAAAACCTAATTATATTGTTCTATTACGCCCCGAGAGTGTATATTCGCAACGTATCCATGCCAACATTCACAAGAACCAAAACCGGACCAACATTATACTACTGCGCGCCTAACAAGATAACTTTGGAAACAGTACTTTTTCTCATTCAATCGAACAAAGAGTAAAACCTAATTATATTGTTCTATTACGCCCCGAGAGTGTATATTCTCAACGTATCCATGCCAACGTTCACAAGAACCAAAACCGGACCAACATTAGACTACTCAGTTGCGCCCTAACAGTATAACTTTGGAAACAGTACTTTTTCTCATTCAATCGAACAAAGAGTAAAACCTAATTATATTGTTCTATTACGCCCCGAGAGTGTATATTGGCTACATATGCATGCCAACGTTCACAAGAACCAAAACCGGACCAACATTAGACTACTCAGTTGCGCCCTAACAGTATAACTTTGGAAACAGTACTTTTTCTCATTCAATCGAACAAAGAGTAAACCTAATTATATTGTTCTATTACGCCCCGAGAGTGTATATTCGCAACGTATCCATGCCAACATTCACAAGAACCAAAACGGGACCAACATTAGACTACTCTGCGCCTAACCGGATAACTTTGGAAACCGTACTTTTTCTCATTCAATCGAACAAAGAATAAAACCTAATTATATTGTTCTATTACGCCCCGAGAGTGTATATTGGCTACATATGCATGCCAACGTTCACAAGAACCAAAACCGGACCAACATTATACTACTCAGTTGCGCCCTAACAGTATAACTTTGGAAACAGTACTTTTTCTCATTCAATCGAACAAAGAGTAAACCTAATTATATTGTTCTATTACGCCCCGAGAGTGTATATTCGCAACGTATCCATGCCAACATTCACAAGAACTAAAACCGGACCAACATTAGACTACTCAGTTGCGCCCTAACAGTATAACTTTGGAAACAAGATTTTTCTCATTCAATGGAACAAAGAGTAAAACCTAATTATATTGTTCTATTACGCCCCGAGAGTGTATATTCGCAACGTATCCATGCCAACGTTCACAAGAACCAAAACCGGACCAACATTAGACTACTGCTTGCGCCTAACAAAGATAACTTTGGAAACAGTACTTTTTCTCATTCAATCGAACAAAGAGTAAAACCTAATTATATTGTTCTATTACGCCCCGAGAGTGTATATTCGCAACGTATCCATGCCAACATTCACAAGAACCAAAACCGGACCAACATTAGACTACTCAGTTGCGCCCTAACAGTATAACTTTGGAAACAGTACTTTTTCTCATTCAATCGAACAAAGAGTAAAACCTAATTATATTGTTCTATTACGCCACGAGAGTGTATATTCGGAACGTATCCATGCCAACGTTCACAAGAACCAAAACCGGACCAACATTAGACTACTCATTGCGCCTAACAAGATAACTTTGGAAGCAAGATTTTTCTCATTCAATCGAACAAAGAGTAAAACCTAATTATATTGTTCTATTACGCCCCGAGAGTGTATATTCGCAACGTATCCATGCCAACGTCCACAAGAACAAAACCGGACCAACATTAGGCTACTCAGTTGCGCCCTAACAGTATAACTTTGGAAACAGTACTTTTTCTCATTCAATCGAACAAAGAGTAAAACCTAATTATATTGTTCTATTACGCCCCGAGAGTGTATATTCGCAACGTATCCATGCCATAGTTCACAAGAACCAAAACCGGACCAACATTAGGCTACTCCGTTGCGCCCTAACAGTATAACTTTGGAAACAGTACTTTTTCTCATTCAATCGAACAAAGAGTAAAACCTAATTATATTGTTCTATTACGCCCCGAGAGTGTATATTCGCAACGTATCCATGCCATAGTTAACAAGAACCAAAACCGGACCAACATTAGACTACTCAGTTGCGCCCTAACAGTATAACTTTGGAAACAAGATTTTTCTCATTCAATCGAACAAAGAGTAAAACCTAATTATATTGTTTTATTACGCCCCGAGAGTGTATATTCGCAACGTATCCATGCCATAGTTCACAAGAACCAAAACCGGACCAACATTAGACTACTCAGTTGCGCCCTAACAGTATAACTTTGGAAGCAGTACTTTTTCTCATTCAATCGAACAAAGAGCAAAACCTAATTATATTGTTCTATTACGCCCCGAGAGTGTATATTCGCAACGTATCCATGCCAACGTTCACAAGAACCAAAACCGGACCAACATTAGACTACTCGCTTGCGCCTAACAAGATAACTTTGGAAACAAGATTTTTCTCATTCAATCGAACAAAGAGTAAAACCTAATTATATTGTTCTATTACGCCCGCAGTGTATATTCGCAACGTATCCATGCCATAGTTCACAAGAACCAAAACCGACCAACATTAGGCTACTCACTGCGCCTAACAAAGATAACTTTGGAAACAAGATTTTTCTCATTCAATCGAACAAAGAGTAAAACCTAATTATATTGTTCTATTACGCCCCGAGAGTGTATATTCGCAACGTATCCACGCCATAGTTCACAAGAACCAAAACCGGACCAACATTAGGCTACTCGCTTGCGCCCTAACAAGATAACTTTGGAAACAAGATTTTTCTCATGCAATCGAACAAAGAGTAAAACCTAATTATATTGTTCTATTACGCCCCGAGAGTGTATATTCGCAACGTATCCATGCCAACGTTCACAAGAACCAAAACCGGACCAACATTAGACTACTCTGCGCCTAACAAGATAACTTTGGAAACAAGATTTTTTCTCATTCAATCGAACAAAGAGTAAAACCTAATTATATTGTTCTATTACGCCCCGAGAGTGTATATTCGCAACGTATCCATGCCAACGTTCACAAGAACGAAAACCGGACCAACATTAGACTACTCAGTTGCGCCCTAACAGTATAACTTTGGAAACAGTACTTTTTCTCATTCAATCGAACAAAGAGTAAAACCTAATTATATTGTTCTATTACACCCCGAGAGTGTATATTCGCAACGTATCCATGCCATAGTTCACAAGAACCAAAACCGGACCAACATTAGGCTACTCAGTTGCGCCTAACAAAGATAACATTGGAAACAAGATTTTTCTCATTCAATCGAACAAAGAGTAAAACCTAATTATATTGTTCTATTACGCCCCGAGAGTGTATATTCGCAACGTATCCATGCCATAGTTAACAAGAACCAAAACCGGACCAACATTAGGTTACTCAGTTGCGCCCTAACAGTATAACTTTGGAAACAGTACTTTTTCTCATTCAATCGAACAAAGAGTAAAACCTAATTATATTGTTTTATTACGCCCCGAGAGTGTATATTCGCAACGTATCCATGCCAACGTTCACAAGAACCAAAACCGGACCAACATTAGACTACTCAGTTGCGCCCTAACAGTATAACTTTGGAAGTAGTACTTTTTCTCATTCAATCGAACAAAGAGCAAAACCTAATTATATTGTTCTATTACGCCCCGAGAGTGTATATTCGCAACGTATCCATGCCAACGTTCACAAGAACCAAAATCGGACCAACATTAGACTACTCAGTTGCGCCCTAACAGTATAACTTTGGAAACAGTACTTTTTCTCATTCAATCGAACAAAGAGTAAAAACTAATTATATTGTTCTATTACGCCCCGAGAGTGTATATTCGCAACGTATCCATGCCAACGTTCACAAGAACCAAAACCGGACCAACATTAGACTACTCAGTTGCGCCCTAACAAGATAACTTTGGAAACAAAGATTTTTCTCATTCAATAGAACAGTGGGTAAAACCTACGTATATTGTTTTATTACGCCCCGAGCGTGTAAATTAGCAACGTAACGTATCGATGCCAACGTTCACAAGAACCAAAACCGGACCAACATTAGGCTACTCGCTTGCGCCTAACAAAGATAACTTTGGAAACAAGATTTTTTTCTCATTCAATCGAACAAAGATTAAAACCTAATTATATTGTTCTATTACGCCCCGAGAGTGTATATTCGCAACGTATCCATGCCAACATTCACAAGAACCAAAACCGGACCAACATTAGACTACTCAGTTGCGCCCTAACAGTATAACTTTGGAAACAGTACTTTTTCTCATTCAATCGAACAAAGAGTAAAACCTAATTATATTGTTCTATTACGCCCCGAGAGTGTATATTCGCAACGTATCCATGCCAACGTTCACAAGAACAAAAACCGGACCAACATTAGACTACTCAGTTGCGCCCTAACAGTATAACTTTGGAAACAGTACTTTTTCTCATTCAATCGAACAAAGAGTAAAACCTAATTATATTGTTCTATTACACCCCGAGAGTGTATATTCGCAACGTATCCATGCCATAGTTCACAAGAACCAAAACCGGACCAACATTAGGCTACTCAGTTGCGCCCTAACAGTATAACATTGGAAAAAATTACTTTTCTCATTCAATCGAACAAAGAGTAAAACCTAATTATATTGTTCTATTACGCCCCGAGAGTGTATATTCGCAACGTATCCATGCCATAGTTAACAAGAACCAAAACCGGACCAACATTAGGCTACTCAGTTGCGCCCTAACAGTATAAATTTGGAAACAGTACTTTTTCTCATTCAATCGAACAAAGAGTAAAACCTAATTATATTGTTTTATTACGCCCCGAGAGTGTATATTCGCAACGTATCCATGCCAACGTTCACAAGAACCAAAACCGGACCAACATTAGACTACTCGCTTGCGCCTAACAAGATAACTTTGGAAGTAGTTCTTTTTCTCATTCAATCGAACAAAGAGCAAAACCTAATTATATTGTTCTATTACGCCCCGAGAGTGTATATTCGCAACGTATCCATGCCAACGTTCACAAGAACCAAAACCGGACCAACATTAGACTACTCACTTGCGCCTAACAAAGATAACTTTGGAAACAAGATTTTTCTCTCATTCAATCGAACAAAGAGTAAAACCTAATTATATTGTTCTATTACGCCCCGCAGTGTATATTCGCAACGTATCCATGCCATAGTTCACAAGAACCAAAACCGGACCAACATTAGACTACTCAGTTGCGCCCTAACAGTATAACTTTGGAAACAGTACTTTTTCTTATTCAATCGAACAAAGAGTAAAACCTAATTATATTGTTTTATTACGCCCCGAGTGTGTATATTCGCAACGTATCCTTGCCATAGTTCACAAGAACCAAAACCGGACCAACATTAGGCTACTCAGTTGCGCCCTAACAGTATAACTTTGGAAACAGTACTTTTTCTCATTCAATCGAACAAAGAGTAAAACCTAATTATATTGTTCTATTACGCCCCGAGAGTGTATATTCGCAACGTATCCATGCCATCATTCACAAGAACCAAAACCGGACCAACATTAGACTACTCAGTTGCGCCCTAACAGTATAACTTTGGAAACAAAGATTTTTCTCATTCAATCGAACAAAGAGTAAAACCTAATTATATTGTTCTATTACGCCCGAGAGTGTATATTCGCAACGTATCCATGCCATAGTTCACAAGAACAAAACCGGACCAACATTAGGCTACTCAGTTGCGCCCTAACAGTATAACATTGGAAACAGTACTTTTTCTCATTCAATCGAACAAAGAGTAAAACCTAATTATATTGTTCTATTACACCCCGAGAGTGTATATTCGCAACGTATCCATGCCATAGTTCACAAGAACCAAAACCGGACCAACATTAGGCTACTCAGTTGCGCCCTAACAGTATAACATTGGAAACAATACTTTTTCTCATTCAATCGAACAAAGAGTAAAACCTAATTATATTGTTCTATTACGCCTCGAGAGTGTATATTCGCAACGTATCCATGCCATAGTTAACAAGAACCAAAACCGGACCAACATTAGGTTACTCAGTTGCGCCCTAACAGTATAACTTTGGAAACAGTACTTTTTCTCATTCAATCGAACAAAGAGTAAAACCTAATTATATTGTTTTATTACGCCCCGAGAGTGTATATTCGCAACGTATCCATGCCAACGTTCACAAGAACCAAAACCGGACCAACATTAGACTACTCAGTTGCGCCCTAACAGTATAACTTTGGAAGTAGTACTTTTTCTCATTCAATCGAACAAAGAGCAAAACCTAATTATATTGTTCTATTACGCCCCGAGAGTGTATATTCGCAACGTATCCATGCCAACGTTCACAAGAACCAAAATCGGACCAACATTAGACTACTCAGTTGCGCCCTAACAGTATAACTTTGGAAACAGTACTTTTTCTCATTCAATCGAACAAAGAGTAAAACCTAATTATATTGTTCTATTACGCCCCGCAGTGTATATTCGCAACGTATCCATGCCATAGTTCACAAGAACCAAAACCGGACCAACATTAGGCTACTCGCTTGCGCCTAACAAAGATAACTTTGGAAACAAGATTTTTCTCATTCAATCGAACAAAGAGTAAAACCTAATTATATTGTTTTATTACGCCCGAGAGTGTATATTCGCAACGTATCCCCGCCATAGTTCACAAGAACCAAAACCGACCAACATTAGGCTACTCGCTGCGCCCTAACAAGATAACTTTGGAAACAAAGATTTTTCTCATTCAATCGAACAAAGAGTAAAACCTAATTATATTGTTCTATTACGCCCGAGAGTGTATATTCGCAACGTATCCATGCCAACATTCACAAGAACCAAAACCGACCAACATTAGACTACTCTGCGCCTAACAAAGATAACTTTGGAAACAAGATTTTTCTCATTCAATCGAACAAAGAGTAAAACCTAATTATATTGTTCTATTACGCCCGAGAGTGTATATTCTAACGTATCCATGCCAACGTTCACAAGAACCAAAACCGGACCAACATTAGACTACTCTTGCGCCTAACAAGATAACATTGGAAGCAAGATTTTTTCTCATTCAATCGAACAAAGAGTAAAACCTAATTATATTGTTCAATTACGCCCCGAGAGTGTATATTGGCTACATATGCATGCCAACGTTCACAAGAACCAAAACCGGACCAACATTAGACTACTCAGTTGCGCCCTAACAGTATAACTTTGGAAACAGTACTTTTTCTCATTCAATCGAACAAAGAGTAAACCTAATTATATTGTTCTATTACGCCCCGAGAGTGTATATTCGCAACGTATCCATGCCAACGTTCACAAGAACCAAAACGGGACCAACATTAGACTACTCAGTTGCGCCCTAACAGTATAACTTTGGAAACAGTACTTTTTCTCATTCAATCGAACAAAGAGTAAAACCTAATTATATTGTTCTATTACGCCCCGAGAGTGTATATTGGCTACATATGCATGCCAACGTTCACAAGAACCAAAACCGGACCAACATTAGACTACTCAGTTGCGCCCTAACAGTATAACTTTGGAAACAGTACTTTTTCTCATTCAATCGAACAAAGAGTAAAACCTAATTATATTGTTCTATCGCGCCCCTAGAGTGTATATTCGGAACGTATCCATGCCAACGTTCACAAGAACAAAACCGGACCAACATGAGACTACTCATTGCGCCTTAACAAGATAACTTTGGAAACAAAGATTTTTCTCATTCAATCGAACAAAGAGTAAAACCTAATTATATTGTTCTATTACGCCCCGAGAGTGTATATTCGCAACGTATCCATGCCATAGTTCACAAGAACCAAAACCGGACCAACATTAGGCTACTCAGTTGCGCCCTAACAGTATAACATTGGAAACAGTACTTTTTCTCATTCAATCGAACAAAGAGTAAAACCTAATTATATTGTTCTATTACGCCTCGAGAGTGTATATTCGCAACGTATCCATGCCATAGTTAACAAGAACCAAAACCGGACCAACATTAGGCTACTCAGTTGCGCCCTAACAGTATAACTTTGGAAACAGTACTTTTTCTCATTCAATCGAACAAAGAGTAAAACCTAATTATATTGTTTTATTACGCCCCGAGAGTGTATATTCGCAACGTATCCATGCCAACGTTCACAAGAACCAAAACCGGACCAACATTAGACTACTCAGTTGCGCCCTAACAGTATAACTTTGGAAGTAGTACTTTTTCTCATTCAATCGAACAAAGAGTAAAACCTAATTATATTGTTCTATTACGCCCCGAGACTGTATATTCGCAACGTATCCATACCAACGTTCACAAGAACCAAAACCGGACCAACATTAGACTACTCAGTTGCGCCCTAACAGTATAACTTTGGAAACAGTACTTTTTCTCATTCAATCGAACAAAGAGTAAAACCTAATTATATTGTTCTATTACGCCCCGCGAGTGTATATTCGCAACGTATCCATGCCATAGTTCACAAGAACCAAAACCGGACCAACATTAGGCTACTCAGTTGCGCCCTAACAGTATAACTTTGGAAACAGTACTTTTTCTCATTCAATCGAACAAAGAGTAAAACCTAATTATATTATTTTATTACGTCCCGAGAGTGTATATTCGCAACGTATCCCCGATAGTTCACAAGAACCAAAACCGGACCAACATTAGGCTACTCGCTTGCGCCTAACAAGATAACTTTGGAAACAAGATTTTTCTCATTCAATCGAACAAAGAGTAAAACCTAATTATATTGTTCTATTACGCCCCGAGAGCGTATATTCGCAACGTATCCATGCCAACATTCACAAGAACCAAAACCGGACCAACATTAGACTACTCAGTTGCGCCCTAACAGTATAACTTTGGAAACAGTACTTTTTCTCATTCAATCGAACAAAGAGTAAAACCTAATTATATTCTTCTATTACGCCCCGAGAGTGTATATTCGGAACGTATCCATGCCAACGTTCACAAGAACCAAAACCGACCAACATTAGACTACTCAGTTGCGCCCTAACAGTAAAACTTTGGAAACAGTACTTTTTCTCATTCAATCGAACAAAGAATAAAACCTAATTATATTGTTCTATTACGCCCCGAGAGTGTATATTGGCTACATATGCATGCCAACGTTCACAAGAACCAAAACCGGACCAACATTAGACTACTCAGTTGCGCCCTAACAGTATAACTTTGGAAACAGTACTTTTTCTCATTCAATCGAACAAAGAGTAAACCTAATTATATTGTTCTATTACGCCCCGAGAGTGTATATTCGCAACGTATCCATGCCAACATTCACAAGAACCAAAACGGGACCAACATTAGACTACTCAGTTGCGCCCTAACAGTATAACTTTGGAAACAGTACTTTTTCTCATTCAATCGAACAAAGAGTAAAACCTAATTATATTGTTCTATTACGCCCCGAGAGTGTATATTGGCTACATATGCATGCCAACGTTCACAAGAACCAAAACCGGACCAACATTAGACTACTCAGTTGCGCCCTAACAGTATAACTTTGGAAACAGTACTTTTTCTCATTCAATCGAACAAAGAGTAAACCTAATTATATTGTTCTATTACGCCCCGAGAGTGTATATTCGCAACGTATCCATGCCAACATTCACAAGAACCAAAACCGGACCAACATTAGACTACTCGCTTGCGCCTAACAAAGATAACTTTGGAAACAAGATTTTTCTCATTCAATCGAACAAAGAGTAAAACCTAATTTTATTGTTCTATTACGCCCCGAGAGTGTATATTCGCAACGTATCCATGCCATAGTTCACAAGAACCAAAACCGGACCAACATTAGGCTACTCAGTTGCGCCCTAACAGTATAACTTTGGAAACAGTACTTTTTCTCATTCAATCGAACAAAGAGTAAAACCTAATTATATTTTTCTATTACGCCCCGAGAGTGTATATTCGCAACGTATCCATGCCAACGTTCACAAGAACCAAAACCGGACCAACTTTAGACTACTCAGTTGCGCCCTAACAGTATAACTTTGGAAACAGTATTTTTTCTCATTCAATCGAACAAAGAGTAAAACCTAATTATATTGTTCTATTACGCCCCGAGAGTGTATATTCGCAACGTATCCATGCCAACGTTCACAAGAACCAAAATCGGACCAACATTAGACTACTCGCTCTAACAAGATAACTTTGGAAGCGATTTTTCTCATTCAATCGAACAAAGAGTAAAACCTAATTATATTGTTCTATTACGCCCCGAGAGTGTATATTCGCAACGTAACCATGCCAACGTTCACAAGAACCAAAACCGGACCAACATTAGACTACTCAGTTGCGCCCTAACAGTATAACTTTGGAAACAGTACTTTTTCTCATTCAATCGAACAAAGAGTAAAACCTAATTATATTGTTCTATTACACCCCGAGAGTGTATATTCGCAACGTATCCATGCCATAGTTCACAAGAACCAAAACCGGACCAACATTAGGCTACTCAGTTGCGCCCTAACAGTATAACTTTGGAAACAGTACTTTTTCTCATTCAATCGAACAAAGAGTAAAACCTAATTATATTATTTTATTACGTCCCGAGAGTGTATATTCGCAACGTATCCATGCCAACGTTCACAAGAACCAAAACCGGACCAACATTAGACTACTCATTGCGCCTAACAGTATAACTTTGGAAACAGTACTTTTTCTCATTCAAGCGAACAAAGAGTAAAACCTAATTATATTGTTCTATTACGCCCCGAGAGTGTATATTCGCAACGTATCCATGCCATAGTTCACAAGAACCAAAACCGGACCAACATTAGGCTACTCAGTTGCGCCCTAACAGTATAACTTTGGAAACAGTACTTTTTCTCATTCAATCGAACAAAGAGTAAAACCTAATTATATTGTTCTATTACGCCTCGAGAGTGTATATTCGCAACGTATCCATGCCAACGTTCACAAGAACCAAAACCGGACCAACATTAGACTACTCACTTGCGCCTAACAAAGATAACTTTGGAAGCAAGATTTTTCTCATTCAATCGAACAAAGAATAAAACCTAATTATATTGTTCTATTACGCCCCCGAGTGTATATTCGCAACGTATCCATGCCAACGTTCACAAGAACCAAAACCGACCAACATTAGACTACTCGCTGCGCCTAACAAGATAACTTTGGAAACAAGATTTTTCTCATTCAATCGAACAAAGAGTAAAACCTTATTATATTGTTCTATTACGCCCGAGACCGTATATTCGCAACGTATCCATGCCATAGTTCACAAGAACCAAAACCGACCAACATTAGGCTACTCATTGCGCCTAACAAAGATAACTTTGGAAACAAGATTTTTCTCTTTCAATCGAACAAAGAGTAAAACCTAATTATATTGTTCTATTACGCCCCGAGAGTGTATATTCGCAATGTATCCATGCCATAGTTCACAAGAACCAAAACCGGACCAACATTAGGCTACTCAGTTGCGCCCTAACAAAGATAACTTTGGAAACAAGATTTTTCTCATTCAATCGAACAAAGAGTAAAACCTTATTATATTGTTCTATTACGCCCGAGAGTGTATATTCGCAACGTATCCATGCCATAGTTCACAAGAACCAAAACCGACCAACATTAGGCTACTCAGTTGCGCCCTAACAGTATAACTTTGGAAACAGTACTTTTTCTCATTCAATCGAACAAAGAGTAAAACCTAATTATATTGTTCTATTACGCCCCGAGAGTGTATATTCGCAATGTATCCATGCCAACATTCACAAGAACCAAAACTCGGACCAACATTAGGCTACTCGCTTGCGCCTAACAAGATAAGTTTGGAAACAAGATTTTTCTCATTCAATCGAACAAAGAGTAAAACCTAATTATATTGTTCTATTACGCCCGAGAGTGTATATTGGCAACGTATGCATGCCAACGTTCACAAGAACCAAAACCGACAAACATTAGACTTCTCCTTGCGCCTAACAAGATAACATTGGAAACAGTACTTTTTCTCATTCAATCGAACAAAGAGTAAAACCTAATTATATTGTTCTATTACGCCCCGAGAGTGTATATTCGCAACGTATCCATGCCAACATTCACAAGAACCAAAACCGGACCAACATTAGACTACTCTATTGCGCCCTAACACTATAACTTTGGAAACAGTACTTTTTCTCATTCAATCGAACAAAGAGTAAAACCTAATTATATTGTTCTATTACGCCTCGAGAGTGTATATTCGCAACGTATCCATGCCAACGTTCACAAGAACCAAAACCGGACCAACATTAGACTACTCAGTTGCGCCCTAACAGTATAACTTTGGAAACAGTACTTTTTCTCATTCAATCGAACAAAAGATAAAACCTAATTATATTGTTCTATTACGCCCCGAGTGTAAATTCGCAACGTATCCATGCCAACGTTCACAAGAACCAAAACCGGACCAACATTAGACTACTCTGTTGCGCCCTAACAGTATAACTTTGGAAACAGTACTTTTTCTCATTCAATCGAACAAAGAGTAAAACCTTATTATATTGTTCTATTACGCCCCGAGAGTGTATATTCGCAACGTATCCATGCCATAGTTCACAAGAACCAAAACGGGACCAACATTAGGCTACTCAGTTGCGCCCTAACAGTATAACTTTGGAAACAAGATTTTTTTTCTCATTCAATCGAACAAAGAGTAAAACCTAATTATATTGTTCTATTACGCCCCGAGAGTGTATATTCGCAATGTATCCATGCCAACGTTCACAAGAACCAAAACCGGACCAACATTAGACTACTCAGTTGCGCCCTAACAGTATAACTTTGGAAACAGTACTTTTTCTCATTCAATCGAACAAAGAGTAAAACCTTATTATATTGTTCTATTACGCCCCGAGAGTGTATATTCGCAACGTATCCATGCCATAGTTCACAAGAACCAAAACCGGACCAACATTAGGCTACTTTGCGCCTAACAAAGATAACTTTGGAAACAAGATTTTTTCTCATTCAATTGAACAAAGAGTAAAACCTAATTATATTGTTCTATTACGCCCGAGAGTGTATATTCGCAATGTATCCATGCCAACATTCACAAGAACCAAATCGGACCAACATTAGGCTACTCGCTTGCGCCCTAACAAAGATAAGTTTGGAAACAAGATTTTTCTCATTCAATCGAACAAAGAGTAAAACCTAATTATATTGTTCTATTACGCCCCGTGAGTGTATATTGGCAACGTATGCATGCCAACGTTCACAAGAACCAAAACCGGACAAACATTAGACTTCTCAGTTGCGCCTAACAAAGATAACTTTGGAAACAAAGATTTTTCTCATTCAATCGAACAAAGAGTAAAACCTAATTATATTGTTCTATTACGCCCCGAGAGTGTATATTCGTAACGTATCCATGCCAACGTTCACAAGAACCAAAACCGGACCAACATTAGGCTACTCAGTTGCGCCCTAACAGTATAACTTTGGAAACAGTACTTTTTCTCATTCAATCGAACAAAGAGTAAAACCTAATTATATTGTTCTATTACGCCTCGAGAGTGTATATTCGCAACGTATCCATGCCAACGTTCACAAGAACCAAAACCGGACCAACATTAGACTACTCAGTTGCGCCCTAACAAAGATAACTTTGGAAGCAAGATTTTTTCTCATTCAATCGAACAAAGAATAAAACCTAATTATATTGTTCTATTACGCCCCGTAGTGTATATTCGCAACGTATCCATGCCAACGTTCACAAGAACCAAAACCGACCAACATTAGACTACTCGCTTGCGCCTAACAAAGATAACTTTGGAAACAAGATTTTTCTCATTCAATCGAACAAAGAGTAAAACCTTATTATATTGTTCTACTACGCCCGAGAGTGTATATTCGCAACGTATCCATGCCATAGTTCACAAGAACCAAAACCGACCAACATTAGGCTACTCATTGCGCCTAACAAGATAACTTTGGAAACAAGATTTTTCTCATTCAATCGAACAAAGAGTAAAACCTAATTATATTGTTCTATTACGCCCGAGAGTGTATATTCGCAATGTATCCATGCCAACATTCACAAGAACCAAAACTGACCAACATTAGGCTACTCAGTTGCGCCCTAACAGTATAACTTTGGAAACAGTACTTTTTCTCATTCAATCGAACAAAGAGTAAAACCTTATTATATTGTTCTATTACGCCCCGAGAGTGTATATTCGCAACGTATCCATGCCATAGTTCACAAAACCAAAACCGACCAACATTAGGCTACTCGCTTGCGCCTAACAAGATAACTTTGGAAACAAGATTTTTCTCATTCAATTGAACAAAGAGTAAAACCTAATTATATTGTTCTATTACGCCCCGAGAGTGTATATTCGCAACGTATCCATGCCATAGTTCACAAGAACCAAAACCGGACCAACATTAGGCTACTCAGTTGCGCCCTAACAGTATAAGTTTGGAAACAGTACTTTTTCTCATTCAATCGAACAAAGAGTAAAACCTAATTATATTGTTCTATTACGCCCCGAGAGTGTATATTGGCAACGTATGCATGCCAACGTTCACAAGAACCAAAACCGACAAACATTAGACTTCTCATTGCGCCTAACAAAGATAACTTTGGAAACAAAGATTTTTCCCATTCAATCGAACAAAGAGTAAAACCTAATTATATTGTTCTATTACGCCCGAGAATGTATATTCGTAACGTATCCATGCCAACATTCACAAGAACCAAAACCGACCAACATTAGGCTACTCTGCGCCTAACAAGATAACTTTGGAAACAAGATTTTTCTCATTCAATCGAACAAAGAGTAAAACCTAATTATATTGTTCTATTACGCCTCGAGAGTGTATATTCGCAACGTATCCATGCCAACGTTCACAAGAACCAAAACCGGACCAACATTAGACTACTCAGTTGCGCCCTAACAGTATAACTTTGGAAGCAGTACTTTTTCTCATTCAATCGAACAAAGAATAAAACCTAATTATATTGTTCTATTACGCCCCGAGAGTGTAGATTGGCTACATATGCATGCCAAAGTTCACAAGAACCAAAACCGGACCAACATTATACTACTCAGTTGCGCCCTAACAGTATAACTTTGGAAACAGTACTTTTTCTCATTCAATCGAACAAAGAGTAAAACCTTATTATATTGTTCTATTACGCCCCGAGAGTGTATATTCGCAACGTATCCATGCCATAGTTCACAAGAACCAAAACCGGACCAACATTAGGCTACTCAGTTGCGCCCTAACAGTATAACTTTGGAAACAGTACTTTTTCTCATTCAATCGAACAAAGAGTAAAACCTAATTATATTGTTCTATTACGCCCCGAGAGTGTATATTCGCAATGTATCCATGCCAACGTTCACAAGAAGCAAAACCAGACGAACATTAGACTACTCGCTTGCGCCTAACAAAGATAACTTTGGAAACAAGATTTTTCTCATTCAATCGAACAAAGAGTAAAACCTTATTATATTGTTCTATTACGCCCGAGAGTGTATATTCGCAACGTATCCATGCCATAGTTCACAAGAACCAAAACCGACCAACATTAGGCTACTCGCTTGCGCCTAACAAGATAACTTTGGAAACAAGATTTTTCTCATTCAATCGAACAAAGAGTAAAACCTAATTATATTGTTCTATTACGCCCCCGCAGTGTATATTCGCAACGTATCCATGCCAACGTTCACAAGAACCAAAACCGACCAACATTAGACTACTCACTTGCGCCTAACAAGATAACTTTGGAAACATTACTTTTTCTCTTTCAATCGAACAAAGAGTAAAACATTATTATATTGTTCTATTACGCCCGAGACCGTATATTCGCAACGTATCCATGCCATAGTTCACAAGAACCAAAACCGACCAACATTAGGCTACTCACTTGCGCCTAACAAGATAACTTTGGAAACAAGATTTTTTCTCATTCAATCGAACAAAGAGTAAAACCTAATTATATTGTTCTATTACGCCCGAGAGTGTATATTCGCAACGTATCCATGCCAACGTTCACAAGAACCAAAACCGGACCAACATTAGGCTACTCAGTTGCGCCCTAACAGTATAACTTTGGAAACAGTACTTTTTCTCATTCAATCGAACAAAGAGTAAAACCTAATTATATTGTTCTATTACGCCATGAGAGTGTATATTCGCAACGTATCCATGCCATAGTTCACAAGAACCAAAACCGAACCAACATTAGGCTACTCAGTTGCGCCCTAACAGTATAACTTTGGAAACAGTACTTTTTCTCATTCAATCGAACAAAGAGTAAAACCTAATTATATTGTTCTATTACGCCCCGAGAGTGTATATTCGCAATGTATCCATGCCAACATTCACAAGAACCAAAACAGGACAAACATTAGACTACTCTTGCGCCTAACAAGATAAGTTTGGAAACAAGATTTTTCTCATTCAATCGAACAAAGAGTAAAACCTAATTAGATTGTTCTATTACGCCCCGATAGTCTATATTGGCAACGTATGCATGCCAACGTTCACAAGAACCAAAACCGGACAAACGTTAGGCTTCTCAGTTGCGCCCTAACAGGATAACTTTGGAAACAGTACTTTTTCTCATTCAATCGAACAAAGAGTAAAACCTAATTATATTGTTCTATTACGCCCCGAGAGTGTATATTCGCAACGTATCCATGCCAACATTCACAAGAACCAAAACCGGACCAACATTAGACTACTCAGTTGCGCCCTAACAGTATAACTTTGGAAACAGTACTTTTTCTCATTCAATCGAACAAAGAGTAAAACCTAATTATATTGTTCTATTACGCCACGAGAGTGTATATTCGCAACGTATCCATGCCAACGTTCACAAGAACCAAAACCGGACCAACATTAGACTACTCAGTTGCGCCCTAACAAAGATAACTTTGGAAGCAAGATTTTTCTCATTCAATCGAACAAAGAGTAAAACCTAATTATATTGTTCTATTACGCCCGAGAGTGTATATTCGCAACGTATCCATGCCAACGTTCACAAGAACAAAAACCGACCAACATTAGACTACTCATTGCGCCTAACAAGATAACTTTGGAAACAGTACTTTTTCTCATTCAATCGAACAAAGAGTAAAACCTAATTATATTGTTCTATTACACCCCGAGAGTGTATATTCGCAACGTATCCATGCCATAGTTCACAAGAACCAAAACCGGACCAACATTAGGCTACTCAGTTGCGCCCTAACAGTATAACTTTGGAAACAGTACTTTTTCTCATTCAATCGAACAAAGAGTAAAACCTAATTATATTATTTTATTACGTCCCGAGAGTGTATATTCGCAACGTATCCATGCCAACGTTCACAAGAACCAAAACCGACCAACATTAGACTACTCCTTGCGCCTAACAAGATAACCTTGAAACAAGATTTTTCTCCTTCAATCGTACAAAGAGTAAAACCTAATTATATTGTTCTATTACGCCCCAAGAGTGTATATTCGCAACGTATCCATGCCATAGTTCACAAGAACCAAAACCGGACCAACATTAGGCAACTCAGTTGCGCCCCTAACAAAGATAACATTGGAAACAAGATTTTTCTCATTCAATCGAACAAAGAGTAAAACCTAATTATATTGTTCTACTACGCCTCGAGAGTGTATATTCGCAACGTATCCATGCCAACGTTCACAAGAACCAAAACCGGACCAACATTAGACTACTCAGTTGCGCCCTAACAGTATAACTTTGGAAACAGTACTTTTTCTCATTCAGACGAACAAAAAATAAAACCTAATTATATTGTTCTATTATGCCCCAAGAGTGTACATTCGCAACGTATCCATGCCAACGTTCACAAGAACCAAAACCGGACCAACATTAGACTACTCAGTTGCGCCCTAACAAAGATAACTTTGGAAACAAGATTTTTCTCATTCAATCGAACAAAGAGTAAAACCTTATTATATTGTTCTATTACGCCCGAGACCGTATATTCGCAACGTATCCATGCCATAGTTCACAAGAACCAAAACCGACCAACATTAGGCTACTCGCTTGCGCCTAACAAGATAACTTTGGAAACAAGATTTTTCTCATTCAATCGAACAAAGAGTAAAACCTAATTATATTGTTCTATTACGCCCGAGAGTGTATATTCGCAATGTATCCATGCCAACATTCACAAGAACCAAAACTCGGACCAACATTAGGCTACTCTTGCGCCCTAACAAGATAATTTTGGAAACAAGATTTTTCTCATTCAATCGAACAAAGAGTAAAACCTTATTATATTGTTCTATTACGCCCCGAGAGTGTATATTCGCAACGTATCCATGCCATAGTTCACAAGAACCAAAACCGGACCAACATTAGGCTACTCGCTTGCGCCTAACAGTATAACTTTGGAAACAGTACTTTTTCTCATTCAATCGAACAAAGAGTAAAACCTAATTATATTGTTCTATTACGCCCCGAGAGTGTATATTCGCAATGTATACATACCAACATTCACAAGAACCAAAACTCGGACCAACATTAGGCTACTCACTGCGCCCTAACAAGATAAGTTTGGAAACAAGATTTTTCTCATTCAATCGAACAAAGAGTAAAACCTAATTATATTGTTCTATTACGCCCGAGAGTGTATATTGGCAACGTATGCATGCCAACGTTCACAAGAACCAAAACCGACAAACATTAGACTTCTCGCTTGCGCCTAACAAAGATAACTTTGGAAACAAGATTTTTCTCATTCAATCGAACAAAGAGTAAAACCTAATTATATTGTTCTATTACGCCCGAGAATGTATATTCGCAACGTATCCATGCCAACATTCACAAGAACCAAAACCGACCAACATTAGGCTACTTGCGCCTAACAAAGATAACTTTGGAAACAAGATTTTTCTCATTCAATCGAACAAAGAGTAAAACCTAATTATATTGTTCTATTACGCCTCGAGAGTGTATATTCGCAACGTATCCATGCCAACGTTCACAAGAACCAAAACCGACCAACATTAGACTACTCACTTGCGCCTAACAAGATAACTTTGGAAGCAAGATTTTTCTCATTCAATCGAACAAAGAATAAAACCTAATTATATTGTTCTATTACGCCCCGTAGTGTATATTCGCAACGTATCCATGCCAACGTTCACAAGAACCAAAACCGGACCAACATTAGACTACTCACTTGCGCCTAACAAGATAACTTTGGAAACAAGATTTTTCTCATTCAATCGAACAAAGAGTAAAACCTTATTATATTGTTCTATTACGCCCGAGAGTGTATATTCGCAACGTATCCATGCCATAGTTCACAAGAACCAAAACCGACCAACATTAGGCTACTCGCCTTGCGCCCTAACAAGATAACTTTGGAAACAAGATTTTTCTCATTCAATCGAACAAAGAGTAAAACCTAATTATATTGTTCTATTACGCCCCGAGAGTGTATATTCGCAATGTATCCATGCCATCTTTCACAAGAACCAAAACCGGACCAACATTAGACTACTCAGTTGCGCCCTAACAGTATAACTTTGGAAACAGTACTTTTTCTCATTCAATCGAACAAAGAGTAAAACCTTATTATATTGTTCTATTACGCCCCGAGAGTGTATATTCGCAACATATCCATGCCATAGTTCACAAGAACCAAACCCGACCAACATTAGGCTACTCAGTTGCGCCCTAACAGTATAACTTTGGAAACAACACTTTTTCTCATTCAATTGAACAAAGAGTAAAACCTAATTATATTGTTCTATTACGCCCCGAGAGTGTATATTCGCAACGTATCCATGCCAACATTCACAAGAACCAAAACCAGACCAACATTAGGCTACTCACTGCGCCTAACAAGATAAGTTTGGAAACAAGATTTTTCTCATTCAATCGAACAAAGAGTAAAACCTAATTATATTGTTCTATTACGCCCGTGAGTGTATATTGGCAACGTATGCATGCCAACGTTCACAAGAACCAAAACCGACAAACATTAGACTTCTCACTTGCGCCTAACAAAGATAACTTTGGAAACAAGATTTTTCCCATTCAATCGAACAAAGAGTAAAACCTAATTATATTGTTCTATTACGCCCGAGAATGTATATTCGTAACGTATCCATGCCAACATTCACGAGCACCAAAACCGTACCAACATTAGGCTACTCAGTTGCGCCCTAACAAGATAACTTTGGAAACAGTACTTTTTCTCATTCAATCGAACAAAGAGTAAAACCTAATTATATTGTTCTATTACGCCTCGAGAGTGTATATTCGCAACGTATCCATGCCAACGTTCACAAGAACCAAAACCGGACCAACATTAGACTACTCAGTTGCGCCTAACAAAGATAACTTTGGAAGCGATTTTTTCTCATTCAATCGAACAAAGAGTAAAACCTAATTATATTGTTCTATTACGCCCCCAGAGTGTATATTCGCAACGTATCCATGCCAACGTTCACAAGAACCAAAACCGGACCAACATTAGACTACTCAGTTGCGCCCTAACAGTATAACTTTGGAAACAGTACTTTTTCTCATTCAATCGAACAAAGAGTAAAACCTTATTATATTGTTCTATTACGCCCAGAGAGTGTATATTCGCAACGTATCCATGCCAACGTTCACAAGAACCAAAACCGGACCAACATTAGACTACTCAGTTGCGCCCTAACAGTATAACTTTGGAAACAAGATTTTTCTCATTCAATCGAACAAAGAGTAAAACCTAATTATATTGTTCTATTACGCCCCGAGAGTGTATATTCGCAATGTATCCATGCCAACATTCACAAGAACCAAAACTGGACCAACATTAGGCTACTCAGTTGCGCCCTAACAGTATAACTTTGGAAACAGTACTTTTTCTCATTCAATCGAACAAAGAGTAAAACCTTATTATATTGTTCTATTACGCCCCGAGAGTGTATATTCGCAACGTATCCATGCCATAGTTCACAAGAACCAAAACCGGACCAACATTAGGCTACTCAGTTGCGCCCTAACAGTATAACTTTGGAAACAGTACTTTTTCTCATTCAATCGAACAAAGAGTAAAACCTAATTATATTGTTCTATTACGCCCCGTAGTGTATATTCGCAACGTATCCATGCCAACGTTCACAAGAACCAAAACCGGACCAACATTAGACTACTCGCTTGCGCCTAACAAAGATAACTTTGGAAACAAGATTTTTCTCATTCAATCGAACAAAGAGTAAAACCAAATTATATTGTTCTATTACGCCCCGAGAGTGTATATTCGCAACGTATCCATGCCATAGTTCACAAGAACCAAAACCGGACCAACATTAGGCTACTCCGTTGCGCCCTAACAGTATAACATTGGAAACAGTACTTTTTCTCATTCAATCGAACAAAGAGTAAAACCTAATTATATTGTTCTATTACGCCCCGAGAGTGTATATTCGCAATGTATCCATGCCAACATTCACAAGAACCAAAACTGGACCAACATTAGGCTACTCAGTTGCGCCCTAACAGTATAACTTTGGAAACAGTACTTTTTCTCATTCAATCGAACAAAGAGTAAAACCTAATTATATTGTTCTATTACGCCCCGAGAGTGTATATTCGCAACGTATCCATGCCATAGTTCACAAGAACCAAAACCGGACCAACATTAGGCTACTCAGTTGCGCCCTAACAGTATAACTTTGGAAACAGTACTTTTTCTCATTCAATCGAACAAAGAGTAAAACCTAATTATATTGTTCTATTACGCCCCGAGAATGTATATTCGCAACGTATCCATGCCAACATTCACAAGAACCAAAACCGGACCAACATTAGGCTACTCAGTTGCGCCTACTAACAAAGATAAGTTTGGAAACAAGATTTTTCTCATTCAATCGAACAAAGAGTAAAACCTAATTATATTGTTCTATTACGCCCGAGAGTGTATATTGGCAACGTATGCATGCCAACGTTCACAAGAACCAAAACCGACAAACATTAGACTTCTCGCTTGCGCCTAACAAAGATAACTTTGGAAACAAGATTTTTCTCATTCAATCGAACAAAGAGTAAAACCTAATTATATTGTTCTATTATGACCCGAGAATGTATATTCGCAACGTATCCATGCCAACGTTCACAAGAACCAAAACCGGACCAACATTAGACTACTCGCCTGCGCCTAACAAAGATAACTTTGGAAACAAGATTTTTCTCATTCAATCGAACAAAGAGTAAAACCTAATTATATTGTTCTATTACGCCTCGAGAGTGTATATTCGCAACGTATCCATGCCAACGTTCACAAGAACCAAAACCGGACCAACATTAGACTACTCAGTTGCGCCCTAACAGTATAACTTTGGAAGCAAGATTTTTCTCATTCAATCGAACAAAGAATAAAACCTAATTATATTGTTCTATTACGCCCCGTAGTGTATATTCGCAACGTATCCATGCCAACGTTCACAAGAACCAAAACCGACCAACATTAGACTACTCGCTTGCGCCTAACAAGATAACTTTGGAAACAAGATTTTTCTCATTCAATCGAACAAAGAGTAAAACCTTATTATATTGTTCTATTACGCCCCGAGAGTGTATATTCGCAACGTATCCATGCCATAGTTCACAAGAACCAAAACCGGACCAACATTAGGCTACTCGCTTGCGCCTAACAAAGATAACTTTGGAAACAAAGATTTTTCTCATTCAATCGAACAAAGAGTAAAACCTAATTATATTGTTCTATTACGCCCGAGAGTGTATATTCGCAATGTATCCATGCCAACATTCACAAGAACCAAACTGGACCAACATTAGGCTACTCGCTTGCGCCCTAACAAAGATAACTTTGGAAACAAGATTTTTCTCATTCAATCGAACAAAGAGTAAAACCTAATTATATTGTTCTATTACGCCCCGAGAGTGTATATTCGCAACGTATCCATGCCATAGTTCACAAGAACCAAAACCGGACCAACATTAGGCTACTGCGCCCTAACAAAGATAACTTTGGAAACAGTACTTTTTCTCATTCAATCGAACAAAGAGTAAAACCTAATTATATTGTTCTATTACGCCCCGAGAGTGTATATTCGCAATGTATCCATGCCAACATTCACAAGAACCAAAACTCGGACCAACATTAGGCTACTCTTGCGCCTAACAAAGATAAGTTTGGAAACAAGATTTTTCTCATTCAATCGAACAAAGAGTAAAACCTAATTATATTGTTCTATTACGCCCCGAGAGTGTATATTGGCAACGTATGCATGCCAACGTTCACAAGAACCAAAACCGGACAAACATTAGACTTCTCAGTTGCGCCCTAACAGTATAACTTTGGAAACAGTACTTTTTCTCATTCAATCGAACAAAGAGTAAAACCTAATTATATTGTTCTATTACGCCCCGAGAATGTATATTCGCAACGTATCCATGCCAACATTCACAAGAACCAAAACCGGACCAACATTAGACTACTCTATTGCGCCCTAACAGTATAACTTTGGAAACAGTACTTTTTCTCATTCAATCGAACAAAGAGTAAAACATAACTATATTGTTCTATTACGCTCGAGAGTGTATATTCGCAACGTATCCATGCCAACGTTCACAAGAACCAAAACCGACCAACATTAGACTACTCCTTGCGCCTAACAAGATAACTTTGGAAGCAAGATTTTTCTCATTCAATCGAACAAAGAATAAAACCTAATTATATTGTTCTATTACGCCCGAGTGTATATTCGCAACGTATCCATGCCAACGTTCACAAGAACCAAAACCGACCAACATTAGACTACTCGCTTGCGCCCTAACAAAGATAACTTTGGAAACAAGATTTTTCTCATTCAATCGAACAAAGAGTAAAACCTTATTATATTGTTCTATTACGCCCCGAGAGTGTATATTCGCAACGTATCCATGCCATAGTTCACAAGAACCAAAACCGGACCAACATTAGGCTACTCACTTGCGCCTAACAAGATAACTTTGGAAACAAGATTTTTCTCATTCAATCGAACAAAGAGTAAAACCTAATTATATTGTTCTATTACGCCCCGAGAGTGTATATTCGCAATGTATCCATGCCATAGTTCACAAGAACCAAAACCGGACAAACATTAGGCTACTGCGCCTAACAAGATAACTTTGGAAACAAGATTTTTCTCATTCAATCGAACAAAGAGTAAAACCTTATTATATTGTTCTATTACGCCCGAGAGTGTATATTCGCAACGTATCCATGCCATAGTTCACAAGAACCAAAACCGACCAACATTAGGCTTGCGCCTAACAAAGTATAACTTTGGAAACAGTACTTTTTCTCATTCAATCGAACAAAGAGTAAAACCAAATTATATTGTTCTATTACGCCCCGAGAGTGTATATTCGCAATGTATCCATGCCATAGTTCACAAGAACCAAAATCGGACCAACATTAGGCTACTCACTGCGCCTAACAAAGATAAGTTTGGAAACAAGATTTTTCTCATTCAATCGAACAAAGAGTAAAACCTAATTATATTGTTCTATTACGCCCCGAGAGTGTATATTGGCAACGTATGCATGCCAACGTTCACAAGAACCAAAACCGGACAAACATTAGACTTCTCAGTTGCGCCCTAACAGTATAACTTTGGAAACAGTACTTTTTCTCATTCAATCGAACAAAGAGTAAAACCTAATTATATTGTTCTATTACGCCCCAGAATGTATATTCGCAACGTATCCATGCCAACGTTCACAAGAACCAAAACCGGACCAACATTAGACTACTCAGTTGCGCCCTAACAGTATAACTTTGGAAACAGTACTTTTTCTCATTCAATCGAACAAAGAGTAAAACCTAATTATATTGTTCTATTACGCCTCGAGAGTGTATATTCGCAACGTATCCATGCCAACGTTCACAAGAACCAAAACCGGACCAACATTAGACTACTCAGTTGCGCCCTAACAGTATAACTTTGGAAGCAAGATTTTTCTCATTCAATCGAACAAAGAATAAAACCTAATTATATTGTTCTATTACGCCCCGCAGTGTATATTCGCAACGTATCCATGCCAACGTTCACAAGAACCAAAACCGACCAACATTAGACTACTCACTTGCGCCTAACCGATAACTTTGGAAACAAGATTTTTCTCATTCAATCGAACAAAGAGTAAAACCTTATTATATTGTTCTATTACGCCCCGAGAGTGTATATTCGCAACGTATCCATGCCATAGTTCACAAGAACCAAAACCGGACCAACATTAGGCTACTCAGTTGCGCCTAACAAGATAACTTTGGAAACAAGATTTTTCTCATTCAATCGAACAAAGAGTAAAACCTAATTATATTGTTCTATTACGCCCGAGAGTGTATATTCGCAATGTATCCATGCCAACATTCACAAGAACCAAAACTGGATCAACATTAGGCTACTCAGTTGCGCCCTAACAGTATAACTTTGGAAACAGTACTTTTTCTCATTCAATCGAACAAAGAGTAAAACCTTATTATATTGTTCTATTACGCCCCGAGACTGTATATTCGCAACGTATCCATGCCATAGTTCACAAGAACCAAACCGGACCAACATTAGGCTACTCAGTTGCGCCCTAACAGTAAAACTTTGGAAACAGTACTTTTTCTCATTCAATCGAACAAAGAGTAAAACCTAATTATATTGTTCTATTACGCCCCGAGAGTGTATATTCGCAATGTATCCATGCCAACATTCAAAAGAACCAAAACTGGACCAACATTAGGCTACTCAGTTGCGCCCTAACAGTATAACTTTGGAAACAGTACTTTTTCTCATTCAATCGAACAAAGAGTAAAACCTAATTATATTGTTCTATTACGCCCCGAGAGTGTATATTGGCAACGTATGCATGCCAACGTTCACCAGACCCAAAACCGCACAAACATTAGACTTGCGCCCTAACAAAGATAACTTTGGAAACAGTACTTTTTCTCATTCAATCGAACAAAGAGTAAAACCTAATTATATTGTTCTATTACGCCCCGAGAATGTATATTCGCAACGTATCCATGCCAACATTCACAAGAACCAAAACCGGACCAACATTAGGCTACTCAGTTGCGCCCTAACAGTATAACTTTGGAAACAGTACTTTTTCTCATTCAATCGAACAAAGAGTAAAACCTAATTATATTGTTCTATTACGCCTCGAGAGTGTATATTCGCAACGTATCCATGCCAACGTTCACAAGAACCAAAACCGGACCAACATTAGACTACTCAGTTGCGCCCTAACAGTATAACTTTGGAAACAGTACTTTTTCTCATTCAATCGAACAAAGAATAAAACCTAATTATATTGTTCTATTACGCCCCGAGAGTGTATATTAGCAACGTATCCATGCCAACGTTCACAAGAACCAAAACCGGACCAACATTAGACTACTCAGTTGCGCCCTAACAGTATAACTTTGGAAACAGTACTTTTTCTCATTCAATCGAACAAAGAGTAAAACCTTATTATATTGTTCTATTACGCCCCGAGAGTGTATATTCGGAACGTATCCATGCCAACGTTCACAAGAACCAAAACCGGACCAACATTAAGCTACTCGCTTGCGCCATAACAAAGATAACTTTGGAAACAAGATTTTTCTCATTCAATCGAACAAAGAGTAAAACCTAATTATATTGTTCTATTACGCCCCGAGAGTGTATATTCGCAATGTATCCATGCCATAGTTCACAAGAACCAAAACCGGACCAACATTAGGCTACTCAGTTGCGCCCTAACAGTATAACATTAGAAACAGTACTTTTTCTCATTCAATCGAACAAAGAGTAAAACCTAATTATATTGTTCTGTTATGCCCCGAGAGTGTATATTCGCAACGTATCCATGCCAACGTTCACAAGAACCAAAACCGGACCAACATTAGACTACTCAGTTGCGCCTAACAAAGATAACTTTGGAAACAAGATTTTTCTCATTCAATTGAACAAAGAGTAAAACCTAATTATATTGTTCTATTACGCCCGAGAGTGTATATTCGCAATGTATCCATGCCAACATTCACAAGAACCAAAATCGGACCAACATTAGGCTACTCACTTGCGCCTAACAAGATAAGTTTGGAAACAAGATTTTTCTCATTCAATCGAACAAAGAGTAAAACCTAATTATATTGTTCTATTACGCCCGTGAGTGTATATTGGCAACGTATGCATGCCAACGTTCCCAAGAACCAAAACCGACAAACATTAGACTTCTCGCTTGCGCCTAACAAGATAACTTTGGAAACAAGATTTTTCCCATTCAATCGAACAAAGAGTAAAACCTAATTATATTGTTCTATTACGCCCGAGAATGTATATTCGTAACGTATCCATGCCAACATTAACAAGAACCAAAACCGACCAACATTAGGCTACTCGCTTGCGCCTAACAAGATAACTTTGGAAACAAGATTTTTCTCATTCAATCGAACAAAGAGTTAAACCTAATTATATTGTTGTATTACGCCTCGAGAGTGTATATTCGCAACGTATCCATGCCAACGTTCACAAGAACCAAAACCGGACCAACATTAGGCTACTCCTTGCGCCTAACAAAGATAACTTTGGAAGCAAGATTTTTCTCATTCAATCGAACAAAGAATAAAACCTAATTATATTGTTCTATTACGCCCGTAGTGTATATTCGCAACGTATCCATGCCAACGTTCACAAGAACCAAAACCGACCAACATTAGACTACTCTTGCGCCTAACAAAGATAACTTTGGAAACAAGATTTTTCTCATTCAATCGAACAAAGAGTAAAACCTTATTATATTGTTCTACTACGCCCCGAGAGTGTATATTCGCAACGTATCCATGCCATAGTTCGCAAGAACCAAAACCGGACCAACGTTAGGCTACTCAGTTGCGGCCTAACAGTGTAGCTTTGGAAGCAGTACTTTTTCTCATTCAATCGAACAAAGAGTAAAACCTAATTATTTTGTTCTATTATGCCCCGAGAGTGTAAATTTGCAATGTATCGATGCCAACGTTCACAAGAACCAAAATCGGACCAACATTAGGCTACTCGTTGCGTCCTAACAGTATAACTTTGGAAACAGTACTTTTTCTCATTCAATCGAACAAAGAGTAAAACCTTATTATATTGTTCTATTACGCCCCGAGAGTGTATATTCGCAACGTATCCATGCCATAGTTCACAAGAACCAAAACCGGACCAACATTAGGCTACTCTTGCGCCTAACAAGATAACTTTGGAAACAAGATTTTTCTCATTCAATCGAACAAAGAGTAAAACCTAATTATATTGTTCTATTACGCCCCGTAGTGTATATTCGCAACGTATCCATGCCAACGTTCACAAGAACCAAAACCGACCAACATTAGACTACTCGCTTGCGCCCTAACAAAGATAACTTTGGAAACAAGATTTTTCTCATTCAATCGAACAAAGAGTAAAACCTTATTATATTGTTCTATTACGCCCGAGATCGTATATTCGCAACGTATCCATGCCATAGTTCACAAGAACCAAAACCGACCAACATTAGGCTAGCCTGCGCCTAACAAGATAACTTTGGAAACAAGATTTTTCTCATTCAATCGAACAAAGAGTAAAACCTAATTATATTGTTCTATTACGCCCCGAGAGTGTATATTCGCAATGTATCCATGCCAACATTCACAAGAACCAAAATCGGACCAACATTAGGCTACTCGCTTGCGCCTAACAAGATAACTTTGGAAACAAGATTTTTCTCATTCAATCGAACAAAGAGTAAAACCTTATTATATTGTTCTATTACGCCCGAGAGTGTATATTCGCAACGTATCCATGCCATAGTTCACAAGAACCAAAACCGACCAACATTAGGCTACTCATTGCGCCCTAACAAAGATAACTTTGGAAACAGTACTTTTTCTCATTCAATCGAACAAAGAGTAAAACCTAATTATATTGTTCTATTACGCCCCGAGAGTGTATATTCGCAATGTATCCATGCCAACCTTCACCAGAACCAAAATCTGACCAACATTAGGCTACTACTGCGCCTAACAAGATAAGTTTGGAAACAAGATTTTTCTCATTCAATCGAACAAAGAGTAAAACCTAATTATATTGTTCTATTACGCCCGAGAGTGTATATTGGCAACGTATGCATGCCAACGTTCACAAGAACCAAAACCGACAAACATTAGACTTCTCACTTGCGCCTAACAAAGATAACTTTGGAAACAAGATTTTTCTCATTCAATCGAACAAAGAGTAAAACCTAATTATATTGTTCTATTACGCCCGAGAATGTATATTCGCAACGTATCCATGCCAACATTCACAAGAACCAAAACCGACCAACATTAGGCTACTCCTGCGCCTAACAAAGATAACTTTGGAAACAAGATTTTTCTCATTCAATCGAACAAAGAGTAAAACCTAATTATATTGTTCTATTACGCCTCGAGAGTGTATATTCGCAACGTATCCATGCCAACGTTCACAAGAACCAAAACCGGACCAACATTAGACTACTCGCTTGCGCCTAACAAGATAACTTTAGAAGCAAGATTTTTCTCATTCAATCGAACAAAGAATAAAACCTAATTATATTGTTCTATTACGCCCGAGTGTATATTCGCAACGTATCCATGCCAACGTTCACAAGAACCAAAACCGACCAACATTAGACTACTCGCTTGCGCCTAACAAAGATAACTTTGGAAACAGTACTTTTTCTCATTCAATCGAACAAAGAGTAAAACCTTATTATATTGTTCTATTACGCCACGAGAGTGTATATTCGCAACGTATCCATGCCATAGTTCACAAGAACCAAAACCGGACCAACATTAGGCAATTCAGTTGCGCCCTAACAGTATAACTTTGGAAACAGTACTTTTTCTCATTCAATCGAACAAAGAGTAAAACCTAATTATATTGTTCTATTACGCCCCGAGAGTGTATATTCGCAATGTATCCATGCCAACATTCACAAGAACCAAAATGGGACCAACATTAGGCTACTCATTGCGCCCTAACAAAGATAACTTTGGAAACAGTACTTTTTCTCATTCAATCGAACAAAGAGTAAAACCTAATTATATTGTTCTATTACGCCCCGAGAGTGTATATTCGCAACGTATCCGTGCCATAGTTCACAAGAACCAAAACCGGACCAACATTAGGCTACTCAATTGCGCCCTAACAAGATAACTTTGGAAACAAGATTTTTCTCATTCAATTGAACAAAGAGTAAAACCTAATTATATTGTTCTATTACGCCCCGAGAGTGTATATTCGCAATGTATCCATGCCAACATTCACAAGAACCAAAACTGGACCAACATTAGGCTACTCAGTTGCGCCCTAACAGTATAACTTTGGAAACAGTACTTTTTCTCATTCAATCGAACAAAGAGTAAAACCTAATTATATTGTTCTATTACGCCTGAGTGTATATTGGCAACGTATGCATGCCAACGTTCACAAGAACCAAACCGACAAACATTAGACTTCTCGCTTGCGCCTAACAAAGATAACTTTGGAAACAAGATTTTTCCCATTCAATCGAACAAAGAGTAAAACCTAATTATATTGTTCTATTACGCCCCGAGAATGTATATTCGTAACGTATCCATGCCAACATTCACACGAACCAAAACCGGACCAACATTAGGCTACTCAGTTGCGCCCTAACAGTATAACTTTGGAAACAGTACTTTTTCTCATTCAATCGAACAAAGAGTAAAACCTAATTATATTGTTCTATTACGCCCCGAGAGTGTATATTCTCAACGTATCCATGCCAACGTTCACAAGAACCAAAACCGGACCAACATTAGACTACTCAGTTGCGCCTAACAAAGATAACTTTGGAAGCAAGATTTCTTCTCATTCAATCGAACAAAGAGTAAAACCTAATTATATTGTTCTATTACGCCCCGAGAGTGTATATTCGAAACGTATCCATGCCAACGTTCACAAGAACCAAAACCGGACCAACATTAGACTACTCAGTTGCGCCCTAACAGTATAACTTTGGAAACAGTACTTTTTCTCATTCAATCGAACAAAGAGTAAAACCTTATTATATTGTTCTACTACGCCCCGAGAGTGTAAATTTGCAACGTATCCATGCCATAGTTCACAAGAACCAAAACCGACCAACATTAGGCTACTCATTGCGCCCTAACAAGATAACTTTGGAAACAAGATTTTTCTCATTCAATCGAACAAAGAGTAAAACCTAATTATATTGTTCTATTACGCCCGAGAGTGTATATTCGCAATGTATCCATGCCAACATTCACAAGAACCAAAATCGGACCAACATTAGGCTACTCGCTTGCGCCTAACAAGATAACTTTGGAAACAAGATTTTTCTCATTCAATCGAACAAAGAGTAAAACCTTATTATATTGTTCTATTACGCCCGAGAGTGTATATTCGCAACGTATCCATGCCATAGTTCACAAGAACCAAAACCGACCAACATTACTTGCGCCTAACAAAGATAACTTTGGAAACAAGATTTTTCTCATTCAATCGAACAAAGAGTAAAACCTAATTATATTGTTCTATTATGCCCCGAGAGTGTATATTCGCAACGTATCCATGCCAACATTCACAAGAACCAAAACTGGACCAACATTAGGCTACTAAGTTGCGCCTAACAAAGATAAGTTTGGAAACAAAGATTTCTTTCTCATTCAATCGAACAAAGAGTAAAACCTAATTATGTTGTTCTATTACGCCCGAGAGTGTATATTGGCAACGTATGCATGCCAACGTTCACAAGAACCAAACCGACAAACATTAGACTTCTTTGCGCCTAACAAGATAACTTTGGAAACAAGATTTTTCTCATTCAATCGAACAAAGAGTAAAACCTAATTATATTGTTCTATTACGCCCCGAGAATGTATATTCGCAACGTATCCATGCCAACATTCACAAGAACCAAAACCGGACCAACATTAGGCTACTCTTGCGCCTAACAAAGATAACTTTGGAAACAGTACTTTTTCTCATTCAATCGAACAAAGAGTAAAACCTAATTATATTGTTCTATTACGCCGCGAGAGTGTATATTCGGAACGTATCCATGCCAACGTTGACAAGAACCAAAACCGACCAACAATAGACTACTCAGTTGCGCCCTACCGTAATAACTTTGAAGTCAGACTTTTTCTCATTCAATCGAACAAAGAGTAAAACCTAATTATATTGTTCTATTACGCCCCGCAGTGTATATTCGCAACGTATCCATGCCAACGTTCACAAGAACCAAAACCGACCAACATTAGACTACTCGCTTGCGCCTAACAAGATAACTTTGGAAACAAGATTTTTCTCATTCAATCGAACAAAGAGTAAAACCTAATTATATTGTTCTATTACGCCCCGAGAGTGTATATTCGCAACGTATCCATGCCATAGTTCACAAGAACCAAAACCGGACCAACATTAGGCTACTCGCTTGCGCCCTAACGATAACATTGGAAACAAGATTTTTCTCATTCAATCGAACAAAGAGTAAAACCTAATTATATTGTTCTATTACGCCCCGAGAGTGTATATTCGCAACGTATCCATGCCAACGATCACAAGAACCAAAACCGGACCAACATTAGACTACTCTTGCGCCTAACAAGATAACTTCAAACAAGATTTTTCTCATTCAATCGAACAAAGAGTAAAACCTAATTATATTGTTCTATTACGCCCCGAGAGTGTATATTCGCAACGTATCCATGCCATAGTTCACAAGAACCAAAACCGGACCAACATTAGGCTACTCAGTTGCGCCCTAACAAGATAACTTTGGAAACAGTACTTTTTCTCATTCAATCGAAAAAAGAGTAAACCTAATTATATTGTTCTATTACGCCCCGAGAGTGTATATTCGCAACGTATCCATGCCAACGTTCACAAGAACCAAAACCGGACCAACATTAGACTACTCGCTGCGCGCTAACAAGATAACTTTGGAAACAAGATTTTTCTCATTCAATCGAACAAAGAGTAAAACCTAATTATATTGTTCTATTACGCCCGAGAGTGTATATTCGCAACGTATCCATGCCATAGTTCACAAGAACCAAAACCGGACCAACATTAGGCTACTCGCTTGCGCCTAACAAAGATAACTTTGGAAACAAGATTTTTTCTCATTCAATCGAACAAAGAGTAAAACCTAATTATATTGTTCTATTACGCCCCGAGAGTGTATATTCGCTACGTATCCATGCCAACGTTCACAAGAACCAAAACCGGACCAACATTAGACTATCAGTTGCGCTCTAACAGCGTAACTTTGGAAACAGTACTTTTTCCCATTCAATCGAACAAAGAGTAAAACCTAATTATATTGTTCTATTACGCCCCGAGAGTGTATATTCGCAACGTATCCATGCCAACGTTCACAAGAAACAAAACCCGACCAACATTAGGCTACTCAGTTGCGCCCTAACAGTATAACTTTGGAAACAGTACTTTTTCTCATTCAATCGAACAAAGAGTAAAACCTAATTATATTGTTCTATTACGCCTCGAGAGTGTATATTCGCAACGTATCCATGCCAACGTTCACAAGAACCAAAACCGGACCAACATTAGACTACTCAGTTGCGCCCTAACAGTATAACTTTGGAAACAGTACTTTTTCTCATTCAATCGAACAAAGAATAAAACCTAATTATATTGTTCTATTACGCCCCGTAGTGTATATTCGCAACGTATCCATGCCAACGTTCACAAGAACCAAAACCGACCAACATTAGACTACTCGCCTGCGCCCTAACAAGATAACTTTGGAAACAAGATTTTTTCTCATTCAATCGAACAAAGAGTAAAACCTTATTATATTGTTCTACTACGCCCGAGAGTGTATATTCGCAACGTATCCATGCCATAGTTCACAAGAACCAAAACCGACCAACATTAGGCTACTCATTGCGCCCTAACAGTATAACTTTGGAAACAGTACTTTTTCTCATTCAATCGAACAAAGAGTAAAACCTAATTATATTGTTCTATTACGCCCCGAGAGTGTATATTCGCAATGTATCCATGCCAACATTCACAAGAACCAAAATCGGACCAACATTAGGCTACTCTTGCGCCTATAACAAAGATAACTTTGGAAACAGTACTTTTTCTCATTCAATTGAACAAAGAGTAAAACCTTATTATATTGTTCTATTACGCCCCGAGAGTGTATATTCGCAACGTATCCATGCCATAGTTCACAAGAACCAAAACCGGACCAACATTAGGCTACTCATTGCGCCTAACAAAGATAACTTTGGAAACAAGATTTTTCTCATTCAATCGAACAAAGAGTAAAACCTAATTATATTGTTCTATTACGCCCGCAGTGTATATTCGCAACGTATCCATGCCAACGTTCACAAGAACCAAAACCGACCAACATTAGACTACTCGCTTGCGCCCTAACAAAGATAACTTTGGAAACAAGATTTTTCTCATTCAATCGAACAAAGAGTAAAACCTTATTATATTGTTCTATTACGCCCGAGACCGTATATTCGCAACGTATCCATGCCATAGTTCACAAGAACCAAAACCGACCAACATTAGGCTACTCGCTTGCGCCCTAACAGTATAACTTTGGAAACAGTACTTTTTCTCATTCAATCGAACAAAGAGTAAAACCTAATTATATTGTTCTATTACGCCCCGAGAGTGTATATTCGCAATGTATCCATGCCAACATTCACAAGAACCAAAACTGACCAACATTAGGCTACTTGCGCCTAACAAAGATAACTTTGGAAACAAGATTTTTCTCATTCAATCGAACAAAGAGTAAAACCTTATTATATTGTTCTATTACGCCCGAGAGTGTATATTCGCAACGTATCCATGCCATAGTTCACAAGAACCAAAACCGACCAACATTAGGCTACTCGCTTGCGCCTAACAAGATAACTTTGGAAACAAGATTTTTCTCATTCAATCGAACAAAGAGTAAAACCTAATTATATTGTTCTATTATGCCCCGAGAGTGTATATTCGCAATGTATCCATGCCAATCTTCCCAAGAACCAAAACCGGACCAACATTAGACTACTCAGTTGCGCCCTAACAAAGATAAGTTTGGAAACAAGATTTTTCTCATTCAATCGAACAAAGAGTAAAACCTAATTATATTGTTCTATTACGCCCGAGAGTGTATATTGGCAACGTATGCATGCCAACGTTCACAAGAACCAAAACCGACAAACATTAGACTTCTCATTGCGCCTAACAAGATAACTTTGGAAAGATTTTTCTCATTCAATCGAAGAAAGAGTAAAACCTAATTATATTGTTCTATTACGCCCCGAGAGTGTATATTCGCAACGTATCCATGCCAACGTTCACAAGAACCAAAACCGGACCAACATTAGACTACTCGCTTGCGCCTAACAAGATAACTTTGGAAACAAGATTTTTCTCATTCAATCGAACAAAGAGTAAAACCTAATTATATTGTTCTATTATGCCCCGAGAGTGTATATTCGCAACGTATCCATGCCAACGTTCACAAAAACCAAAACCGGACCAACATTGGACTACTCACTTGCGCCCTATCAGTAAAACTTTGGAAACAGTACTTTTTCTCATTCAATCGAACAAAGAGTAAAACCTAATTATATTGTTCTATTACGCCCCGAGAGTGTATATTCGCAACGTATCCATGCCAACGTTCACACGAACCAAAACCGGACCAACATTAGACTACTCAGTTGCGCCCTAACAGTATAACTTTGGAAACAGTACTTTTTCTCATTCAATCGAACAAAGAGTAAAACCTTATTATATTGTTCTATTACGCCCCGAGAGTGTATATTCGCAACGTATCCATGCCATAGTTCACAAGAACCAAAACCGGACCAACATTAGGCTACTCAGTTGCGCCTAACAAGATAACTTTGGAAACAAGATTTTTCTCATTCAATCGAACAAAGAGTAAAACCAAATTATATTGTTCTATTACGCCCCGAGAGTGTATATTCGCAATGTATCCATGCCATAGTTCACAAGAACCAAAACCGGACCAACATTAGGCTACTCAGTTGCGCCTTAACAATATAACATTGTAAACAGTACTTTTTCTCATTGAATCGAACAAAGAGTAAAACCTAATTATATTGTTCTATTACGCCTCGAGAGTGTATATTCGCAACGTATCAATGCCAACGTTCACAAGAACCAAAACCGGACCAACATTAGACTACTCAGTTGCGCCCTAACAAAGATAACTTTGGAAACAGTACTTTTTCTCATTCAATCGAACAAAGAGTAAAACCTAATTATATTGTTCTATTACGCCCCGAGAGTGTATATTCGCAATGTATCCATGCCATAGTTCACAAGAACCAAAACCGGACCAACATTAGACTACTCAGTTGCGCCCTAACAGTATAAGTTTGGAAACAGTACTTTTTCTCATTCAATCGAACAAAGAGTAAAACCTAATTATGTTGTTCTATTACGCCCCGAGAGTGTATATTGGCAACGTATGCATGCCAACGTTCACAAGAACCAAAACCGGACCAACATTAGACTACTCAGTTGCGCCCTAACAGTATAACTTTGGAAACAGTACTTTTTCTCACTCAATCGAACAAAGAGTAAAACCTAATTATATTGTTCTATTACGCCCCGAGAGTGTATATTCGCAACGTATCCATGGCAACATTTACAAGAACCAGAACCGGACCAACATTAGACTATTCAGTTGCGCCCTAACAGTATAACTTTGGAAACAGTACTTTTCTCATTCAATCGAACAAAGAGTAAAGCCTAATTATATTGTTCTATTACGCCCCGAGACTGTATAATCGGAACGTATCCATGCCAACGTTCACAAGAACCAAAACCGACCAACATTATACTACTCAGTTGCGCCATAACAGTAAAACTTTGGAAACAGTACTTTTTCTCATTCAATCGAACAAAGAGTAAAACAAAAGTATATTGTTCTATTACGCCCCGAGAGTGTATCTTCGCAACGTATCCATGCCATAGTTCACAAGAACCAAAACCGGACCAACATTAGGCTACTCAGTTGCGCCCTAACAGTATAACATTGGAAACAGTACTTTTTCTTATTCAATCGAACAAAGAGTAAAACCTAATTATATTGTTCTATTACGCCTCGAGAGTGTATATTCGCAACGTATCCATGCCAACGTTCACAAGAACCAAAACCGGACCAACATTAGACTACTCGCTTGCGCCTAACAAGATAACTTTGGAAGCAAGATTTTTCTCATTCAATCGAACAAAGAGTAAAACCTAATTATCTTGTTCTATTACGCCCCGAGAGAGTATATTCGCAACGTATCCATGCCAACGTTCACAAGAACCAAAACCGGACCAACATTAGGCTACTCAGTTGCGCCCTAACAGTATAACTTTGGAAACAGTACTTTTTCTCATTCAATCGAACAAAGAGTAAAACCTAATTATATTGTTCTATTACGCCCCGAGAGTGTATATTCGCAACGTATCCATGCCAACATTCACAAGAACCAAAACCCGACCAACATTAGACTACTCAGTTGCGCCCTAACAGTATAACTTTGGAAACAGTACTTTTTCTCATTCAATCGAACAAAGAGTAAAACCTAATTTTATTGTTCTATTACGCCCCGAGAGTGTATATTCGCAACGTATCCATGCCATCGTTCACAAGAACCAAAACCGACCAACATTAGGCTACTCTTGCGCCTAACAGTATAACTTTGGAAACAGTACTTTTTCTCATTCAATCGAACAAAGAGTAAAACCAAATTATATTGTTCTATTACGCCCCGAGAGTGTATATTCGCAACGTATCCATGCCAACTTCACAAGGACCAAAACGGGACCAACATTAGACTACTCAGTTGCGCCCTAACAGTATAACTTTGGAAACAGTACTTTTTCTCATTCAATCGAACAAAGAGTAAAACCTAATTATATTGTTCTATTACGCCCCGAGAGTGTATATTCGAACGTATCCATGCCAACGTTCACAAGAACCAAAACCGGACCAACATTAGACTACTCAGTTGCGCCCTAACAGTATAACTTTGGAAACAAGATTTTTTTCTCATTCAATCGAACAAAGAGTAAAACCTAATTATATTGTTCTATTACGCCCGAGAGTGTATATTCGCAACGTATCCATGCCAACGTTCACAAGAACCAAACCGACCAACATTAGACTACTCGCTTGCGCCTAACAAAGATAACTTTGGAAACAGTACTTTTTCTCATTCAATCGAACAAAGAGTAAAACCTAATTATATTGTTCTATTACGCCCCGAGAGTGTATATTCGGAACGTATCCATGCCAACGTTCACAAGAACCAAAACCGGACCAACATTAGACTACTCAGTTGCGCCCTAACAGTATAACATTGGAAACAGTACTTTTTCTCATTCAATCGAACAAAGAGTAAAACCTAATTATATTGTTCTATCACGCCTCGAGAGTGTATATTCGCAACGTATCCATGCCATAGTTCACAAGAACCAAACCGGACCAACATTAGGCTACTCAGTTGCGCCCTAACAGTATAACATTGGAAACAGTACTTTTTCTTATTCAATCGAACAAAGAGTAAAACCTAATTATATTGTTTTATTACGCCCCGAGTGTGTATATTCGCAACGTATCCATGCCATAGTTCACAAGAACCAAAACCGACCAACATTAGACTACTACTTGCGCCTAACAAGATAACTTTGGAAGCAAAGATTTTTCCCATTCAATCGAACAAAGAGCAAAACCTAATTATATTGTTCTATTACGCCCCGAGAGTGTATATTCGCAACGTATCCATGCCAACGTTCACAAGAACCAAAACCGGACCAACATTAGACTACTCAGTTGCGCCCTAACAGTATAACTTTGGAAACAGTACTTTTTCTAATTCAATCGAACAAAGAGTAAAACCTAATTATATTGTTCTATTACGCCCCGAGAGTGTATATTCGCAACGTATCCATGCCATAGTTCACAAGAACCAAAACCGGACCAACATTAGGCTACTCAGTTGCGCCCTAACAGTATAACTTTGGAAACAGTACTTTTTCTCATTCAATCGAACAAAGAGTAAAACCTAATTATATTGTTTTATTACGCCCCGAGAGTGTATATTCGCAACGTATCCATGCCAACGTTCACAAGAACCAAAACCGGACCAACATTAGACTACTCGCTTGCGCCTAACAAGATAACCTTGGAAACAAGATTTTTCTCATTCAATCGAACAAAGAGTAAAACCAAATTATATTGTTCTATTACGCCCCGAGAGTGTATATTCGCAACGTATCCATGCCATAGTTCACAAGAACCAAAACCGGACCAACATTAGGCTACTCAGTTGCGCCCTAACAGTATAACATTGGAAACAGTACTTTTTCTCATTCAATCGAACAAAGAGTAAATCGTCACGCCCGCGACCGCTACCAGGCATCGTCAAATGTACGCCGAACGGACAAAGACTCTCCCCTGTCCGCCCAAGGCTCGACAACAAGTCATGTACATGAATTTCCCAGGAAGAATTCAAAAGCATACATGACAGGAGACGAAGCACCACAAGTGCTAGTATGTAAGAGCAAGATACAAGTATACTATACAAGTAAATAAAGAGAGAAACATCTAGCTATTACATCCATTTTAGACATTCACAATATAATTTACACTTTTCTTCTTTCAACTCTCAAATGAATACACATATTTCATCTCTCGATTAAATATACATAACCTCACCAATGAATACATTTAACCTCACCAATAACTCGAATGTACACGAGGGTACTCTAATGCATACTGGAAGCCGCTAGCTACTAGGGCACTGTGCCCCAACCTCGGTCCTCTGCCGGTCCACTCTCGCTAGCCCCTGTAATAATGGTGGGGTGAGAACTAACTTCCTTAGTTCCCAGTGGGCTCGGCCGCCGACCTCACCGATCTCCCCACTAGGTCCATAGGGCATAAACATGTACAGATAGATATTTATATGGAAAGTAAACCATGTCACAGATATTTCTACTATACTCAACAGTATAAACAAGCATGTTCAATATAGTTTAAAGAACTATCATGCTAAGTCATCTATCCTACTATTCCCAAACCACAAGTAAGCATGCTCAATATAATACAGAGTAAACAACCATGCTACTATGCTCAAAAGAAACATGTTCTTTACTTTATCAAATCTCTTGGCTTACCCTCAAGGTTCGCCCGACTCACTCAATCTCCGGGTAAGAGGTACTGGTCACTCGTCTACCCGAGACCGTCTGCTGGACAGGTACGTTAGTCCATGGGCAAGTACGTTAGCCCCTCGTGTGACAACTCCGGAGTGCACGCTTGTGAGGAGCGACCTCCACAAGCTCTGAACAGACACGTGAGTATGATCCAATCCTCACTCAGGAGGATACCCTGTCAACTACAAGTGCAATCTCTCAAAGCTAGCCCAATATGCACGGTGTACCACTAGTGCAATCTCTCAAAGCTATCATTGCTAGCCCAATATGCCCGGTGTACCACTAGTGCAATCTCTCAAAGCTATCATTGCTAGCCCAATATGCCCGGTGTACCACTAGTGCAATCTCTCAAAGCTATCATTGCTAGCCCAATATGCACGGTGTACGACTGGTGCAATCTCTCAAAGCTATCATTGCTAGCCCAATATGCACGGTGTACCACTAGTGCAATCTCTCAAAGCTATCATTGCTAGCCCAATATGCCCGGTGTACCACTAGTGCAATCTCTCAAAGCTATCATTGCTAGCCCAATATGCACGGTGTACCACTGGTGCAATCTCTCAAAGCTATCATTGCTAGCCCAATATGCACGGTGTACCACTAGTGCAATCTCTTAAAGCTGTCAATGCTAGACCAATATGCACGGTGTACATCTACACACTAGTTCGACAGATCCTTGTCAATGTTCTTGTTTACTAGATGCCACTCGATCTAGGTTCTCATTCATCTAGATGTCACTCAATCTAGGTTATCATTTTCCTAGATGTCATTCAACCTAGGTTATCATCCTACTAGATGCCACTCGATCTAGGTTCTCATTCATCTAGATGTCACTCAATCTAGGTTATCATTTTCCTAGATGTCATTCAACCTAGGTTATCATTTCACCTAGATGCCACTCGATCTATATTGTCAATGTCCTTTGTTCTTGTCACTCATACAAGTTCTTTACATTGGGGTTTCTACATTATCATTCACCTTTATTCCTGTATTCTCTCCTAGTGTCCAGCTCAATTTGCTACACTAGCTAGAATACATGCAAATAAAGAGAATATCTCAACCCTATCATATACTTGACAATTACACTAGATCGATATTACATATTTGTGGACATATATGCACAAATAGACATAGGAGCACCGTTTCGGACAACACCCCCACCTTCTAATACCGTGTCGACTCCACCGGCGCGTTTCGCCGACTTTCCAAAAGCTTCGCCGCACTCTACGGCAATTTGAGTTGAATTAGGCTCCTACCAATTTCTCCGCACTCGCTTGGAACCGCTAACCGATTTCGCGGGGTACTTGTGAGCCTAAACCATCACAAAGATAGGGTTAAACATGATCAAACCCTAGCCATTTGCAAAATCTCATTTGGAGCCCTAGCTCGCGACTTCGGCAAAAATAGCCGTAACGATCTCTAGATTCATACTTCTAGCAACCAGCTAGAACTCTAGAGTTCTCTAAATCCAATTCTAAGGCTAAATAACAAAACCCTAGAATTTAAATCTTTAGAAAACCTAAAGCCTACCTCAAGAAGCTCTTCTCTTGATAAAGAGGATGATCAAGGAGAAGAAATCCCACTCTCCTAGCCTTTATCCTCAACTTCTCCTTCTTCCTCTTCTTTTTCTTCCTCTCTTTCTCCTTCTCCTTCTATCAGCCAAGAGAGAGAAAGAGGGCTCTTTTCCCCTTTACTTGGGCTGCAAGAATGAGGGGAAAAGAGGGTAGTCAAATACAAATAGCTCTCTTGTACCCATAATTACCAAAATGCCCTCTAATGCACAAATTTCAATTTTGGCATTTTCGGTGTCGAATGGCATGAAACTTTAAATCTAGCCTCATAATAATAATCCCGACATATCCCCGAGTTTTCATAATTTTCTCGACACCGTGCATTTTCTCGCTAATTTATCTCGTCCCGCTTTTTCGCGTAAAATTCAAGTCTTCTCGTTTTCGCTCCGATTTCAAGATGTGCCATTTCCAATGCACTTTTAGCTTACTTAATGCCTTTAATCACTCTAAGGCATTCCTAACTTGACTTTGATCAATTTGAATATAGTCCAGCTGCTTTCAGCTTTCGAGTCCTTACATCCTCCCCTCCTTAAAAGGAGTTTCGTCCCCGAAACTAACTCACTTCAACCCAATTCATACCCTAACTCGATTCATCGGGCAATCGGGGATTCCAATGCACTTTTCCATCTCTGTGTGGCCTTTTACTCATCGGAATTGTCCAAAGGCCCACTACGAAAGATGTGAGACCAGATTCACTCACACCAGTCAAGCAAAACACTAAAAGTGCATTACCATGCCCGTGAGTCTCTGGTAGGGCAAGTCGATACTCGACGACCCTACATGCCCACCACCACTCGCCAACCGGCATACCAAGGCCGAACCGCTTCCTTCGAGACCGGAAATACCCGCTATCCTCGTGCTGTGGCTCTACCAAGAATGCGTCAACTAGTCAAACGACCCACCACCGCTACACAATGCACACGGTAGACCTTCTCAAATCACTCAAGCGTCCACAAAGTGGCGCTTTACCACTCTGGTTATCCAAGAGTCTGATACAACTCTTCCTAGCATTCACCCTCCGTTCAGGGAATACACTCCGATTCGATCACCGGCATTGCTTAGAAGCAATATCACTGGTGATTCGACCAATCACGAGTGCTGCTATCACAATCAGATCTTTGCTCTACTACGGGATGGCGCACTTCGACCATCTCAAATCTCAATTCCCATGAGATCACTATCCTCAAGCTCCAACTCACCTGAGAGCATCAACTCTAACTCTCCCACGTGGCTTTCATTGTCCAAGTGTCTCCTAGAAACCACTTTACTTTCTCCTTCAGTTGCCACGACCAACACCCAATTGCTCTCACAACGAGCCCACAAGAACGCTCCGTTCACAATCCAAGCCAAACTCATTAATAGAGTTACCGACCGATCCTCGGTTTCCATAGGCGAGCCAAAGGCCACCAATTCTACGTAGGCCTACCGCTTAAACTGGTCTCAACGACGCCTAGCGTCTCTCGCTCACCGGCGTAGATCCAATCATCATCTCCTGGCGAAATTCTCATTTAGGAATTTGCACACACTCCAACCAGGAGTGAACAAACAAGACCCCAAACCACTATAGATCCTCGGGTTGGGTCAGTACACACTTGGTGTATCCTCGATCTCACGATCCAACACGTGGCATTCCACGTTCTCGGTCCAAGCTCGGACTACCGTCCCGACCAAAACTCCGCCCTACCCGTAGGTACCGGCCGCCGCACCACAAATGATCGCGCCGCCCAAAGGGCCTGTGCTCCATACCACAAATGGTCCAGTGCACGGGTCGTCCCCAAGCATTACCCACCAACGTCGTCTATACGACATGCTCTATAGAGCTATACACACTATCGGCTCGAAGCACCTAATGCGAGCCACCAGTCCTACGAGTGATCCATGGCCCGCTTCACACTTAGCAATGCTAACGTGCTACTGCCAACTCACTCTCACGGCTGAATCGAAACCGCACTCCACGAGTACCTGTACTCGGGCGCTCTATGCCAAGTCTTGGCTCTGGGCACTATTGCCCCCGCGCACCATTTACTATAGTACCTTTTCTGACTCCGCTTTGAGGTACCACTGGCCTACAGTCCAACTCAGCGCGAACCAACTATTTTCGCAACGGTGGTTCAAACTATGTCAAGCATTAGGCCACTCTGTCTATGCATGCTGACTACATGAACACTACCCACCTACCTCAATTCGAGGTATCACTAGGCCTCACATGCCCGTACTCGACAACCAACCGAGTACACTCTCAACAGTGGTTCTACTTCCATCGTTCGGTCCATCGAAACTACATCCGAAACACTCGGATTGCTCGGGTACCCACAAGTATCACGGCTCAACTCTCGCAATCCACTACTCATTGCCTTGAGAGTCACCGCACTACTCCGTCTCTACCACGAGTCTTATCTCTCGTCCAAGAGTCACCACTAGCCACTTGCTAGTGCCACTTGGCACTCTACCTGCTCCAGCAGGTGCTACGCTTTCTCAACGCAAGCATGCCCGGGTGTCTCCACTTACCCGTCACTAGGTCCCTACTATAAGGATGTATCAATAGTAGCAACTGAACCCTTAATGAATGCATGCAATGCGTCGACTTATCATTATGCAAAAGCGTACGCTTGCCCTAGCAATACCACACTTGCTAGGTCCCCGCCCAGCAGGCAGTTCTTCAACCCGGATCACATATCCATAGCCACACCGGCGCTTGTCGCAAGCCCTTTCGGTTGCTTGATCATCTCATCTCGCTCTCCGCACCATGCCAAAGGCCGCACGCCCACAAGTTGTCCTGCAGAGGAGAAGGTCGGCACCAACGCTAAGGTTTAGTCATCTCAAACCATTCTGGAGTCTGAATAGCAAAACTCTAGATGTATGCCATTAGCAAGCTCGAGAGCTTAACTCCAAAAGCTTCTCCACTGGAGGAAGAAGGTAAAGACCTTAGTCCTCCAATCCTCTCCTGAAGCTTTCTTTCTACACTATCGGGGAATTGGGTAGAGAATATCAATCCCCGAAACTCATCCCAAGTCACAAAAGGGATACTAGGCGATCAAATCCACTTGATGCCTTTCCACCACACCCTCGCCAATTGTTACAGGTAACGTGCGGCTAGGTGTACCTTGTCCCGCTACACCGCGGATAGATCCTCAAAGAGAGTCTCCATGGAGTCAATCCAACACTCCGCGATACACGGATCCGTATCCTCTGGCGCATGACGCCTTTTGCCGTCGTTACACCACCTCGGCTCGTTGCCTCGCCACTCCCACAAGAATGGCCAATCGCTCGCGAGTTCCAAGTCTCCGCTAGCACGTCGAAATGCTCAGGGGCATCACTTGTCCCCTCCCGCGCTGATCTAAACAAAGATCGCCTACGCAGTAACATTGTCCCTCGAACCGCGACAACACAACCAGTCTCGACCCTCTAGGTCAAGCACATAACAACCGACACCGACTAGACTCAAATCGGGCGAAAGTCACACAAGAGCGTCTATTCTCGCCTCGGTTTCATGTTGTCGTACGCCCAACATGAACACACTTGGTCGAGAATAAACCACATCTTGAATCTACCTCTAATATCCATTTTAGAGGTTTCAATACTTAACCCAATCGATTCAACTTCCGCCGCCGTAATAGGTTCACGTTCCACTCACGCACCTATTGCCTTAAGGTTAACCGTCCTAGGGTATCCTAGGTCAATCCTAAACTCTCTCTTTACTTGCTCTTAGCTTGCTCTGATACCATTTAACCTGTCACGCCCCGCGACCGCTACCAATTTGGTCCGGTCCGGCATCGTCAAATGTACGCCGAACGACAAAGACTCTCCCCCGTCCGCCCAAGGCTCGACAACAAGTCATGTACATGAATTTCCCAGAAGAATTCAAAAGCATACATGACAGAGACGAAGCACCACAAGTGCTAGTAAGTAAGAGCAAGATACAAGTATACTATACAAGTAAATAAAGAGAGAAACATCTAGCTATTACATCCATTTTAGACATTCACAATATAATTTACACTTTTCTTCTTTCAACTCTCAAATGAATACACATATTTCATCTCTCGATTAAATATACATAACCTCACCAATGAATACATTTAACCTCACCAATAACTCGAATGTACACGAGGGTACTCTAATGCATACTGGAAGCCGCTAGCTACTAGGGCACTGTGCCCCAACCTCGGTCCTCTGCCGGGCCACTCTCGCTAGCCCCTGGAATAATGGTGGGGTGAGAACTAACTTCCTTAGTTCCTGGCTCGGCCGCCGACCTCACCGATCTCCCCACTAGGTCCATAGGGCATAAACATGTACAGATAAATATTCATATGGAAAGCTGTAAACCATGTCACAGATATTTCTACTATACTCAAAAGATAAACAAGCATGTTCAATATAGTTTAAAGAACTATCATGCTAAGTCATCTATCCTACTATGCCCAAACCACAAGTAAGCATGCTCAATATAATACAGAGTAAACAACCATGCTACTATGCTCAAAAGAAACATGTTCTTTACTTTATCAAATCTCTTGGCTTACCCTCAAGGTTCGCCCCGACTCACTCAATCTCCAGGTAAGAGGTACTGGTCACTCGTCTACCTGAGACCGTCTGCTGGACAGGTACGTTAGTCCATGGGCAAGTACGTTAGCCCCTCGTGTGACAACTCCGGAGTGCACGCTTGTGAGGAGCGACCTCCACAAGCTCTGAACAGACACGTGAGTATGATCCAATCCTCACTCAGGAGGATACCCTGTCAACTACAAGTGCAATCTCTCAAAGCTAGCCCAATATGCACGGTGTACCACTAGTGCAATCTCTCAAAGCTATCATTGCTAGCCCAATATGCCCGGTGTACCACTAGTGCAATCTCTCAAAGCTATCATTGCTAGCCCAATATGCCCGGTGTACCACTGGTGCAATCTCTCAAAGCTATCATTGCTAGCCCAATATGCACTGTACGATCGGTGCAATCTCTCAAAGCTATCATTGCTAGCCCAATATGCACGGTGTACCACTAGTGCAATCTCTCAAAGCTATCATTGCTAGCCCAATATGCCCGGTGTACCACTAGTGCAATCTCTCAAAGCTATCATTGCTAGCCCAATATGCACGGTGTACCACTGGTGCAATCTCTCAAAGCTATCATTGCTAGCCCAATATGCACGGTGTACCACTAGTGCAATCTCTTAAAGCTGTCAATGCTAGCCCAATATGCACGGTGTACATCTACACACTAGTTTGACAGATTCTTGTCAATGTTCTTGTTTACTAGATGCCACTCGATCTAGGTTCTCATTCATCTAGATGTCACTCAATCTAGGTTATCATTTTCCTAGATGTCATTCAACCTAGGTTATCATCCTACTAGATGCCACTCGATCTAGGTTCTCATTCATCTAGATGTCACTCAATCTAGGTTATCATTTTCCTAGATGTCATTCAACCTAGGTTATCATTTCACCTAGATGCCACTCGATCTATATTGTCAATGTCCTTTGTTCTTGTCACTCATACAAGTTCTTTACATTAGGGTTTCTACATTATCATTCACCTTTATTCCTGTATTCTCTCCTAGTGTCCAGCTCAATTTGCTACACTAGCTAGAATACATGCAAATAAAGAGAATATCTCAACCCTATCATATACTTGACAATTACACTAGATCGATATTACATATTTGTGGACATATATGCACAAAAAGACATAGGAGCACCACCGCTTGGACAACACCCCCACCTTCTAATACCGTGTCGACTCCACCGGCGCGTTTCGCCGACTTTCCAAAAGCTTCGCCGCACTCTACGGCAATTTGAGTTGAATTAGGCTCCGCTCAATTTCTCCGCACTCGCTTGGCGAACCGCTTAACTGATTTCGCGGGGGTACTTGTGAGCCTAAACCATCACAAAGATAGGGTTAAACATGATCAAACCCTAGCCATTTGCAAAATCTCATTTGGAGCCCTAGCTCGCGACTTCGGCAAAAATAGCCGTAACGATCTCTAGATTCATACTTCTAGCAACCAGCTAGAACTCTAGAGTTCTCTAAATCCAATTCTAAGGCTAAATAACAAAACCCTAGAATTTAAATCTTTAGAAAACCTAAAGCCTACCTCAAGAAGCTCTTCTCTTGATAAAGAGGATGATCAAGGAGAAGAAATCCCACTCTCCTAGCCTTTATCCTCAACTTCTCCTTCTTCCTCTTCTTTTTCTTCCTCTCTTTCTCCTTCTCCTTCTATCAGCCAAGAGAGAGAAAGAGGGCTCTTTTCCCCTTTACTTGGGCTGCAAGAATGAGGGGAAAAGAGGGTAGTCAAATACAAATAGCTCTCTTGTACCCATAATTACCAAAATGCCCCTCTAATGCACAAATTTTGGGCATTTTCGGTGTCGAATGGAATGAAACTTTAAATCTAGCCTCATAATAATAATCCCGACATATCCCCGAGTTTTCATAATTTTCTCGACATCGTGCATTTTCTCGCTAATTTATCTCATTCCCGTTTTTCACGTAAAATTCAAGTCTTCTCGTTTTCGCTCCGATTTCGCATGTGCCATTTCCAATGCACTTTTAGCTTACTTAATGCCTTTAATCACTCTAAGGCATTCCTAACTTGACTTTGATCAATTTGAATATAGTCCAGTTTCTCGTTTCGCAGTTTCGAGTCCTTACAAAAACCTAATTATATTGTTCTATCACGCCCCGAGAGTGTATATTCGCAACGTATCCATGCCAACGTTCACAAGAACCAAAACCGGACCAACATTAGGCTACTCAGTTGCGCCCTAACAGTATAACTTTGGAAACAGTACTTTTTCTCTTTCAATCGAACAAAGAGTAAAACCTAATTATATTGTTTTATTACGCCCCGAGAGTGTATATTCGCAACGTATCCATGCCAACGTTCACAAGAACCAAAACCGGACCAACATTAGACTACTCATTGCGCCCGACAAAGATAACTTTGGAAGCAAGATTTTTCTCACCAATCGAACAAAGAGCAAAACCTAATTATATTGTTCTATTACGCCCGAGAGTGTATATTCGCAACGTATCCATGCCAACGTTCACAAGAACCAAAACCGGACCAACATTAGACTACTCAGTTGTGCCATAACAGTATAACTTTGGAAACAGTACTTTTTCTAATTCAATCGAACAAAGAGTAAAACCTAATTATATTGTTCTATTACGCCCCGAGAGTGTATATTCGCAACGTATCCATGCCATAGTTCACAAGAACCAAAACCGGACCAAAATTAGGCTACTCAGTTGCGCCCTAACAGTATAACTTTGGAAACAGTACTTTTTCTCTTTCAATCGAACAAAGAGTAAAACCTAATTATATTGTTCTATTACGCCCCGAGAGTGTATATTCGCAACGTATCCATGCCAAAATTCACAAGAACCAAACCGACCAACATTAGACTACTCTTGCGCCCTAACAAGATAACCTTGGAAACAAGATTTTTCTCATTCAATCGAACAAAGAGTAAAACCAAATTATATTGTTCTATTACGCCCCGAGAGTGTATCTTCGCAACGTATCCATGCCATAGTTCACAAGAACCAAAACCGGACCAACATTAGGCTACTCGCTTGCGCCTAACAAGATAACATTGAAATCGTATTTTTCTCATTCAATCGAACAAAGAGTAAAACCAAATTATATTGTTCTATTACGCCGAGAGTGTATATTCGCAACGTATCCATGCCATAGTTCACAAGAACCAAAACCGGACCAACATTAGGCTACTCATTGCGCCTAACAAAGATAACTTTGGAAACAAGATTTTTCTCATTCAATCGAACAAAGAGTAAAACCTAATTATATTGTTCTATTACGCCCGAGAGTGTATATTCGCAACGTATCCATGCCAACGTTCACAAGAACCAAAACCGACCAACATTAGACTACTCGCTTGCGCCTAACAAGATAACTTTGAAACAAGATTTTTCTCATTCAATCGAACAAAGAGTAAAACCTAATTATATTGTTCTATTACGCCCCGAGAGTGTATATTCGCAACGTATCAATGCCAACATTCACAAGAACCAAAACTGGACCAACATTAGGCTACTCTGCGCCTAACAAAGATAACTTTGGAAACAAGATTTTTCTCATTCAATCGAACAAAGAGTAAAACCTAATTTTATTGTTCTATTACGCCCGAGAGTGTATATTCACAACGTATCCATGCCATAGTTCACAAGAACCAAAACCGGACCAACATTAGACTACTCAGTTGTGCCCTAACAGTATAACTTTGGAAACAGTACTTTTTCTCATTCAATCGAACAAAGAGTAAAACTTAATTATATTGTCCTATTACGCCCCGAGAGTGTATATTCGCAACGTATCCATGCCAACATTTACAAGAACCAAACCGACCAACATTAGACTATTCATTGCGCCTAACAAGATAACTTTGGAAACAAGATTTTTCTCATTCAATCGAACAAAGAGTAAAGCCTAATTATATTGTTCTATTACGCCGGAGAGTGTATATTCCGAACGTATCAATGCCAACGTTCACAAGAACCAAAACCGACCAACATTAGACTACTCAGTTGCGCCCTAACAGTAAAACTTTGGAAACAGTACTTTTTCTCATTCAATCGAACAAAGAGTAAAACCAAAGTATATTGTTCTATTACGCCCCGAGAGTGTATCTTCGCAACGTATCCATGCCATAGTTCACAAGAACCAAAACCGGACCAACATTAGGCTACTCAGTTGCGCCCTAACAGTATAACATTGGAAACAGTACTTTTTCTTATTCAATCGAACAAAGAGTAAAACCTAATTATATTGTTCTATTACGCCTCGAGAGTGTATATTCGCAACGTATCCATGCCAACGTTCACAAGAACCAAAACCGGACCAACATTAGACTACTCAGTTGCGCACTAACAAAGATAACTTTGGAAGCAGTACTTTTTCTCATTCAATCGAACAAAGAGTAAAACCTAATTATCTTGTTCTATTACGCCCCGAGATAGTATATTCGCAACGTATCCATGCCAACGTTCACAAGAACCATAACCCGACCAACATTAGGCTACTCAGTTGCGCCCTAACAGTATAACTTTGGAAACAGTACTTTTTCTCATTCAATCGAACAAAGAGTAAAACCTAATTTTATTGTTCTATTACGCCCCGAGAGTGTATATTCGCAACGTATCCATGCCATAGTTCACAAGAACCAAAACCGGACCAACATTAGGCTACTCAGTTGCGCCCTAACAGTATAACTTTGGAAACAGTACTTTTTCTCATTCAATCGAACAAAGAGTAAAACCTAATTATATTGTTCTATTACGCCTCGAGAGTGTATATTCGCAACGTATCCATGCCAACGTTCACAAGAACCAAAACCGGACCAACATTAGACTACTCAGTTGCGCCCTAACAGTATAACTTTGGAAACAGTACTTTTTCTCATTCAATCGAACAAAGAGTAAAACCTAATTATATTATTCTATTACGCCCCGAGAGTGTACATTTACAACATATCCATGCCAACGCTCACAAGAACCAAAACCGGAACAACACTAGACTACTCGCTTGCGCCTAACAGCTTTAACTTTGGAAGCAAGATTTCTTTTCTCATTCAATCGAACAAAGAGTAAAACCTAATTATATTGTTCTATTACGCCCGAGAGTGTATATTCGCAACGTATCCATGCCAACGTTCACAAGAACCAAAACCGACCAACATTAGACTACTCGCCCTAACAAGATAACTTTGGAAACAAGATTTTTCTCATTCAATCGAACAAAGAGTAAAACCTAATTATATTGTTCTATTACGCCCGAGAGTGTATATTCGCAACGTATCCTTGCCATAGTTCACAAGAACCAAAACCGACCAACATTAGGCTACTCATTGCGCCTAACAAGATAACATTGGAAACAAAGATTTTTTCTCATTCAATCGATCAAAGAGTAACACCTAATTATAGTGTTCTATCACGCCGAGAGTGTATATTCGCAACGTATCCATGCCAACGTTCACAAGAACCAAAACCGGACCAACATTAGACTACTCAGTTGCGCCCTAACAGTATAACTTTGGAAACAGTAATTTTTCTCATTCAATCGAACAAAGAGTAAAACCTAATTATATTGTTCTATTACGCCCCGAGTGTTTATATTCGCAACGTATCCATGCCAACGTTCACAAGAACCAAAACCGGACCAACATTAGACTACTCAATTGCGCCCTAACAGTATAACTTTGGAAGCAAGATTTTTCTCATTCAATCGAACAAAGAGTAAAACCTAATTATATTGTTCTATTACGCCCCGAGAGTGTATATTCGCAACGTATCCATGCCAACGTTCACAAGAACCAAAACCGGACCAACATTAGACTATCAGTTGCGCCCTAACAGGGTAACTTTGGAAACAATACTTTTTCCCAATCAATCCAACAAAGAGTAAAACCTAATTATATTGTTCTATTACGCCCCGAGAGTGTATATTCGCAACGTATCCATGCCAACGTTCACAAGAACCAAAACCGGACCAACATTAGGCTACTTAATTTCCACCGAACAGGATAACTTTGGAAACATTACTTTTTCTCATTCAATCGAACAAAGAGTAAAACCTAATTATATTGTTGTATTACGCCCCGAGAGTGTATATTCGCAACGTATCCATGCCAACGTTCACAAGAACCAAAACCGGACCAACATTAGACTACTCGCTTGCGCCTAACAAAGATAACCTTGGAAACAAAGATTTTTCCTCATTCAGTCGGACAAAGAGTAAAACAAAATTATATTGTTCTATTACGCCCCGAGAGTGTATATTCGCAACGTATCCATGCCAACGTTCACAAGAACCAAAACCGGACCAACATTAGGGTACTCAGTTGCGCCCTAACAGTATAACTTTGGAAATAGTACTTTTTCTCATTCAATCGAACAAAGAGTAAAACCTAATTATATTGTTCTATCACGCCTCGAGAGTGTATATTCGCAACGTATCCATGCCATAGTTCACAAGAACCAAAACCGGACCAACATTAGGTTACTCAGTTGCGCCCTAACAGTATAACTTTGGAAACAGTACTTTTTCTCATTCAATCGAACAAAGAGTAAAACCTAATTATATTGTTTTATTACGCCCAAGTGTGTATATTCGCAACGTATCCATGCCAACGTTCACAAGAACCAAAACCGACCAACATTAGACTAAGACTTGCGCCTAACAAGATAACTTTGGAAGCAAGATTTTTCTCATTCAATCGAACAAAGAACAAAACCTAATTATATTGTTCTATTACGCCCCGAGAGTGTATATTCGCAACGTATCCATGCCAACGTTCACAAGAACCAAAACCGAACCAAAATTAGACTACTCATTGCGCCTAACAAGATAACTTTGGAAACAAGATTTTCCTAATTCAATCGAACAAAGAGTAAAACCTAATTATACCGTTCTATTACGCCCGAGAGTGTATATTCGCAACGTATCCATGCCATAGTTCACAAGAACCAAAACCGACCAACATTAGGCTACTCACTGCGCCCTAACAAGATAACTTTGGAAACAAGATTTTTTTCTCATTCAATCGAACAAAGAGTAAAACCAAATTATATTGTTCTATTACGCCCGAGAGTGTATATTCGCAACGTATCCTTGCCATAGTTCACAAGAACCAAAACCGACCAACATTAGGCTACTCACTTGCGCCTAACAAAGATAACATTGGAAACAAGATTTTTTTTCTCATTCAATAGAACAAAGAGTAAAACCTAATTATATTGTTCTATCACGCCTCGAGAGTGTATATTCGCAACGTATCCATGCCATAGTTCACAAGAACCAAAACCGGACCAACATTAGGTTACTCAGTTGCGCCCTAACAGTATAACTTTGGAAACAGTACTTTTTCTCATTCAATCGAACAAAGAGTAAAACCAAATTATATTGTTTTATTACGCCCGAGTGTGTATATTCGCAACCTATTCATTCCAACGTTTACAAGGACCAAAACCGGACCAACATTAGGCTACTCAGTTGCGCCCTAACATTATAACTTTGGAAACAGTACTTTTTCTCATTCAATCGAACAAAGAGTAAAACCTAATTATCTTGTTCTATTACGCCCCGAGAGATTATATTCGCAACGTATCCATGCCAACGTTCACAAGAACCAAAACCGGACCAACATTAGGCTACTCAGTTGCACCCTAACAGTATAACTTTGGAAACAGTACTTTTTCTCATTCAATCGAACAAAGAGTAAAACCTAATTATATTGTTCTATTTCGCCCCGAGAGTGTATATTCGCAACGTATCCATGCCAACATTCACAAGAACCATAATCGGACCAACATTAGGCTACTCGCTTGCGCCTAACAAGATAACTTTGGAAACAGTACTTTTTCTCATTCAATCGAACAAAGAGTAAAACCTAATTATATTGTTCTATTACGCCCCGACAGTGTATATTCGCAACGTATCCATGCCAACTTTACAAGGACCAAAACGGGACCAACATTAGACTACTCAATTGCGCCTAACAAAGATAACTTTGGAAACAGTACTTTTTCTCATTCAATCGAACAAAGAGTAAAACCTAATTATATTGTTCTATTACGCCCCGAGAGTGTATATTCGGAACGTATCCATGCCAACGTTCACAAGAACCAAAACCGGACCAACATTAGACTACTCAGTTGCGCCTAACGCTTAACTTTGGAAGCAAGATTTTTTTCTCATTCAATCGAACAAAGAGTAAAACCTAATTATATTGTTCTATTACGCCCGAGAGTGTATATTCGCAACGTATCCATGCCAACGTTCACAAGAACCAAAACCGACCAACATTAGACTACTCGCTTGCGCCTAACAAGATAACTTTGGAAACAGTACTTTTTCTCATTCAATCGAACAAAGAGTAAAACCTAATTATATTGTTCTATTACGCCCCGAGAGTGTATATTCGCAACGTATCCTTGCCATAGTTCACAAGAACCAAAACCGGACCAACATTAGGCTACTCAGTTGCGCCCTAACAGTATAACATTGGAAACAGTACTTTTTCTCATTCAATCGAACAAAGAGTAAAACCTAATTATATTGTTCTATCACGCCTCGAGAGTGTATATTCGCAACGTATCCATGCCATAGTTCACAAGAACGAAAACCGACCAACATTAGGTTACTCGCTTGCGCCATAACAAAGATAACTTTGGAACCAAGATTTTTCTCATTCAATCGAACAAAGAGTAAAACCTAATTATATTGTTTTATTACGCCCCGAGTGTGTATATTCGCAACGTATCCATGCCAACGTTCACAAGAACCAAAACCGGACCAACATTAGACTACTCAGTTGCGCCCTAACAGTATAACTTTGGAAACAGTACTTTTTCTCATTCAATCGAACAAAGAACAAAACCTAATTATATTGTTCTATTACGCCCCGAGAGTGTATATTCGCAACGTATCCATGCCAACGTTCACAAGAACCAAAACCGGACCAACATTAGACTACTCAGTTGCGCCCTAACAGTATAACTTTGGAAACAGTACTTTTTCTAATTCAATCGAACAAAGAGTAAAACCTAATTATATTGTTCTATTACGCCCCGAGAGTGTATATTCGCAACGTATCCATGCCATAGTTCACAAGAACCAAAACCGGACCAACATTAGGCTACTCAGTTGCGCCTAAAAGAATAACCTTTGGAACAAGACTTTTTTCTCATTCAATCGAACAAAGAGTAAAACCTAATTATATTGTTCTATTACGCCCCGAGAGTGTATATTCGCAACGTATCCTTGCCATAGCTCACAAGAACCAAAACCGGACCAACATTAGGCTACTTTGCGCCTACTAACAAGATAACATTGGAAACAAGATTTTTCTCATTCAATAGAACAAAGAGTAAAACCTAATTATATTGTTCTATCACGCCTCGAGAGTGTATATTCGCAACGTATCCATGCCATAGTTCACAAGAACCAAAACCGGACCAACATTAGGTTACTCAGTTGCGCCCTAACAGTATAACTTTGGAAACAGTACTTTTTCTCATTCAATCGAACAAAGAGTAAAACCAAATTATATTGTTTTATTACGCCCGAGTGTGTATATTCGCAACGTATCCATGCCAACGTTCACAAGAACCAAAACCGGACCAACATTAGACTACTCGCTTGCGCCTTAACAAAGATAACTTTGGAAGCAAGATTTTTCTCATTCAATCGAACAAAGAGTAAAACCTAATTATATTGTTCTATTACGCCCCGAGAGAGTATATTCGCAACGTATCCATGCCAACGTTCACAAGAACCAAAACCTGACCAACATTAGACTACTCAGTTGCGCCCTAACAGTATAACTTTGGAAACAGTACTTTTTCTCATTCAATCGAACAAAGAGTAAAACCTAATTATATTGTTCTATTTCGCCCCGAGAGTGTATATTCGCAACGTATCCATGCCAACATTCACAAGAACCATAACTCGACCAACATTAGGCTACTCAGTTGCGCCCTAACAGTATAACTTTGGAAACAGTACTTTTTCTCATTCAATCGAACAAAGAGTAAAACCTAATTATATTGTTCTATTACGCCCCGACAGTGTATATTCGCAACGTATCCATGCCAACTTTACAAGGACCAAAACGGGACCAACATTAGACTACTCAGTTGCGCCCTAACAGTATAACTTTGGAAACAGTACTTTTTCTCATTCAATCGAACAAAGAGTAAAACCTAATTATATTGTTCTATTACGCCCCGAGAGTGTATATTCGGAACGTATCCATGCCAACGCTCACAAGAACCAAAACCGGACCAACATTAGACTACTCAGTTGCGCCCTAACAGTATAACTTTGGAAGCAGTACTTTTTCTCATTCAATCGAACAAAGAGTAAAACCTAATTATATTGTTCTATTACGCCCCGAGAGTGTATATTCGCAACGTATCCATGCCAACGTTCACAAGAACCAAAACCGGACCAACATTAGACTACTCGATTGCGCCCTAACAGTATAACTTTGGAAACAGTACTTTTTCTCATTCAATCGAACAAAGAGTAAAACCTAATTATATTGTTCTATTACGCCCCGAGAGTGTATATTCGCAACGTATCCTTGCCATAGTTCACAAGAACCAAAACCGGACCAACATTAGGCTACTCAGTTGCGCCCTAACAGTATAACATTGGAAACAGTACTTTTTCTCATTCAATCGAACAAAGAGTAAAACCTAATTATATTGTTCTATCACGCCTCGAGAGTGTATATTCGCAACGTATCCATGCCATAGTTCACAAGAACCAAAACCGGACCAACATTAGGTTACTCGATTGCGCCTAACAGTATAACTTTGGAAACAGTACTTTTTCTCATTCAATCGAACAAAGAGTAAAACCTAATTATATTGTTTTATTACGCCCCGAGTGTTTATATTCGCAACGTATCCATGCCAACGTTCACAAGAACCAAAACCGGACCAACATTAGACTACTCGGTTGCGCCTAACGTATAACTTTGGAAGCAGTTTTTCTCATTCAATCGAACAAAGAGGAAAACCTAATTATATTGTTCTATTACGCCCCGAGAGTGTATATTCGCAACGTATCCATGCCAACGTTCACAAGAACCAAAACCGGACCAACATTAGACTACTCGTTGCGCCCTAACTAAGTATAACTTTGGAAACAAGATTTTTCTTATTCAATCGAACAAAGAGTAAAACCTAATTATATTGTTCTATTACGCCCCGAGAGTGTATATTCGCAACGTATCCATGCCATAGTTCACAAGAACCAAAACCGGACCAACATTAGGCTACTCAGTTGCGCCCTAACAGTATAACTTTGGAAACAGTACTTTTTCTCTTTCAATCGAACAAAGAGTAAAACCTAATTATATTGTTTTATTACGCCCCGAGAGTGTATATTCGCAACGTATCCATGCCATAGTTCACAAGAACCAAAACCGGACCAACATTAGGCTACTCGATTGCGCCCTAACGGATAACCTTGGAAACGATTTTTGTCATTCAATCGAACAAAGAGTAAAACCAAATTATATTGTTCTATTACGCCCCGAGAGTGTATCTTCGCAACGTATCCATGCCATAGTTCACAAGAACCAAAACCGGACCAACATTAGGCTACTCAGTTGCGCCCTAACAGTATAACATTGGAAACTGTACTTTTTCTCATTCAATCGAACAAAAAGTAAAACCTAATTATATTGTTCTATTACGCCTCGAGAGTGTATATTCGCAACGTATCCATGCCATAGTTCACAAGAACCAAAACCGGACCAACATTAGGCTACTCAGTTGCGCCCTAACAGTATAACTTTGGAAACAGTACTTTTTCTCTTTCAATCGAACAAAGAGTAAAACCTAATTATATTGTTTTATTACGCCCCGAGAGTGTATATTCGCAACGTATCCATGCCAACGTTCACAAGAACCAAAACCGGACCAACATTAGACTACTCAGTTGCGCCCTAACAGTATAACTTTGGAAACAGTACTTTTTCTCATTCAATCGAACAAAGAGTAAAACCTAATTATATTGTTCTATTACGCCCCGAGAGTGTATATTCGCAACGTATCCATGCCAACATTCACAAGAACCAAAACTGGACCAACATTAGGCTACTCAGTTGCGCCCTAACAGTATAACTTTGGAAACAGTACTTTTTCTCATTCAATCGAACAAAGAGTAAAACCTAATTTTATTGTTCTATTACGCCCCGAGAGTGTATATTCACAACGTATCCATGCCATAGTTCACAAGAACCAAAACCGGACCAACATTAGGCTACTCAGTTGCGCCCTAACAGTATAACTTTGGAAACAGTACTTTTTCTCATTCAATCGAACAAAGAGTAAAACCTAATTATATTGTCCTATTACGCCCCGAGAGTGTATATTCGCAACGTATCCATGCCAACATTTACAAGAACCAAAACCGGACCAACATTAGACTATTCAGTTGCGCCCTAACAGTATAACTTTGGAAACAGTACTTTTTCTCATTCAATCGAACAAAGAGTAAAGCCTAATTATATTGTTCTATTACGCCCCGAGAGTGTATATTCGGAACGTATCAATGCCAACGTTCACAAGAACCAAAACCGACCAACATTAGACTACTCAGTTGCGCCCTAACAGTAAAACTTTGGAAACAGTACTTTTTCTCATTCAATCGAACAAAGAGTAAAACCAAAGTATATTGTTCTATTACGCCCCGAGAGTGTATCTTCGCAACGTATCCATGCCATAGTTCACAAGAACCAAAACCGGACCAACATTAGGCTACTCAGTTGCGCCCTAACAGTATAACATTGGAAACAGTACTTTTTCTTATTCAATCGAACAAAGAGTAAAACCTAATTTTATTGTTCTATTACGCCTCGAGATTGTATATTCGCAACGTATCCATGCCAACGTTCACAAGAACCAAAACCGGACCAACATTAGACTACTCAGTTGCGCCCTAACAGTATAACTTTGGAAGCAGTACTTTTTCTCATTCAATCGAACAAAGAGTAAAACCTAATTATCTTGTTCTATTACGCCCCGAGAGAGTATATTCGCAACGTATCCATGCCAACGTTCACAAGAACCAAAACCGGACCAACATTAGGCTACTCAGTTGCGCCCTAACAGTATAACTTTGGAAACAGTACTTTTTCTCATTCAATCGAACAAAGAGTAAAACCTAATTATATTGTTCTATTTCGCCCCGAGAGTGTATATTCGCAACGTATCCATGCCAACATTCACAAGAACCATAACTGGACCAACATTAGGCTACTCAGTTGCGCCCTAACAGTATAACTTTGGAAACAGTACTTTTTCTCATTCAATCGAACAAAGAGTAAAACCTAATTTTATTGTTCTATTACGCCCCGAGAGTGTATATTCGCAACGTATCCATGCCATAGTTCACAAGAACCAAAACCGGACCAACATTAGGCTACTCAGTTGCGCCCTAACAGTATAACTTTGGAAACAGTACTTTTTCTCATTCAAACGAACAAAGAGTAAAACCTAATTATATTGTTCTATTACGCCCCGAGAGTGTATATTCGCAACGTATCCATGCCAACTTCACAAGGACCAAAACCGGACCAACATTAGACTACTCAGTTGCGCCCTAACAGTATAACTTTGGAAACAGTACTTTTTCTCATTCAATCGAACAAAGAGTAAAACCTAATTATATTGTTCTATTACGCCCCGAGAGTGTATATTCGGAACGTATCCATGCCAACGTTCACAAGAACCAAAACCGGACCAACATTAGACTACTCAGTTGCGCCCTAACAGTATAACTTTGGAAGCAGTACTTTTTCTCATTCAATCGAACAAAGAGTAAAACCTAATTATCTTGTTCTATTACGCCCCGAGAGTGTATATTCGCAACGTATCCATGCCAACTTCACAAGGACCAAAACCGGACCAACATTAGACTACTCAGTTGCGCCCTAACAGTATAACTTTGGAAACAGTACTTTTTCTCATTCAATCGAACAAAGAGTAAAACCTAATTATATTGTTCTATTACGCCCCGAGAGTGTATATTCGCAACGTATCCTTGCCATAGTTCACAAGAACCAAAACCGGACCAACATTAGGCTACTCAGTTGCGCCCTAACAGTATAACATTGGAAACAGTACTTTTTCTCATTCAATCGAACAAAGTGTAAAACCTAATTATATTGTTCTATCACGCCTCGAGAGTGTATATTCGCAACGTATCCATGCCATAGTTCACAAGAACCAAAACCGGACCAACATTAGGTTACTCAGTTGCGCCCTAACAGTATAACTTTGGAAACAGTACTTTTTCTCATTCAATCGAACAAAGAGTAAAACCTAATTATATTGTTTTATTACGCACCGAGTGTTTATATTCGCAACGTATCCATGCCAACTTTCACAAGAACCAAAACCGGACCAACATTAGACTACTCAGTTGCGCCCTAACAGTATAACTTTGGAAACAGTACTTTTTCTCATTCAATCGAACAAAGAGCAAAACCTAATTATATTGTTCTATTATGCCCCGAGAGTGTATATTCTCAACGTATCCATGCCAACGTTCACAAGACCCAAAACCGGACCAACATTAGACTACTCGATTCACAACGGTATAACTTTGGAAACAAGTACTTTTTCTAATTCAATCGAACAAAGAGTAAAACCTAATTATATTGTTCTATTACGCCCCGAGAGTGTATATTCGCAACGTATCCATGCCATAGTTCACAAGAACCAAAACCGGACCAACATTAGGCTACTCAGTTGCGCCCTAACAGTATAACTTTGGAAGCAGTACTTTTTCTCTTTCAATCGAACAAAGAGTAAAACCTAATTATATTGTTTTATTACGCCCCGAGAGTGTATATTCGCAACGTATCCATGCCAACGTTCACAAGAACCAAAACCGGACCAACATTAGACTACTCAGTTGCGCCCTAACAGTATAACCTTGGAAACAGTACTTTTTCTCATTCAATCGAACAAAGAGTAAAACCAAATTATATTGTTCTATTACGCACCGAGAGTGTATATTCGCAACGTATCCATGCCATAGTTCACAAGAACCAAAATCGGACCAACATTAGGGTACTCAGTTGCGCCCTAACAGTATAACATTGGAAACAGTACTTTTTCACATTCAATCGAACAAAGAGTAAAACCTAATTATATTGTTCTATCACGCCTCGAGAGTGTATATTCGCAACGTATCCATGCCATAGTTCACAAGAACCAAAACCGGACCAACATTAGGCTACTCAGTTGCGCCCTAACAGTATAACTTTGGAAACAGTACTTTTTCTCATTCAATCGAACAAAGAGTAAAACCTAATTATATTGTTTTATTACGCCCCGAGTGTGTATATTCGCAACGTATCCATGCCAACGTTCACAAGAACCAAAACCGGACCAACATTAGACTACTCAGTTGCGCCCTAACAGTATAACTTTGGAAGCATTCAATCGAACAAAGAGTAAAACCTAATTATATTGTTCTATTACGCCCCGAGAGTGTATATTCGCAACGTATCCATGCCAACGTTCACAAGAACCAAAACCGGACCAACATTAGACTACTCGATTGCGCCCTAAGATAACTTTGGAAACAGTACTTTTTCTCATTCAATCGAACAAAGAGTAAAACCAAATTATATTGTTCTATTACGCCCCGAGAGTGTATATTCGCAACGTATCCATGCCAACTTCACAAGGACCAAAACGGGACCAACATTAGACTACTCAGTTGCGCCCTAACAGTATAACTTTGGAAACAGTACTTTTTCTCATTCAATCGAACAAAGAGTAAAACCTAATTATATTGTTTTATTACGCCCCGAGAGTGTATATTCGCAACGTATCCATGCCAACGTTCACAAGAACCAAAACCGGACCAACATTAGACTACTCAGTTGCGCCCTAACAGTATAACCTTGGAAACAGTACTTTTTCTCATTCAATCGAACAAAGAGTAAAACCAAATTATATTGTTCTATTACGCCCCGAGAGTGTATATTCGCAACGTATCCATGCCATAGTTCACAAGAACCAAAATCGGACCAACATTAGGGTACTCAGTTGCGCCCTAACAGTATAACATTGGAAACAGTACTTTTTCTCATTCAATCGAACAAAGAGTAAAACCTAATTATATTGTTCTATCACGCCTCGATAGTGTATATTCGCAACGTATCCATGCCATAGTTCACAAGAACCAAAACCGGACCAACATTAGGTTACTCAGTTGCGCCCTAACAGTATAACTTTGGAAACAGTACTTTTTCTCATTCAATCGAACAAAGAGTAAAACCTAATTATATTGTTTTATTACGCCCCGAGTGTGTATATTCGCAACGTATCCATGCCAACGTTCACAAGAACCAAAACCGGACCAACATTAGACTACTCAGTTGCGCCCTAACAGTATAACTTTGGAAGCAGTACTTTTTCTCATTCAATCGAACAAAGAGCAAAACCTAATTATATTGTTCTATTACGCCCCGAGAGTGTATATTCGAAACGTATCCATGCCAACGTTCACAAGAACCAAAACCGGACCAACATTAGACTACTCAGTTGCGCCCTAACAGTATAACTTTGGAAACAGTACTTTTTCTCATTCAATCGAACAAAGAGTAAAACCTAATTATATTGTTCTATTACGCCCCGAGAGTGTATATTCGCAACGTATCCATGCCATAGTTCACAAGAACCAAAACCGGACCAACATTAGGCTACTCAGTTGCGCCCTAACAGTATAACTTTGGAAACAGTACTTTTTCTCATTCAATCGAACAAAGAGTAAAACCTAATTATATTGTTCTATTACGCCCCGAGAGTGTATATTCGCAACGTATCCTTGCCATAGTTCACAAGAACCAAAACCGGAGCAACATTAGGCTACTCAGTTGCGCCCTAACAGTATAACATTGGAAACAGTACTTTTTCTCATTCAATCGAACAAAGAGTAAAACCTAATTATATTGTTCTATCACGCCTCGAGAGTGTATATTCGCAACGTATCCATGCCATAGTTCACAAGAACCAAAACCGGACCAACATTAGGTTACTCAGTTGCGCCCTAACAGTATAACTTTGGAAACAGTACTTTTTCTCATTCAATCGAACAAAGAGTAAAACCAAATTATATTGTTTTATTACGCCCCGAGTGTGTATATTCGCAACGTATCCATGCCAACGTTCACAAGAACCAAAACCGGACCAACATTAGACTACTCAGTTGCGCCCTAACAGTATAACTTTGGAAACAGTACTTTTTCTCATTCAATCGAACAAAGAGTAAAACCTAATTATATTGTTCTATTACGCCCCGAGAGTGTATATTCGCAACGTATCCATGCCAACGTTCACAAGAACCAAAACCGGACCAACATTAGGCTACTCAGTTGCACCCTAACAGTATAACTTTGGAAACAGTACTTTTTCTCATTCAATCGAACAAAGAGTAAAACCTAATTATATTGTTCTATTTCGCCCCGAGAGTGTATATTCGCAACGTATCCATGCCAACATTCACAAGAACCATAACTGGACCAACATTAGGCTACTCAGTTGCGCCCTAACAGTATAACTTTGGAAACAGTACTTTTTCTCATTCAATCGAACAAAGAGTAAAACCTAATTTTATTGTTCTATTACGCCCCGAGAGTGTATATTCGCAACGTATCCATGCCATAGTTCACAAGAACCAAAACCGGACCAACATTAGGCTACTCAGTTGCGCACTAACAGTATAACTTTGGAAACAGTACTTTTTCTCATTCAATCGAACAAAGAGTAAAACCAAATTATATTGTTCTATTACGCCCCGAGAGTGTATATTCGCAACGTATCCATGCCAACTTCACAAGGACCAAAACCGGACCAACATTAGACTACTCAGTTGCGCCCTAACAGTATAACTTTGGAAACAGTACTTTTTCTCATTCAATCGAACAAAGAGTAAAACCTAATTATATTGTTCTATTACGCCCCGAGAGTGTATATTCGCAACGTATCCTTGCCATAGTTCACAAGAACCAAAACCGGACCAACATTAGGCTACTCAGTTGCGCCCTAACAGTATAACATTGGAAACAGTACTTTTTCTCATTCAATCGAACAAAGAGTAAAACCTAATTATATTGTTCTATCACGCCCCGAGAGTGTATATTCGCAACGTATCCATGCCATAGTTCACAAGAACCAAAACCGGACCAACATTAGGTTACTCAGTTGCGCCCTAACAGTATAACTTTGGAAACAGTACTTTTTCTCATTCAATCGAACAAAGAGTAAAACCTAATTATATTGTTTTATTACGCCCCGAGTGTGTATATTCGCAACGTATCCATGCCAACGTTCACAAGAACCAAAACCGGACCAACATTAGACTACTCAGTTGCGCCCTAACAGTATAACTTTGGAAACAGTACTTTTTCTAATTCAATCGAACAAAGAGTAAAACCTAATTATTTTGTTCTATTACGCCCCGAGATTGTAAATTTGCAACCTATCCATGCCAACGTTCACAAGAACCAAAACCGGACCAACATTAGACTACTCAGTTGCGCCCTAACAGTATAACTTTGGAAACAGTACTTTTTCTCATTCAATCGAACAAAGAGTAAAACCAAATTATATTGTTCTATTACGCCCCGAGAGTGTATATTCGCAACGTATCCTTGCCATAGTTCACAAGAACCAAAACCGGAGCAACATTAGACTACTCGATTTGCGCCTAACGATATAACTTTGGAAACAGTACTTTTTCTCATTCAATAGAACAAAGAGTAAAACCTAATTATATTGTTCTATCACGCCTCGAGAGTGTATATTCGCAACGTATCCATGCCATAGTTCACAAGAACCAAAACCGGACCAACATTAGGTTACTCAGTTGCGCCCTAACAGTATAACTTTGGAAACAGTACTTTTTCTCATTCAATCGAACAAAGAGTAAAACCAAATTATATTGTTTTATTACGCCCCGAGTGTGTATATTCGCAACGTATCCATGCCAACGTTCACAAGAACCAAAACCGGACCAACATTAGGCTACTCAGTTGCGCCCTAACAGTATAACTTTGGAAACAGTACTTTTTCTCATTCAATCGAACAAAGAGTAAAACCTAATTATATTGTTCTATTTCGCCCCGAGAGTGTATATTCGCAACGTATCCATGCCAACATTCACAAGAACCATAACTGGACCAACATTAGGCTACTCAGTTGCGCCCTAACAGTATAACTTTGGAAACAGTACTTTTTCTCATTCAATCGAACAAAGAGTAAAACCTAATTTTATTGTTCTATTACGCCCCGAGAGTGTATATTCGCAACGTATCCATGCCATAGTTCACAAGAACCAAAACCGGACCAACATTAGGCTACTCAGTTGCGCCCTAACAGTATAACTTTGGAAACATTACTTTTTCTCATTCAATCGAACAAAGAGTAAAACCTAATTATATTGTTCTATTACGCCCCGAGAGTGTATATTCGCAACGTATCCATGCCAACTTCACAAGGACCAAAACCGGACCAACATTAGGCTACTCAGTTGCGCCCTAACAGTATAACTTTGGAAACAGTACTTTTTCTCATTCAATCGAACAAAGAGTAAAACCTAATTATATTGTTCTATTACGCCCCGAGAGTGTATATTCGCAACGTATCCTTGCCATAGTTCACAAGAACCAAAACCGGACCAACATTAGGCTACTCAGTTGCGCCCTAACAGTATAACATTGGAAACAGTACTTTTTCTCATTCAATAGAACAAAGAGTAAAACCTAATTATATTGTTCTATCACGCCTCGAGAGTGTATATTCGCAACGTATCCATGCCATAGTTCACAAGAACCAAAACCGGACCAACATTAGGTTACTCAGTTGCGCCCTAACAGTATAACTTTGGAAACAGTACTTTTTCTCATTCAATCGAACAAAGAGTAAAACCAAATTATATTGTTTTATTACACCCCGAGTGTGTATATTCGCAACGTATCCATGCCAACGTTCACAAGAACCAAAACCGGACCAACATTAGACTACTCAGTTGCGCCCTAACAGTATAACTTTGGAAGCAGTACTTTTTCTCATTCAATCGAACAAAGAGCAAAACCTAATTATATTGTTCTATTACGCCCCGAGAGTGTATATTCGCAACGTATCCATGCCAACGTTCACAAGAACCAAAACCGGACCAACATTAGACTACTCGATTTGCGCCTAACAAGATAACTTTGGAAACAGTACTTTTTCTCATTCAATCGAACAAAGAGTAAAACCTTATTTTATTGTTCTATTACGCCCCGAGAGTGTATATTCGGAACGTATCCATGCCAACGTTCACAAGAACCAAAACCCGACCAACATTAGGCTACTCAGTTGCGCCCTAACAGTATAACTTTGGAAACAGTACTTTTTCTCATTCAATCGAACAAAGAGTAAAACCTAATTATATTGTTTTATTACGCCCCGAGAGTGTATATTCGCAACGTATCCATGCCAACGTTCACAAGAACCAAAACCGGACCAACATTAGACTACTCAGTTGCGCCCTAACAGTATAACCTTGGAAACAGTACTTTTTCTCATTCAATCGAACAAAGAGTAAAACCAAATTATATTGTTCTATTACGCCCCGAGAGTGTATATTCGCAACGTATCCATGCCATAGTTCACAAGAACCAAAACCGGACCAACATTAGGCTACTCGATTTGCGCCCCTAACGAGATAACATTGGAAACAGTACTTTTTCTCATTCAATCGAACAAAGAGTAAAACCTAATTATATTGTTCTATCACGCCTCGAGAGTGTATATTCGCAACGTATCCATGCCATAGTTCACAAGAACCAAAACCGGACCAACATTAGGTTACTCGATTGCGCCTAACAAGTATAACTTTGGAAACAGTACTTTTTCTCATTCAATCGAACAAAGAGTAAAACCTAATTATATTGTTTTATTACGCCCCGAGTGTGTATATTCGCAACGTATCCATGCCAACGTTCACAAGAACCAAAACCGGACCAACATTAGACTACTCAGTTGCGCCCTAACAGTATAACTTTGGAAACAGTACTTTTTCTCATTCAATCGAACAAAGAGCAAAACCTAATTATATTGTTCTATTACGCCCCGAGAGTGTATATTCGCAACGTATCCATGCCAACGTTCACAAGAACCAAAACCGGACCAACATTAGACTACTCAGTTGCGCCCTAACAGTATAACTTTGGAAACAGTACTTTTTCTAATTCAATCGAACAAAGAGTAAAACCTAATTATATTGTTCTATTACGCCCCGAGAGTGTATATTCGCAACGTATCCATGCCATAGTTCACAAGAACCAAAACCGGACCAACATTAGGCTACTCAGTTGCGCCCTAACAGTATAACTTTGGAAACAGTACTTTTTCTCATTCAATCGAACAAAGAGTAAAACCTAATTATATTGTTTTATTACGCCCCGAGAGTGTATATTCGCAACGTATCCATGCCAACATTCACACGAACCAAAACCGGACCAACATTAGGCTACTCAGTTGCGCCCTAACAGTATAACTTTGGAAACAGTACTTTTTGTCATTCAATCGAACAAAGAGTAAAACCAAATTATATTGTTCTATTACGCCCCGAGAGTGTATCTTCGCAACGTATCCATGCCATAGTTCACAAGAACCAAAACCGGACCAACATTAGGCTACTCAGTTGCGCCCTAACATTATAACTTTGGAAACAGTACTTTTTCTCATTCAATCGAACAAAGAGTAAAACCTAATTATATTGTTCTATTACGCCCCGAGAGTGTATATTCGCAACGTATCCATGCCATAGTTCACAAGAACAAAAACCGGACCAACATTAGGCTACTCAGTTGCGCCCTAACAGTATAACTTTGGAAATAGTACTTTTTCTCATTCAATCGAACAAAGAGTAAAACCTAATTATATTGTTCTATTACGCCCCGAGAGTGTATATCCGCAACGTATCCATGCCAACGTTCACAAGAACCAAAACCGGACCAACATTAGACTACTCAGTTGCGCCCTAACAGTATAACTTTGGAAACAGTACTTTTTCTCATTCAATCGAACAAAGAGTAAAACCTAATTATATTGTTCTATTACGTCCCGAGAGTGTATATTCGCAACGTATCCATGCCATAGTTCACAAGAACCAAAACCGGACCAACATTAGGCTACTCAGTTGCGCCCTAACAGTATAACTTTGGAAACAGTACTTTTTCTCATTCAATCGAACAAAGAGTAAAACCTAATTATATTGTTTTATTACGCCCCGAGAGTGTATATTCGCAACGTATCCATGCCAACGTTCACAAGAACCAAAACCGGACCAACATTAGACTACTCGGTTGCGCCTAACGGTATAACCTTGGGAACAGATTTTTCTCATTCAATCGAACAAAGAGTAAAACCAAATTATATTGTTCTATTACGCCCCGAGAGTGTATATTCGCAACGTATCCATGCCATAGTTCACAAGAACCAAAACCGGACCAACATTAGGCTACTCAGTTGCGCCCTAACAGTATAACATTGGAAACAGTACTTTTTCTCATTCAATCGAACAAAGAGTAAAACCTAATTATATTGTTCCATTACGCCCCGAGAGTGTATATTCGCAACGTATCCATGCCAACGTTCACAAGAACCAAAACCGGACCAACATTAGACTACTCAGTTGCGCCCTAACAGTATAACTTTGGAAACAAGATTTTTCTCATTCAATCGAACAAAGAGTAAAACCTAATTATATTGTTTTATTACTCCCCGAGAGTGTATATTCGCAACGTATCCATGCCAACGTTCACAAGAACCAAAACCGGACCAACATTAGACTACTCAGTTGCGCCCTAACAGTATAACTTTGGAAACAGTACTTTTTCTCATTCAATCGAACAAAGAGCAAAACCTAATTGTATTGTTCTATTACGCCCCGAGAGTGTATATTCGCAACGTATCCATGCCAACGTTCACAAGAACCAAAACCGGACCAACATTAGACTACTCAGTTGCGCCCTAACAGTATAACTTTCGAAACAGTACTTTTTCGCATTCAATCGAACAAAGAGTAAAACCTAATTATATTGTTCTATTACGCCTCGAGAGTGTATATTCGCAACGTATCCATCCCATAGTTCACAAGAACCAAAACCGGACCAACATTAGACTACTCAGTTGCGCCCTAACAGTATAACTTTGGAAACAGTACTTTTTCTCATTCAATCGAACAAAGAGTAAAACCTAATTATATTGTTTTATTACGCCCCGAGTGTGTATATTCGCAACGTATCCATGCCAACGTTCACAAGAACCAAAACCGGACCAACATTAGACTACTCAGTTGCGCCCTAACAGTATAACTTTGGAAACAGTACTTTTTCTCATTCAATCGAACAAAGAGCAAAACCTAATTATATTGTTCTATTACGCCCCGAGAGTGTATATTCGCAACGTATCCATGCCAACGTTCACAAGAACCAAAACCGGACCAACATTAGACTACTCAGTTGCGCCCTAACAGTATAACTTTGGAAACAGTACTTTTTCTAATTCAATCGAACAAAGAGTAAAACCTAATTATATTGTTCTATTACGCCCCGAGAGTGTATATTCGCAACGTATCCATGCCATAGTTCACAAGAACCAAAACCGGACCAACATTAGGCTACTCTGTTGCGCCCTAACAGTATAACTTTGGAAACAGTACTTTTTCTCATTCAATCGAACAAAGAGTAAAACCTAATTATATTATTTTATTACGCCCCGAGAGTGTATATTCGCAACGTATCCATGCCAACGTTCACAAGAACCAAAACCGGACCAACATTAGACTACTCAGTTGCGCCCTAACAGTATAACCTTGGAAACAGTACTTTTTCTCATTCAATCGAACAAAGAGTAAACCAAATTATATTGTTCTATTACGCCCCGAGAGTGTATCTTCGCAACGTATCCATGCCATAGTTCACAAGAACCAAAACCGGACCAACATTAGGCTACTCAGTTGCGCCCTAACAGTATAACATTGGAAACAGTACTTTTTCTCATTCAATCGAACAAAGAGTAAAACCTAATTATATTGTTCTATTACGCCTCGAGAGTGTATATTCGCAACGTATCCATGCCAACGTTCACAAGAACCAAAACCGGACCAACATTAGACTACTCAGTTGCGCCCTAACAGTATAACTTTGGAAACAGTACTTTTTCTCATTCAATCGAACAAAGAGTAAAACCTAATTAGATTGTTCTATTACGCCCCGAGAGTGTATATTCGCAACGTATCCATGCCATAGTTCACAAGAACCAAAACCGGACCAACATTAGGCTACTCAGTTGCGCCCTAACAGTATAACTTTGGAAACAGTACTTTTTCTCATTCAATCGAACAAAGAGTAAAACCTAATTATATTGTTTTATTACGCCCCGAGAGTGTATATTCGCAACGTATCCATGCCAACGTTCACAAGAACCAAAACCGGACCAACATTAGACTACTCAGTTGCGCCCTAACAGTATAACTTTGGAAACAGTACTTTTTCTCATTCAATCGAACAAAGAGTAAAACCAAATTATATTGTTCTATTACGCCCCGAGAGTGTATCTTCGCAACGTATCCATGCCATAGTTCACAAGAACCAAAACCGGACCAACATTAGGCTACTCAGTTGCGCCTAACGTATAACAATGGAAACGATTTTTCTCATTCAATCGAACAAAGAGTAAAACCAAATTATATTGTTCTATTACGCCCCGAGAGTGTATATTCGCAATGTATCCATGCCATAGTTCACAAGAACCAAAACCGGACCAACATTAGGCTACTCAGTTGCGCCCTAACAGTATAACTTTGGAAACAGTACTTTTTCTCATTCAATCGAACAAAGAGTAAACCTAATTATATTGTTTTATTACGCCCCGAGAGTGTATATTCGCAACGTATCCATGCCAACGTTCACAAGAACCAAAACCGGACCAACATTAGACTACTCAGTTGCGCCCTAACAGTATAACTCTGGAAACAGTACTTTTTCTCATTCAATCGAACAAAGAGTAAAACCTAATTATATTGTTCTATTACGCCCCGAGAGTGTATATTCGCAACGTATCCATGCCATAGTTCACAAGAACCAAAACCGGACCAACATTAGGCTACTCAGTTGCGCCCTAACAGTATAACTTTGGAAACAGTACTTTTTCTCATTCAATCGAACAAAGAGTAAAACCTAATTATATTGTTTTATTACGCCCCGAGAGTGTATATTCGCAACGTATCCATGCCAACGTTCACAAGAACCAAACCGGACCAACATTAGACTACTCAGTTGCGCCCTAACAGTATAACTTTGGAAACAGTACTTTTTCTCATTCAATCGAACAAAGAGTAAAACCTAATTATATTGTTCTATTACGCCCCGAGAGTGTATATTCGAAACGTATCCATGCCATAGTTCACAAGAACCAAAACCGGACCAACATTAGGCTACTCAGTTGCGCCCTAACAGTATAACATTGGAAACAGTACTTTTTCTCATTCAATCGAACAAAGAGTAAAACCTAATTATATTGTTCGATTACGCCTCGAGAGTGTATATTCGCAACGTATCCATGCCATAGTTCACAAGAACCAAAACCGGACCAACATTAGGTTACTCAGTTGCGCCCTAACAGTATAACTTTGGAAACAGTACTTTTTCTCATTCAATCGAACAAAGAGTAAAACCTAATTATATTGTTTTATTACGCCCCGAGAGTGTATATTCGCAACGTATCCATGCCAACGTTCACAAGAACCAAAACCGGACCAACATTAGACTACTCAGTTGCGCCACACAACGGTATAACTTTGGAAACGTGTACTTTCTCATTCAATCGAACAAAGAGCAAAACCTAATTATATTGTTCTATTACGCCCCGAGAGTGTATATTCGCAACGTATCCATGCCAACGTTCACAAGAACCAAAACCGGACCAACATTAGACTACTCAGTTGCGCCCTAACGGTATAACTTTCGAACGATGCTTTTCGCATTCAATCGAACAAAGAGTAAAACCTAATTATATTGTTCTATTACGCCCCGAGAGTGTATATTCGCAACGTATCCATGCCAACGTTCACAAGAACCAAAACCGGACCAACATTAGGTTACTCGATTGCGCCTAACAAAGATAACGTTGGAAACAGTACTTTTTCTCATTCAATCGAACAAAGAGTAAAACCTAATTATATTGTTTTATTACGCCCCGAGTGTGTATATTCGCAACGTATCCATGCCAACGTTCACAAGAACCAAAACCGGACCAACATTAGACTACTCAGTTGCGCCCTAACAGTATAACTTTGGAAACAGTACTTTTTCTCATTCAATCGAACAAAGAGCAAAACCTAATTATATTGTTCTATTACGCCCCGAGAGTGTATATTCGCAACGTATCCATGCCAACGTTCACAAGAACCAAAACCGGACCAACATTAGACTACTCAGTTGCGCCCTAACAGTATTACTTTGGAAACAGTACTTTTTCTCATTCAATCGAACAAAGAGTAAAACCTAATTATATTGTTCTATTACGCCCCGAGAGTGTATATTCGCAACGTATCCATGCCATAGTTCACAAGAACCAAAACCGGACCAACATTAGGCTACTCAGTTGCGCCCTAACAGTATAACTTTGGAAACAGTACTTTTTCTCATTCAATCGAACAAAGAGTAAAACCTAATTATATTATTTTATTACGCCCCGAGAGTGTATATTCGCAACGTATCCATGCCAACGTTCACAAGAACCAAAACCGGACCAACATTAGACTACTCAGTTGCGCCCTAACAGTATAACTTTGAAAACAGTACTTTTTCTCATTCAATCGAACAAAGAGTAAAACCAAATTATATTGTTCTATTACGCCCCGAGAGTGTATCTTCGCAACGTATCCATGCCATAGTTCACAAGAACCAAAACCGGACCAACATTAGGCTACTCAGTTGCGCCCTAACAGTATAACATTGGAAACAGTACTTTTTCTCATTCAATCGAACAAAGAGTAAAACCTAATTATATTGTTCTATTACGCCTCGAGAGTGTATATTCGCAACGTATCCATGCCATAGTTCACAAGAACCAAAACCGGACCAACATTAGGCTACTCAGTTGCGCCCTAACAGTATAACTTTGGAAACAGTACTTTTTCTCATTCAATCGAACAAAGAGTAAAACCTAATTATATTGTTTTATTACGCCCCGAGAGTGTATATTCGCAACGTATCCATGCCAACGTTCACAAGAACCAAAACCGGACCAACATTAGACTACTCAGTTGCGCCCTAACAGTATAACTCTGGAAACAGTACTTTTTCTCATTCAATCGAACAAAGAGTAAAACCTAATTATATTGTTCTATTACGCCTCGAGAGTGTATATTCGCAACGTATCCATGCCATAGTTCACAAGAACCAAAACCGGACCAACATTAGTGTAAGGTACCGGACTTCTAAAATCATGAGGTTATGATGCTCAATTGGTTGGAAAGCCATTTGAATGGCCCCGATGAAGTTCGGTGAAGTTCGGGAGCATTCGGGCGTTCCGGTGCGCGAAGGCGCGGAAACGGAACCCGAAAGGCTATGTTGGGCCGTGAGCTAAATCCGGCATTAGCGTGGATGAAAAGATGATGAAAACGTGTTCGAAAACATGTTTGGAAAGTCTCGGTGCGATTTGAAAAGAATCGGACGCAAGACGAGCGAAAACGAGCGAAAACGGAGAAGAAACGAAAAGTGCTGAAATTTGGCTAAGTCCTTAAATGTTGGGCTGAGGAGACCCACTGGGTCCGGACAAAGGAATGCTGTCCGGACAATGTATGTCCGGACAATGGATGATGTCCAGGACACGGTCAAATGGGCAAAAATGGATTTCGCAGAGTGCTGTCCGGACAATGGGGTGCTGTCCGGACAATGCAGCCCGAAAATGCCCAGTTTGGTGCAGTTTGAATTGTTGAGGGGGCTTTTGGCATTTTGTTACAATAGAGCCTATAGAGGGCTTCTCTTCTCCCCCTCTCCCTCATTTCACACACACATACACAAACTCTCTCTCTCCCTCTCTCTCTCTAAACGAAAAGGGACGGAAAGAAAGAAAAGAGGAAGAAGAAGAAGGAAGAGAAGGAGATGAAGAAGATGATGATGATGATCAAGGCCATCTTCTTCCTCTTCTCTTGGTGCATGAGAGCAAGCTTAAGAGGTAAGCTTGCTACCTCTTTAATGGTATCTCTCTCTAGTTTAGGTTTTAAGCTTTGAGGATGGTTTTAGTAGAACCCTGGCATGCTAAATGCATGATTAGAGCTTGAATCTAAGGCTCTAATGGTGGATTTTGCAATATAGCAAACCTAGGGTCAAAAATGGGGTTTTGCTATATACTTGAGTTTGATCTCATTTGAGGGTATGTAAACCTAATTGAGGGTATAACGAACGCGTTGGCGCGCTCGGTTCGGTGATCCGACGAGCGTGTGCGAGGTTATTAATATTTTAATATATTCTTACCAGATAGCCGCAGCACGCGAAATAGAAGCCCATAATTCGTGAAATCGGAACCAGGGCATCGTGAAGGCGTGGGGTAACGCCACGAGACCTCAGATCGAGGATCGGTGACCGTTTGGGTGGCCGCGCAAGAGCCCGGGCCAAACCCGATACCGAGTGCCGTGGAGGCCGATTGCGAGTGACGACGAGCAATCGGAACGCAATAAAAGGTGGGGGGTGTCGTCCGAAGCCATCGAGCTTCCTTCTATGTCTTAGTGCTTTATTGATTACATATAGCATGATGTATATATATAGTGCTTTATGGATTTGCATTATATGGTGATGATACATGCATTCCTACTCCTAGTATGATGTCTATGATTAATATAGTATTATGATGTGAATACTTGATGTGATGGACATAGGATTAGGAGATGACATTGGAAACCTATGATGCAAAATGTAAGAAGAACCTAGCATGTATGACATAGTATTGTGAAACCCTATAATGACATGATTAATGTGGATTAAACTCTAGTTGAATGACAACTTAGTGAACATGTGCAAGTAGTGTGTGGAAAACATTAAACCATGAGAATTGGGTGTACTTGATATAACTACATATAAATGCATTAGAACTATATGCTAGATGATGACATGATAAAGAAATGCTAAGTGATATAGTTGATTGCACGTCGATATACATGCGTAGTAAAGATATGCTATGTGTTGAGAACATTAAATTGTGACGAGTGGCATTAAACCTAGTGTCATGAACCTAGGATAGATCGAGTGGCATTAACCTAGTCATGAACATAGGTTGGACAAGTGAACCTAGAATCAGGATCTAGGTGGATTGACATCAAACCTAGTGTTGTTAAACATAGGTCGAGCATTAACCTAGTGTCATGAACCTAGGATGGATAAGAATGGCAAGGAACCTAGTGTTATGGAACATAGGTCGACAGTGAACCTAGAGTCAGTTAGATCTAGGTGAGTGGCATGGGAGCTTAGCCCAGTTGAGACACTAGGAAGTTGAGTGTAAAGATATGATGAACACCCTAGTTGGTAGGGTATCCTCCGTGGGCGAGGATTGGATCGTGCTCGCGTTGTCTGTTATACTCGTGGTGGTCGCTCCACACGGGTTGTGCACTCCGGAGTATTAGGCACACGCTACGGTAGGAGCTACGGCGGTTAGTAGCTTGCTATCCACAGACGGTCTCGGGCGGGTTGAGCAGTTTAGACTCCTCGCTGTCGAGACAAGGGACGCGAGAGTGAGGCAAGCCCTCGGGCCAGCCAAGAGATTGGGTTCACAAAGAAATGGCAAATCTTTGAGCATAGTAGTATGGTAGTTAGCCCTTACTATGAGTTACATTGTCGTTGAGCATAGTTGCCTAATAGATGGCCTAATGGATCTAGCCTCAGACCCTGAGTGAACATACTATTCCTTCACCTTTGAGATATGAGTTGAGATAGGCTGAGTGAGACTGTGTCGGGTAAAGAGCGGGGTAGCTCCTTACCTAGGACTTGCGAGACATGAGTTGAGATTAGTAGAGTGAGATTATGTGCTGGGATTAGTAAAGTGAGAGGACCACAAGATGTGAAAACTTAGGCGGGGTAGCCTAAGGGATTGGGTCAAGGGACTTGAAGTCTTAGGCGGGGTAGCCTAACGGATTGGGTCATGAATTGGGTCATGACATGAATAGCATAAGAGGGTTTGCATTCATACCGCGTTTAGACGTAATAGACAGTATAGCTATATTGTAGTTGAATTCCTTATATCGTTGAAATACACTAGCATGACAATAAGTTGTGGCAAGATGACATTGAACATAGTGGTATAGTAGCTAGCTTTCACTATGAGTTTATGCATTACATTGACCTGAGGCATAGCAAGATATTGCATCTCTATTTACAGTATAGCTGCTGATTTCTATTATATCTATCTATCTATCTATCTGTCTTTCTGTGCCTCCTTGGACCTAGTGGGAAGATCGGTGGGGTCGGCGGCCGAGCCCACTGGGAACTATAGTTATATACTTCTCACCCCGTGTGGTTGGGGTACTATTACAGTGCAGTACGAGTCCGGTGAGGATCGTGGTAGGGGCTTAGCGCCCTAGTGCTAGTGAGTAGATGCTTCCTATCTGCACTAGAGTTTCCATATGTACATATTGGAGAGTAGATGATGTATAGGTGGTGAGGCATTTTGAGTAATTGTACATCTTATGTTATATTCTGGAAGATGTAAGCTTTATGTTCATATTTTGGAAGTTGTATGACAATCAATTTGTATTAAACAGTTGTATGGATGTAATAGATTAGTATCTCTCTTTTATTCACTTGTATGTTACTCGTGATGCTTGCTCTTGTATGTTTAGCACTGGTTGTGCTCTCGTCGTTGTTTGATCTTGTACGTATTCAAGTTGTTTCCTGGGAACTTGTTGTACTTGATCTCGTCGCTTTAGCCTTGGGCGGACAGGGGAGGTGCTGTCCGTTCGGCGTCTGTTTGACGTGCCCGGGCCGGACCAAATTGGTAGCGCGCTCGGGGCGTGACAATTAGGCTACTCAGTTGCGCCCTAACAGTATAACTTTGGAAACAGTACTTTTTCTCATTCAATCGAACAAAGAGTAAAACCTAATTATATTGTTTTATTACGCCCCGAGAGTGTATATTCGCAACGTATCCATGCCAACGTTCACAAGAACCAAAACCGGACCAACATTAGACTACTCAGTTGCGCCCTAACAGTATAACCTTGGAAACAGTACTTTTTCTCATTCAATCGAACAAAGAGTAAAACCAAATTATATTGTTCTATTACGCCCCGAGAGTGTATATTCGCAACGTATCCATGCCATAGTTCACAAGAACCAAAACCGGACCAACATTAGGCTACTCAGTTGCGCCCTAACAGTATAACATTGGAAACAGTACTTTTTCTCATTCAATCGAACAAAGAGTAAAACCTAATTATATTGTTCTATTACGCCTCGAGAGTGTATATTCGCAACGTATCCATGCCATAGTTCACAAGAACCAAAACCGGACCAACATTAGGTTACTCAGTTGCGCCCTAACAGTATAACTTTGGAAACAGTACTTTTTCTCATTCAATCGAACAAAGAGTAAAACCTAATTATATTGTTTTATTACGCCCCGAGAGTGTATATTCGCAACGTATCCATGCCAACGTTCACAAGAACCAAAACCGGACCAACATTAGACTACTCAGTTGCGCCCTAACAGTATAACTTTGGAAGCAGTACTTTTTCTCATTCAATCGAACAAAGAGCAAAACCTAATTATATTGTTCTATTACGCCCCGAGAGTGTATATTCGCAACGTATCCATGCCAACGTTCACAAGAACCAAAACCGGACCAACATTAGACTACTCGATTTGCGCCTAACGGTATAACTTTGGAAACGTACTTTTTCTCATTCAATCGAACAAAGAGTAAAACCTAATTATATTGTTCTATTACGCCCCGAGAGTGTATATTCGCAACGTATCCATGCCATAGTTCACAAGAACCAAAACCGGACCAACATTAGACTACTCAGTTGCGCCCTAACAGTATAACTTTGGAAACAGTACTTTTTCTCATTCAATCGAACAAAGAGTAAAACCTAATTATATTGTTCTATTACGCCCCGAGAGTGTATATTCGCAACGTATCCATCCCATAGTTCACAAGAACCAAAACCGGACCAACATTAGGCTACTCAGTTGCGCCCTAACAGTATACTTTGGAAACAGTACTTTTTCTCATTCAATCGAACAAAGAGTAAAACCTAATTATATTGTTCTATTACGCCCCGAGAGTGTATATTCGCAACGTATCCATGCCAACATTCACAAGAACCAAAACTGGACCAACATTAGACTACTCGATTTGCGCCTAACGGTATAACTTTGGAAACAGATTTTTCTCATTCAATCGAACAAAGAGTAAAACCTAATTATATTGTTCTATTACGCCCCGAGAGTGTATATTCGCAACGTATCCATGCCAACGTTCACAAGAACCAAAACCGGACCAACATTAGACTACTCAGTTGCGCCCTAACAGTATAACTTTGGAAACAGTACTTTTTCTCATTCAATCGAACAAAGAGTAAAACCTAATTATATTGTTCTATTACGCCCCGAGAGTGTATATTGGCTACATATGCATGCCAACGTTCACAAGAACCAAAACCGGACCAACATTAGACTACTCAGTTGCGCCCTAACAGTATAACTTTGGAAACAGTACTTTTTCTCATTCAATCGAACAAAGAGTAAACCTAATTATATTGTTCTATTACGCCCCGAGAGTGTATATTCGCAACGTATCCATGCCAACATTCGCAAGAACCAAAACCGGACCAACATTAGACTACTCAGTTGCGCCCTAACAGTATAACTTTGGAAACAGTACTTTTTCTCATTCAATCGAACAAAGAGTAAAACCTAATTATATTGTTCTATTACGCCCCGAGAGTGTATATTGGCTACATATGCATGCCAACGTTCACAAGAACCAAAACCGGACCAACATTAGACTACTCAGTTGCGCCCTAACAGTATAACTTTGGAAACAGTACTTTTTCTCATTCAATCGAACAAAGAGTAAACCTAATTATATTGTTCTATTACGCCCCGAGAGTGTATATTCGCAACGTATCCATGCCAACATTCACAAGAACCAAAACCGGACCAACATTAGACTACTCAGTTGCGCCCTAACAGTATAACTTTGGAAACAGTACTTTTTCTCATTCAATGGAACAAAGAGTAAAACCTAATTATATTGTTCTATTACGCCCCGAGAGTGTATATTCGCAACGTATCCATGCCATAGTTCACAATAACCAAAACCGGACCAACATTAGGCTACTCAGTTGCGCCCTAACAGTATAACTTTGGAAACAGTACTTTTTCTCATTCAATCGAACAAAGAGTAAAACCTAATTATATTGTTCTATTACGCCCCGAGAGTGTATATTCGCAACGTATCCATGCCAACATTCACAAGAACCAAAACCGGACCAACATTAGACTACTCAGTTGCGCCCTAACAGTATAACTTTGGAAACAGTACTTTTTCTCATTCAATCGAACAAAGAGTAAAACCTAATTATATTGTTCTATTACGCCACGAGAGTGTATATTCGCAACGTATCCATGCCAACGTTCACAAGAACCAAAACCGGACCAACATTAGACTACTCAGTTGCGCCCTAACAGTATAACTTTGGAAGCAGTACTTTTTCTCATTCAATCGAACAAAGAGTAAAACCTAATTATATTGTTCTATTACGCCCCGAGAGTGTATATTCGCAACGTATCCATGTCAACGTTCACAAGAACAAAAACCGGACCAACATTAGACTACTCAGTTGCGCCCTAACAGTATAACTTTGGAAACAGTACTTTTTCTCATTCAATCGAACAAAGAGTAAAACCTAATTATATTGTTCTATTACACCCCGAGAGTGTATATTCGCAACGTATCCATGCCATAGTTCACAAGAACCAAAACCGGACCAACATTAGGCTACTCAGTTGCGCCCTAACAGTATAACATTGGAAACAGTACTTTTTCTCATTCAATCGAACAAAGAGTAAAACCTAATTATATTGTTCTATTACGCCTCGAGAGTGTATATTCGCAACGTATCCATGCCATAGTTCACAAGAACCAAAACCGGACCAACATTAGGTTACTCAGTTGCGCCCTAACAGTATAACTTTGGAAACAGTACTTTTTCTCATTCAATCGAACAAAGAGTAAAACCTAATTATATTGTTTTATTACGCCCCGAGAGTGTATATTCGCAACGTATCCATGCCAACGTTCACAAGAACCAAAACCGGACCAACATTAGACTACTCAGTTGCGCCCTAACAGTATAACTTTGGAAGCAGTACTTTTTCTCATTCAATCGAACAAAGAGCAAAACCTAATTATATTGTTCTATTACGCCCCGAGAGTGTATATTCGCAACGTATCCATGCCAACGTTCACAAGAACCAAAACCGGACCAACATTAGGCTACTCAGTTGCGCCCTAACAGTATAACTTTGGAAACAGTACTTTTTCTCATTCAATCGAACAAAGAGTAAAACCTAATTATATTGTTTTATTACGCCCCGAGAGTGTATATTCGCAACATATCCATGCCAACGTTCACAAGAACCAAAACCGGACCAACATTAGACTACTCAGTTGCGCCCTAACAGTATAACCTTGGAAACAGTACTTTTTCTCATTCAATCGAACAAAGAGTAAAACCAAATTATATTGTTCTATTACGCCCCGAGAGTGTATATTCGCAACGTATCCATGCCATAGTTCACAAGAACCAAAACCGGACCAACATTAGGCTACTCAGTTGCGCCCTAACAGTATAACATTGGAAACAGTACTTTTTCTCATTCAATCGAACAAAGAGTAAAACCTAATTATATTGTTCTATTACGCCTCGAGAGTGTATATTCGCAACGTATCCATGCCATAGTTCACAAGAACCAAAACCGGACCAACATTAGGTTACTCAGTTGCGCCCTAACAGTATAACTTTGGAAACAGTACTTTTTCTCATTCAATCGAACAAAGAGTAAAACCTAATTATATTGTTTTATTACGCCCCGAGAGTGTATATTCGCAACGTATCCATGCCAACGTTCACAAGAACCAAAACCGGACCAACATTAGACTACTCAGTTGCGCCCTAACAGTATAACTTTGGAAGCGATTTTTCTCATTCAATCGAACAAAGAGCAAAACCTAATTATATTGTTCTATTACGCCCCGAGAGTGTATATTCGCAACGTATCCATGCCAACGTTCACAAGAACCAAAACCGGACCAACATTAGACTACTCATTTGGAAACAGTACTTTTTCTCATTTAATCGAACAAAGAATAAAACCTAATTATATTGTTCTATTACGCCCCGAGAGTGTATATTGGCTACATATGCATGCCAACGTTCACAAGAACCAAAACCGGACCAAAATTAGACTACTCAGTTGCGCCCTAACAGTATAACTTTGGAAACAGTACTTTTTCTCATTCAATCGAACAAAGAGTAAACCTAATTATATTGTTCTATTACGCCCCGAGAGTGTATATTCGCAACGTATCCATGCCAACATTCGCAAGAACCAAAACGGGACCAACATTAGACTACTCAGTTGCTCCCTAACAGTATAACTTTGGAAACCGTACTTTTTCTCATTCAATCGAACAAAGAGTAAAACCTAATTATATTGTTCTATTATGCCCCGAGAGTGTATATTGGCTACATATGCATGCCAACGTTCACAAGAACCAAAACCGGACCAAAATTAGACTACTCAGTTGCGCCCTAACAGTATAACTTTGGAAACAGTACTTTTTCTCATTCAATCGAACAAAGAGTAAACCTAATTATATTGTTCTATTACGCCCCGAGAGTGTATATTCGCAACGTATCCATGCCAACATTCACAAGAACCAAAACCGGACCAACATTAGACTACTCAGTTGCGCCCTAACAGTATAACTTTGGAAACAGTACTTTTTCTCATTCAATGGAACAAAGAGTAAAACCTAATTATATTGTTCTATTACGCCCCGAGAGTGTATATTCGCAACGTATCCATGCCATAGTTCACAATAACCAAAACCGGACCAACATTAGGCTACTCAGTTGCGCCCTAACAGTATAACATTGGAAACAGTACTTTTTCTCATTCAATCGAACAAAGAGTAAAACCTAATTATATTGTTCTATTACGTCCCGAGAGTGTATATTCGCAACGTATCCATGCCAACATTCACAAGAACCAAAACCGGACCAACATTAGACTACTCAGTTGCGCCCTAACAGTATAACTTTGGAAACAGTACTTTTTCTCATTCAATCGAACAAAGAGTAAAACCTAATTATATTGTTCTATTACGCCCCGAGAGTGTATATTCGGAACGTATCCATGCCAACGTTCACAAGAACCAAAACCGGACCAACATTAGACTACTCAGTTGCGCCCTAACAGTATAACTTTGGAAGCAGTACTTTTTCTCATTCAATCGAACAAAGAGTAAAACCTAATTATATTGTTCTATTACGCCCCGAGAGTGTATATTCGCAACGTATCCATGTCAACGTTCACAAGAACAAAAACCGGACCAACATTAGACTACTCAGTTGCGCCCTAACAGTATAACTTTGGAAACAGTACTTTTTCTCATTCAATCGAACAAAGAGTAAAACCTAATTATATTGTTCTATTACACCCCGAGAGTGTATATTCGCAACGTATCCATGCCATAGTTCACAAGAACCAAAACCGGACCAACATTAGACTACTCAGTTGCGCCCTAACAATATAACATTGGAAACGAGATTCTTCTCATTCAATCGAACAAAGAGTAAAACCTAATTATATTGTTCTATTACGCCCCGAGAGTGTATATTCGCAACGTATCCATGCCATAGTTCACAAGAACCAAAACCGGACCAACATTAGGCTACTCAGTTGCGCCCTAACAGTATAAATTTGGAAACAGTACTTTTTCTCATTCAATCGAACAAAGAGTAAAACCTAATTATATTGTTCTATTACGCCCCGAGAGTGTATATTCGCAACGTATCCATGCCAACGTTGACAAGGACCAAAACCGGACCAACATTAGACTACTCGGTTGCGCCCTAACAGTATAACTTTGGAAGCAAGTACTTTTCTCATTCAATCGAACAAAGAGCAAAACCTAATTATATTGTTCTATTATGCCCCGAGAGTGTATATTCGCAACGTATCCATGCCAACGTTCACAAGAACCAAAACCGACCAACATTAGGCTACTCGGTTGCGCCACTAACAGTATAACTTTGGAAACATTACTTTTTCTCATTCAATCGAACAAAGAGTAAAACCTAATTATATTGTTTTATTACGCCCCGAGAGTGTATATTCGCAACATATCCATGCCAACGTTCACAAGAACCAAAACCGGACCAACATTAGACTACTCAGTTGCGCCCTAACAAAGATAACCTTGGAAACAAGATTTTTCTCATTCAATCGAACAAAGAGTAAAACCTAATTATATTGTTCTATTACGCCCGAGAGTGTATATTCGCAACGTATCCATGCCATAGTTCACAAGAACCAAAACCGGACCAACATTAGGCTACTCAGTTGCGCCCTAACAGTATAACATTGGAAACAGTACTTTTTCTCATTCAATCGAACAAAGAGTAAAACCTAATTATATTGTTCTATCACGCCTCGATAGTGTATATTCGCAACGTATCCATGCCATAGTTCACAAGAACCAAAACCGGACCAACATTAGGTTACTCAGTTGCGCCCTAACAGTATAACTTTGGAAACAGTACTTTTTCTCATTCAATCGAACAAAGAGTAAAACCTAATTATATTGTTCTATTACGCCCCGAGAGTGTATATTCGCAACGTATCCATGCCAACGTTCACAAGAACCAAAACCGGACCAACATTAGACTACTCAGTTGCGCCCTAACAGTATAACCTTGGAAACAGTACTTTTTCTCATTCAATCGAACAAAGAGCAAAACCTAATTATATTGTTCTATTACGCCCCGAGAGTGTATATTCGCAACGTATCCATGCCAACGTTCACAAGAACCAAAACCGGACCAACATTAGACTACTCAGTTGCGCCCTAACAGTATAACTTTGGAACCAATACTTTTTCTCATTCAATCGAACAAAGAGTAAAACCTAATTATATTGTTCTATTACGCCCCGAGAGTGTATATTCGCAACGTATCCATGCCAACGTTCACAAGAACCAAAACCGGTCCAACATTAGACTACTCAGTTGCGCCCTAACAGTATAACTTTGGAAACAGTACTTTTTCTCATTCAATCGAACAAAGAGTAAAACCTAATTATATTGTTCTATTACGCCCCGAGAGTGTATATTCGCAACGTATCCATGCCATAGTTCACAAGAACCAAAACCGGACCAACATTAGGCTACTCAGTTGCGCCCTAACAGTATAACTTTGGAAACAGTACTTTTTCTCATTCAATCAAACAAAGAGTAAAACCTAATTATATTGTTTTATTACGCCCCGAGAGTGTATATTCGCAACGTATCCATGCCATAGTTCACAAGAACCAAAATCGGACCAACATTAGGCTACTCAGTTGCGCCCTAACAGTATAACTTTGGAAACAGTACTTTTTCTCATTCAATCGAACAAAGAGTAAAACCTAATTATATTGTTCTATTACGCCCCGAGAGTGTATATTCGCAACGTATCCATGCCAACATTCACAAGAACCAAAACCGGACCAACATTAGACTACTCAGTTGCGCCCTAACAGTATAACTTTGGAAACAGTACTTTTTCTCATTCAATCGAACAAAGAGTAAAACCTAATTATATTGTTCTATTACGCCCCGAGAGTGTATATTCGGAACGTATCCATGCCAACGTTCACAAGAACCAAAACCGGACCAACATTAGACTACTCAGTTGCGCCCTAACAGTATAACTTTGGAAACAGTACTTTTTCTCATTCAATCGAACAAAGAGTAAAACCTAATTATATTGTTCTATTACGCCCCGAGAGTGTATATTGGCTACATATGCATGCCAACGTTCACAAGAACCAAAACCGGACCAACATTAGACTACTCAGTTGCGCCCTAACAGTATAACTTTGGAAACAGTACTTTTTCTCATTCAATCGAACAAAGAGTAAACCTAATTATATTGTTCTATTACGCCCCGAGAGTGTATATTCGCAACGTATCCATGCCAACATTCACAAGAACCAAAACCGGACCAACATTAGACTACTCAGTTGCGCCCTAACAGTATAACTTTGGAAACAGTACTTTTTCTCATTCAATCGAACAAAGAGTAAAACCTAATTATATTGTTCTATTACGCCCCGAGAGTGTATATTGGCTACATATGCATGCCAACGTTCACAAGAACCAAAACCGGACCAACATTAGACTACTCAGTTGCGCCCTAACAGTATAACTTTGGAAACAGTACTTTTTCTCATTCAATCGAACAAAGAGTAAACCTAATTATATTGTTCTATTACGCCCCGAGAGTGTATATTCGCAACGTATCCATGCCAACATTCACAAGAACCAAAACCGGACCAACATTAGACTACTCAGTTGCGCCCTAACAGTATAACTTTGGAAACAGTACTTTTTCTCATTCAATCGAACAAAGAGTAAAACCTAATTATATTGTTCTATTACGCCCCGAGAGTGTATATTCGCAACGTATCCATGCCATAGTTCACAAGAACCAAAACCGGACCAACTTTAGGCTACTCAGTTGCGCCTAACAAAGTATAACTTTGGAAACAAGATTTTTCTCATTCAATCGAACAAAGAGTAAAACCTAATTATATTGTTCTATTACGCCCCGAGAGTGTATATTCGCAACGTATCCATGCCAACATTCACAAGAACCAAAACCGGAGCAACATTAGACTACTCAGTTGCGCCCTAGCAGTATAACTTTGGAAACAGTACTTTTTCTCATTCAATCGAACAAAGAGTAAAACCTAATTATATTGTTCTATTACGCCCCGAGGGTGTATATTCGGAACGTATCCATGCCAACGTTCACAAGAACCAAAACCGACCAACATTAGACTACTCAGTTGCGCCCTAACAGTATAACTTTGGAAGCAGTACTTTTTCTCATTCAATCGAACAAAGAGTAAAACCTAATTATATTGTTCTATTACGCCCCGAGAGTGTATATTCGCAACGTATCCATGCCAACGTTCACAAGAACCAAAACCGGACCAACATTAGGCTACTCGCTTGCGCCTAACAGTATAACTTTGGAAACAGTACTTTTTCTCATTCAATCGAACAAAGAGTAAAACCAAATTATATTGTTCTATTACGCCCCGAGAGTGTATATTCGCAATGTATCCATGCCATAGTTCACAAGAACCAAAACCGGACCAACATTAGGCTACTCAGTTGCGCCCTAACAATATAACATTGGAAACAGTACTTTTTCTCATTCAATCGAACAAAGAGTAAAACCTAATTATATTGTTCTATTACGCCTCGAGAGTGTATATTCGCAACGTATCCATGCCATAGTTCACAAGAACCAAAACCGGACCAACATTAGGCTACTCAGTTGCGCCCTAACAGTATAACTTTGGAAACAGTACTTTTTCTCATTCAATCGAACAAAGAGTAAAACCTAATTATATTGTTTTATTACGCCCCGAGAGTGTATATTCGCAACGTATCCATGCCAACGTTCACAAGAACCAAAACCGGACCAACATTAGACTACTCAGTTGCGCCCTAACAGTATAACTTTGGAAGTAGTTCTTTTTCTCATTCAATCGAACAAAGAGCAAAACCTAATTATATTGTTCTATTACGCCCCGAGAGTGTATATTCGCAACGTATCCATGCCAACGTTCACAAGAACCAAAACCGGACCAACATTAGACTACTCGCTTGCGCCTAACGGTATAACTTTGGAAACAAGATTTTTCTCATTCAATCGAACAAAGAGTAAAACCTAATTATATTGTTCTATTACGCCCCCAGTGTATATTCGCAACGTATCCATGCCATAGTTCACAAGAACCAAAACCGACCAACATTAGGCTACTCAGTTGCGCCCTAACAGTATAACTTTGGAAACAGTACTTTTTCTCATTCAATCGAACAAAGAGTAAAACCTAATTATATTGTTTTATTACGCCCCGAGAGTGTATATTCGCAACGTATCCATGCCAACGTTCACAAGAACCAAAACCGGACCAACATTAGACTACTCAGTTGCGCCCTAACAGTCTAACTTTGGAAACAGTACTTTTTCTCATTCAATCGAACAAAGAGTAAAACCTAATTATATTGTTCTATTACGCCCCGAGAGTGTATATTCGCAACGTATCCATGCCATCATTCACAAGAACCAAAACCGGACCAACATTAGACTACTCAGTTGCGCCCTAACAGTATAACTTTGGAAACAGTACTTTTTCTCATTCAATCGAACAAAGAGTAAAACCTAATTATATTGTTCTATTACGCCCGAGAGTGTATATTCGCAACGTATCCATGCCAACGTTCACAAGAACAAAACCGACCAACATTAGACTACTCGGTTGCGCCTAACAAGATAACTTTGGAAACAAGATTTTTTTTCTCATTCAATCGAACAAAGAGTAAAACCTAATTATATTGTTCTATTACGCCCCGAGAGTGTATATTGGCAACGTATCCATGCCAACGTTCACAAGAACCAAAACCGGACCAACATTAGGCTACTCTCACTAACAAGATAACATTGGAAACAGTACTTTTTCTCATTCAATCGAACAAAGAGTAAAACCTAATTATATTGTTCTATTACGCCTCGAGAGTGTATATTCGCAACGTATCCATGCCATAGTTAACAAGAACCAAAACCGGACCAACATTAGATTACTCGATTGCGCCTAACAAGTATAACTTTGGAAACATTACTTTTTCTCATTCAATCGAACAAAGAGTAAAACCTAATTATATTGTTTTATTACGCCCCGAGAGTGTATATTCGCAACGTATCCATGCCAACGTTCACAAGAACCAAAACCGGACCAACATTAGACTACTCAGTTGCGCCCTAACAGTATAACTTTGGAAGTAGTACTTTTTCTCATTCAATCGAACAAAGAGCAAAACCTAATTATATTGTTCTATTACGCCCCGAGAGTGTATATTCGCAACGTATCCATGCCAACGTTCACAAGAACCAAAATCGGACCAACATTAGACTACTCAGTTGCGCCCTAACAGTATAACTTTGGAAACGATTTTTCTCATTCAATCGAACAAAGAGTAAAACCTAATTATATTGTTCTATTACGCCCCAGTGTATATTCGCAACGTATCCATGCCATAGTTCACAAGAACCAAAACCGACCAACATTAGGCTACTCGATTGCGCCTAACAAGATAACTTTGGAAACAAAGATTTTTCTCATTCAATCGAACAAAGAGTAAAACCTAATTATATTGTTTTATTACGCCCGAGAGTGTATATTCGCAACGTATCCTCGCCATAGTTCACAAGAACCAAAACCGACCAACATTAGGCTACTCGGTTGCGCCTAACAAAGATAACTTTGGAAACAAGATTTTTCTCATTCAATCGAACAAAGAGTAAAACCTAATTATATTGTTCTATTACGCCCCGAGAGTGTATATTCGCAACGTATCCATGCCAACATTCACAAGGACCAAAACCAGACCAACATTAGACTACTCAGTTGCGCCCTAACAGTATAACTTTGGAAACAGTACTTTTTCTCATTCAATCGAACAAAGAGTAAAACCTAATTATATTGTTCTATTACGCCCCGAGAGTGTATATTCGCAACGTATCCATGCCAACGTTCACAAGAACAAAAACCGGACCAACATTAGACTACTCAGTTGCGCCCTAACAGTATAACTTTGGAAACAGTACTTTTTCTCATTCAATCGAACAAAGAGTAAAACCTAATTATATTGTTCTATTACACCCCGAGAGTGTATATTCGCAACGTATCCATGCCATAGTTCACAAGAACCAAAACCGGACCAACATTAGGCTACTCAGTTGCGCCCTAACAAGATAACATTGGAAACAGTACTTTTTCTCATTCAATCGAACAAAGAGTAAAACCTAATTATATTGTTCTATTACGCCTCGAGAGTGTATATTCGCAACGTATCCATGCCATAGTTAACAAGAACCAAAACCGGACCAACATTAGGTTACTCAGTTGCGCCCTAACAGTATAACTTTGGAAACAGTACTTTTTCTCATTCAATCGAACAAAGAGTAAAACCTAATTATATTGTTTTATTACGCCCGAGAGTGTATATTCGCATCGTATCCATGCCAACGTTCACAAGAACCAAAACCGGACCAACATTAGACTACTCAGTTGCGCCCTAACAGTATAACTTTGGAAGTAGTTCTTTTTCTCATTCAATCGAACAAAGAGCAAAACCTAATTATATTGTTCTATTACGCCCCGAGAGTGTATATTCGCAACGTATCCATGCCAACGTTCACAAGAACCAAAACTGGACCAACATTAGGCTACTCAGTTGCGCCTAACAAAGATAACTTTGGAAACAAGATTTTTCTCATTCAATCGAACAAAGAGTAAAACCTAATTATATTGTTCTATTACGCCCCAAGAGTGTATATTCGCAACGTATCCATGCCATAGTTCACAAGAACCAAAACCGGACCAACATTAGGCTACTCAGTTGCGCCCTAACAGTATAACATTGGAAACAGTACTTTTTCTTATTCAATCGAACAAAGAGTAAAACCTAATTATATTGTTTTATTACGCCCCGAGTGTGTATATTCGCAACGTATCCTTGCCATAGTTCACAAGAACCAAAACCGGACCAACATTAGGCTACTCAGTTGCGCCCTAACAGTATAACTTTGGAAACAGTACTTTTTCTCATTCAATCGAACAAAGAGTAAAACCTAATTATATTGTTCTATTACGCCCCGAGAGTGTATATTCGCAACGTATCCATGCCATCATTCACAAGAACCAAAACCGGACCAACATTAGACTACTCAGTTGCGCCCTAACAGTATAACTTTGGAAACAGTACTTTTTCTCATTCAATCGAACAAAGAGTAAAACCTAATTATATTGTTCTATTACGCCCCGAGAGAGTATATTAGCAACGTATCCATGCCAACATTTACAAGAACAAAAACCGGACCAACATTAGACTACTCGATTGCGCCTAACAAAGATAACTTTGGAAACAAGATTTTTCTCATTCAATCGAACAAAGAGTAAAACCTAATTATATTGTTCTATTACGCCCCGAGAGTGTATATTCGCAACGTATCCATGCCATAGTTCACAAGAACCAAAACCGGACCAACATTAGGCTACTCAGTTGCGCCCTAACAGTATAACTTTGGAAACGATTTTTCTCATTCAATCGAACAAAGAGTAAAACCTAATTATATTGTTCTATTACGCCTCGAGAGTGTATATTCGCAACGTATCCATGCCATAGTTAACAAGAACCAAAACCGGACCAACATTAGGTTACTCAGTTGCGCCCTAACAGTATAACTTTGGAAACAGTACTTTTTCTCATTCAATCGAACAAAGAGTAAAACCTAATTATATTGTTTTATTACGCCCCGAGAGTGTATATTCGCAACGTATCCATGCCAACGTTCACAAGAACCAAAACCGGACCAACATTAGACTACTCAGTTGCGCCCTAACAGTATAACTTTGGAAGTAGTACTTTTTCTCATTCAATCGAACAAAGAGCAAAACCTAATTATATTGTTCTATTACGCCCCGAGAGTGTATATTCGCAACGTATCCATGCCAACGTTCACAAGAACCAAAATCGGACCAACATTAGACTACTCAGTTGCGCCCTAACAGTATAACTTTGGAAACAAGATTTTTCTCATTCAATCGAACAAAGAGTAAAACCTAATTATATTGTTCTATTACGCCCCAGTGTATATTCGCAACGTATCCATGCCATAGTTCACAAGAACCAAAACCGACCAACATTAGGCTACTCGATTGCGCCCTAACAAAGATAACTTTGGAAACGATTTTTCTCATTCAATCGAACAAAGAGTAAAACCTAATTATATTGTTCTATTACGCCCCGAGAGTGTATATTCGCAACGTATCCTTGCCATAGTTCACAAGAACCAAAACCGGACCAACATTAGACTACTCTGCGCCTAACGGATAACTTTGGAAACAAGATTTTTCTCATTCAATCGAACAAAGAGTAAAACCTAATTATATTGTTCTATTACGCCCGAGAGTGTATATTCGCAACGTATCCATGCCAACATTCACAAGAACCAAAACCGGACCAACATTAGACTACTCAGTTGCGCCCTAACAGTATAACTTTGGAAACAGTACTTTTTCTCATTCAATCGAACAAAGAGTAAAACCTAATTATATTGTTCTATTACGCCCGAGTGTATATTCGGAACGTATCCATGCCAACGTTCACAAGAACCAAAACCGGACCAACATTAGACTACTCGTTGCGCCTAACAAGATAACATTGGAAGCGTACTTTTTCTCATTCAATCGAACAAAGAGTAAAACCTAATTATATTGTTCTATTAGACCCAGAGAGTGTATATTGGCTACATATGCATGCCAACGTTCACAAGAACCAAAACCGGACCAACATTAGACTACTCAGTTGCGCCCTAACAGTATAACTTTGGAAACAGTACTTTTTCTCATTCAATCGAACAAAGAGTAAACCTAATTATATTGTTCTATTACGCCCCGAGAGTGTATATTCGCAACGTATCCATGCCAACATTCACAAGAACCAAAACGGGACCAACATTAGACTACTCAGTTGCGCCCTAACAGTATAACTTTGGAAACAGTACTTTTTCTCATTCAATCGAACAAAGAGTAAAACCTAATTATATTGTTCTATTACGCCCCGAGAGTGTATATTGGCTACATATGCATGCCAACGTTCACAAGAACCAAAACCGGACCAACATTATACTACTCAGTTGCGCCCTAACAGTATAACTTTGGAAACAGTACTTTTTCTCATTCAATCGAACAAAGAGTAAAAAGTAAGTATATTGTTCTATTACGCCCCGAGAGTGTATATTCGCAACGTATCCATGCCATAGTTCACAAGAACCAAAACCGGACCAACATTAGACTACTCAGTTGCGCCCTAACAGTATAACTTTGGAAACAGTACTTTTTCTCATTCAATCGAACAAAGAGTAAAACCTAATTATATTGTTCTATTACACCCCGAGAGTGTATATTCGCAACGTATCCATGCCATAGTTCACAAGAACCAAAACCGGACCAACATTAGGCTACTCAGTTGCGCCCTAACAGTATAACATTGGAAACAGTACTTTTTCTCATTCAATCGAACAAAGAGTAAAACCTAATTATATTGTTCTATTACGCCTCGAGAGTGTATATTCGCAACGTATCCATGCCATATAGTTAACAAGAACCAAAACCGGACCAACATTAGGTTACTCAGTTGCGCCCTAACAGTATAACTTTGGAAACAGTACTTTTTCTCATTCAATCGAACAAAGAGTAAAACCTAATTATATTGTTTTATTACGCCCCGAGAGTGTATATTCGCAACGTATCCATGCCAACGTTCACAAGAACCAAAACCGGACCAACATTAGACTACTCAGTTGCGCCCTAACAGTATAACTTTGGAAGTAGTACTTTTTCTCATTCAATCGAACAAAGAGTAAAACCTAATTATATTGTTCTATTACGCCCCGAGAGTGTATATTCGCAACGTATCCATGCCAACGTTCACAAGAACCAAAACCGGACCAACCTTAGACTACTCAGTTGCGCCCTAACAGTATAACTTTGGAAACAATACTTTTTCTCATTCAATCGAACAAAGAGTAAAACTTAATTATTTTGTTCTATTCCGCCCGAGGAGAGAGTATATTCGCAACGTATCCATGCCAACGTTCACAAGAACCAAAACCGGACCAACATTAGGCTACTCAGTTGCGCCCTAACAGTATAACTTTGGAAACAGTACTTTTTCTCATTCAATCGAACAAAGAGTAAAACCTAATTATATTATTTTATTACGCCCCGAGAGTGTATATTCGCAACGTATCCCTGCCATAGTTCACAAGAACCAAAACCGGACCAACATTAGGCTACTCAGTTGCGCCCTAACAGTATAACATTGGAAACAAGATTTTTTTTCTCATTCAATCGAACAAAGAGTAAAACCTAATTATATTGTTCTATTACGCCCCGAGAGTGTATATTCGCAACGTATCCATGCCAACATTCACAATAACCAAAACTGGACCAACATTAGGCTACTCAGTTGCGCCCTAACAGTATAACTTTGGAAACAGTACTTTTTCTCATTCAATCGAACAAAGAGTAAAACCTAATTATATTGTTCTATTACGCCCCGAGAGTGTATATTCGGAACGTATCCATGCCAACGTTCACAAGAACCAAAACCGACCAACATTAGACTACTCGTTTTAACAAAGATAACTTTGGAAACAGTACTTTTTCTCATTCAATCGAACAAAGAATAAAACCTAATTATATTGTTCTATTACGCCCCGAGAGTGTATATTGGCTACATATGCATGCCAACGTTCACAAGAACCAAAACCGGACCAACATTAGACTACTCAGTTGCGCCCTAACAGTATAACTTTGGAAACAGTACTTTTTCTCATTCAATCGAACAAAGAGTAAACCTAAATATATTGTTCTATTACGCCCCGAGAGTGTATATTCGCAACGTATCCATGCCAACATTCACAAGAACCAAAACTGGACCAACATTAGGCTACTCAGTTGCGCCCTAACAGTATAACTTTGGAAACAGTACTTTTTCTCATTCAATCGAACAAAGAGTAAAACCTAATTATATTGTTCTATTACGCCCCGAGAGTGTATATTGGCTACATATGCATGCCAACGTTCACAAGAACCAAAACCGGACCAACATTAGACTACTCAGTTGCGCCCTAACAGTATAACTTTGGAAACAGTACTTTTTCTCATTCAATCGAACAAAGAGTAAACCTAATTATATTGTTCTATTACGCCCCGAGAGTGTATATTCGCAACGTATCCATGCCAACATTCACAAGAACCAAAACCGGACCAACATTAGACTACTCAGTTGCGCCCTAACAGTATAACTTTGGAAACAGTACTTTTTCTCATTCAATGGAACAAAGAGTAAAACCTAATTATATTGTTCTATTACGCCCCGAGAGTGTATATTCGCAACGTATCCATGCCATAGTTCACAAGAACCAAAACCGGACCAACATTAAGCTACTCCGTTGCGCCCTAACAGTATAACTTTGGAAACAGTACTTTTTCTCATTCAATCGAACAAAGAGTAAAACCTAATTATATTGTTCTATTACGCCCCGAGAGTGTATATTCGCAACGTATCCATGCCAACATTCACAAGAACCAAAACCGACCAACATTAGACTACTCAGTTGCGCCCTAACAGTATAACTTTGGAAACAGTACTTTTTCTCATTCAATCGAACAAAGAGTAAAACCTAATTATATTGTTCTATTACGCCACGAGAGTGTATATTCGGAACGTATCCATGCCAACGTTCACAAGAACCAAAACCGGACCAACATTAGACTACTCAGTTGCGCCCTAACAGTATAACTTTGGAAGCAGTACTTTTTCTCATTCAATCGAACAAAGAGTAAAACCTAATTATATTGTTCTATTACGCCCCGAGAGTGTATATTCGCAACGTATCCATGCCAACGTTCACAAGAACAAAAAGCAGGACCAACATTAGACTACTCGGTTGCGCCCTAAGCGTATAACTTTGGAAACGACTTTTTCTCATTCAATCGAACAAAGAGTAAAACCTAATTATATTGTTCTATTACACCCTAGAGTGAATATTCGCAACGTATCCATGCCATAGTTCACAAGAACCAAAACCGGACCAACATTAGACTACTCAGTTGCGCCCTAACAGTATAACTTTGGAAACAGTACTTTTTCTCATTCAATCGAACAAAGAGTAAAACCTAATTATATTATTTTATTACGCCCCGAGAGTGTATATTCGCAACGTATCCATGCCAACGTTCACAAGAACCAAAACCGGACCAACATTAGACTACTCAGTTGCGCCCTAACAGTATAACTTTGGAAACAGTACTTTTTCTCATTCAATCGAACAAAGAGTAAAACCAAATTATATTGTTCTATTACGCCCCGAGAGTGTATATTCGCAACGTATCCATGCCATAGTTCACAAGAACCAAAACCGGACCAACATTAGGCTACTCAGTTGCGCCCTAACAGTATAACATTGGAAACAGTACTTTTTCTCATTCAATCGAACAAAGAGTAAAACCTAATTATATTGTTCTATTACGCCTCGAGAGTGTATATTCGCAACGTATCCATGCCAACGTTCACAAGAACCAAAACCGGACCAACATTAGGCTACTCAGTTGCGCCCTAACAGTATAACTTTGGAAGCAGTACTTTTTCTCATTCAATCGAACAAAGAATAAAACCTAATTATATTGTTCTATTACGCCCCCAGAGTGTATATTCGCAACGTATCCATGCCAACGTTCACAAGAACCAAAACCGGACCAACATTAGACTACTCAGTTGCGCCCTAACAGTATAACTTTGGAAACAGTACTTTTTCTCATTCAATCGAACAAAGAGTAAAACCTTATTATATTGTTCTATTACGCCCGAGAGTGTATATTCGCAACGTATCCATGCCAACGTTCACAAGAACCAAAACCGGACCAACATTAGGCTACTCAGTTGCGCCCTAACAGTATAACTTTGGAAACAGTACTTTTTCTCATTCAATCGAACAAAGAGTAAAACCTAATTATATTGTTCTATTACGCCCCGAGAGTGTATATTCGCAACGTATCCATGCCAACATTCACAAGAATCAAAACTGGACCAACATTAGGCTACTCAGTTGCGCCCTAACAGTATAACTTTAGAAACAGTACTTTTTCTCATTCAATCGAACAAAGAGTAAAACCTTATTATATTGTTCTATTACGCCCCGAGAGTGTATATTCGCAACGTATCCATGCCATAGTTCACAAGAACCAAAACCCGACCAACATTAGGCTACTCAGTTGCGCCCTAACAGTATAACTTTGGAAACAGTACTTTTTCTCATTCAATCGAACAAAGAGTAAAACCTAATTATATTGTTCTATTACGCCCCGAGAGTGTATATTCGCAATGTATCCATGCCAACATTCACAAGAACCAAAACTGGACCAACATTAGGCTACTCAGTTGCGCCCTAACAGTATAAGTTTGGAAACAGTACTTTTTCTCATTCAATCGAACAAAGAGTAAAACCTAATTATATTGTTCTATTACGCCCCGAGAGTGTATATTGGCAACGTATGCATGCCAACGTTCACAAGAACCAAAACCGGACCAACATTAGACTACTCAGTTGCGCCCTAACAGTATAACTTTGGAAACAGTACTTTTTCTCATTCAATCGAACAAAGAGTAAAACCTAATTATATTGTTCTATTACGCCCCGAGAATGTATATTCGCAACGTATCCATGCCAACATTCACAAGAACCAAAACCGGACCAACATTAGGCTACTCAGTTGCGCCCTAACAGTATAACTTTGGAAACAGTACTTTTTCTCATTCAATCGAACAAAGAGTAAAACCTAATTATATTGTTCTATTACGCCTCGAGAGTGTATATTCGCAACGTATCCATGCCAACGTTCACAAGAACCAAAACCGGACCAACATTAGACTACTCAGTTGCGCCCTAACAGTATAACTTTGGAAGCAGTACTTTTTCTCATTCAATCGAACAAAGAATAAAACCTAATTATATTGTTCTATTACGCCCCCAGAGTGTATATTCGCAACGTATCCATGCCAACGTTCACAAGAACCAAAACCGGACCAACATTAGGCTACTCAGTTGCGCCCTAACAGTATAACTTTGGAAACAGTACTTTTTCTCATTCAATCGAACAAAGAGTAAAACCTTATTATATTGTTCTATTACGCCCCGAGAGTGTATATTCGCAACGTATCCATGCCATAGTTCACAAGAACCAAAACCGGACCAACATTAGGCTACTCAGTTGCGCCCTAACAGTATAACTTTGGAAACAGTACTTTTTCTCATTCAATCGAACAAAGAGTAAAACCTAATTATATTGTTCTATTACGCCCCGAGAGTGTATATTCGCAATGTATCCATGCCAACATTCACAAGAACCAAAACCGGACCAACATTAGGCTACTCAGTTGCGCCCTAACAGTATAACTTTGGAAACAGTACTTTTTCTCATTCAATCGAACAAAGAGTAAAACCTTATTATATTGTTCTATTACGCCCCGAGAGTGTATATTCGCAACGTATCCATGCCATAGTTCACAAGAACCAAAACCGGACCAACATTAGGCTACTCAGTTGCGCCCTAACAGTATAACTTTGGAAACAACACTTTTTCTCATTCAATTGAACAAAGAGTAAAACCTAATTATATTGTTCTATTACGCCCCGAGAGTGTATATTCGCAACGTATCCATGCCAACGTTCACAAGAACCAAAACCGGACCAACATTAGACTACTCAGTTGCGCCCTAACAGTATAAGTTTGGAAACAGTACTTTTTCTCATTCAATCGAACAAAGAGTAAAACCTAATTATATTGTTCTATTACGCCCCGTGAGTGTATATTGGCAACGTATGCATGCCAACGTTCACAAGAACCAAAACCGGACAAACATTAGACTTCTCAGTTGCGCCCTAACAGTATAACTTTGGAAACAGTACTTTTTCCCATTCAATCGAACAAAGAGTAAAACCTAATTATATTGTTCTATTACGCCCCGAGAATGTATATTCGTAACGTATCCATGCCAACATTCACAAGAACCAAAACCGGACCAACATTAGGCTACTCAGTTGCGCCCTAACAGTATAACTTTGGAAACAGTACTTTTTCTCATTCAATCGAACAAAGAGTAAAACCTAATTATATTGTTCTATTACGCCTCGAGAGTGTATATTCGCAACGTATCCATGCCAACGTTCACAAGAACCAAAACCGGACCAACATTAGACTACTCAGTTGCGCCCTAACAGTATAACTTTGGAAACAGTACTTTTTCTCATTCAATCGAACAAAGAATAAAACCTAATTATATTGTTCTATTACGCCCCGAGAGTGTATATTCGCTACATATGCATGCCAACGTCCACAAGAACCAAAACCGGACCAACATTAGGCTACTCAGTTGCGCCCTAACAGTATAACTTTGGAAACAGTACTTTTTCTCATTCAATCGAACAAAGAGTAAAACCTTATTATATTGTTCTATTACGCCCCGAGAGTGTATATTCGCAACGTATCCATGCCATAGTTCACAAGAACCAAAACCGGACCAACATTAGACTACTCAGTTGCGCCCTAACAGTATAACTTTGGAAACAGTACTTTTTCTCATTCAATCGAACAAAGAGTAAAACCTAATTATATTGTTCTATTACGCCCCGAGAGTGTATATTCGCAATGTATCCATGCCAACATTCACAAGAACCAAAACTGGACCAACATTAGGCTACTCAGTTGCGCCCTAACAGTATAACTTTGGAAACAGTACTTTTTCTCATTCAATCGAACAAAGAGTAAAACCTTATTATATTGTTCTATTACGCCCCGAGAGTGTATATTCGCAACGTATCCATGCCATAGTTCACAAGAACCAAAACCGGACCAACATTAGACTACTCAGTTGCGCCCTAACAGTATAACTTTGGAAACAGTACTTTTTCTCATTCAATTGAACAAAGAGTAAAACCTAATTATATTGTTCTATTACGCCCCGAGAGTGTATATTCGCAATGTATCCATGCCAACATTCACAAGAACCAAAACCGGACCAACATTAGGCTACTCAGCTTGCGCCTAACAAGATAAGTTTGGAAACAAGATTTTTCTCATTCAATCGAACAAAGAGTAAAACCTAATTATATTGTTCTATTACGCCCCGTGAGTGTATATTGGCAACGTATGCATGCCAACGTTCACAAGAACCAAAACCGGACAAACATTAGACTTCTCAGTTGCGCCCTAACAGTATAACTTTGGAAACAGTACTTTTTCCCATTCAATCGAACAAAGAGTAAAACCTAATTATATTGTTCTATTACGCCCCGAGAATGTATATTCGTAACGTATCCATGCCAACATTCACAAGAACCAAAACCGGACCAACATTAGGCTACTCAGTTGCGCCCTAACAGTATAACTTTGGAAACAGTACTTTTTCTCATTCAATCGAACAAAGAGTAAAACCTAATTATATTGTTCTATTACGCCTCGAGAGTGTATATTCGCAACGTATCCATGCCAACGTTCACAAGAACCAAAACCGGACCAACATTAGACTACTCAGTTGCGCCCTAACAGTATAACTTTGGAAACAGTACTTTTTCTCATTCAATCGAACAAAGAGTAAAACCTAATTATATTGTTCTATTACGCCCCGAAAGTGTATATTCGCAACGTATCCATGCCAACGTTCACAAGAACCAAAACCGGACCAACATTAGACTACTCAGTTGCGCCTAACAAAGATAACTTTGGAAACAAGATTTTTCTCATTCAATCGAACAAAGAGTAAAACCTTATTATATTGTTCTACTACGCCCCGAGAGTGTATATTCGCAACGTATCCATGCCATAGTTCACAAGAACCAAAACCGGACCAACATTAGGCTACTCAGTTGCGCCCTAACAGTATAACTTTGGAAACAGTACTTTTTCTCATTCAATCGAACAAAGAGTAAAACCTAATTATATTGTTCTATTACGCCCCGAGAGTGTATATTCGCAATGTATCCATGCCAACATTCACAAGAACCAAAACTGGACCAACATTAGGCTACTCAGTTGCGCCCTAACAGTATAACTTTGGAAACAGTACTTTTTCTCATTCAATCGAACAAAGAGTAAAACCTTATTATATTGTTCTATTACGCCCCGAGAGTGTATATTCGCAACGTATCCATGCCATAGTTCACAAGAACCAAAACCGGACCAACATTAGGCTACTCAGTTGCGCCCTAACAGTATAACTTTGGAAACAGTACTTTTTCTCATTCAATCGAACAAAGAGTAAAACCTAATTATATTGTTCTATTACGCCCCGAGAGTGTATATTCGCAACGTATCCATGCCAACGTTCACAAGAACCAAAACCGGACCAACATTAGACTACTCACTTGCGCCCTAACAGTATAACTTTGGAAACAGTACTTTTTCTCATTCAATCGAACAAAGAGTAAAACATTATTATATTGTTCTATTACGCCCCGAGACTGTATATTCGCAACGTATCCATGCCATAGTTCACAAGAACCAAAACCGGACCAACATTAGGCTACTCAGTTGCGCCCTAACAGTATAACTTTGGAAACAGTACTTTTTCTCATTCAATCGAACAAAGAGTAAAACCTAATTATATTGTTCTATTACGCCCCGAGAGTGTATATTCGCAATGTATCCATGCCAACATTCACAAGAACCAAAACCGGACCAACATTAGGCTACTCAGTTGCGCCCTAACAGTATAACTTTGGAAACAGTACTTTTTCTCATTCAATCGAACAAAGAGTAAAACCTAATTATATTGTTCTATTACGCCACGAGAGTGTATATTCGCAACGTATCCATGCCATAGTTCACAAGAACCAAAACCGGACCAACATTAGGCTACTCAGTTGCGCCCTAACAGTATAACATTGGAAACAGTACTTTTTCTCATTCAATCGAACAAAGAGTAAAACCTAATTATATTGTTCTATTACGCCCCGAGAGTGTATATTCGCAATGTATCCATGCCAACATTCACAAGAACCAAAACTGGACCAACATTAGGCTACTCTGTTGCGCCCTAACAGTATAACTTTGGAAACAGTACTTTTTCTCATTCAATCGAACAAAGAGTAAAACCTAATTATATTGTTCTATTACGCCCCGAGAGTGTATATTCGCAACGTATGCATGCCAACGTTCACAAGAACCAAAACCGGACAAACATTAGACTTCTCAGTTGCGCCCTAACAGTATAACTTTGGAAACAGTACTTTTTCTCATTCAATCGAACAAAGAGTAAAACCTAATTATATTGTTCTATTACGCCCCCAGAGTGTATATTCGCAACGTATCCATGCCAACATTCACAAGAACCAAAACCGGACCAACATTAGACTACTCAGTTGCGCCCTAACAGTATAACTTTGGAAACAGTACTTTTTCTCATTCAATCGAATAAAGAGTAAAACCTAATTATATTGTTCTATTACGCCACGAGAGTGTATATTCGGAACGTATCCATGCCAACGTTCACAAGAACCAAAACCGGACCAACATTAGACTACTCAGTTGCGCCCTAACAGTATAACTTTGGAAGCAAGATTTTTCTCATTCAATCGAACAAAGAGTAAAACCTAATTATATTGTTCTATTACGCCCGAGAGTGTATATTCGCAACGTATCCATGCCAACGTTCACAAGAACAAAAACCGGACCAACATTAGACTACTCATTGCGCCTAACAAGATAACTTTGGAAACAGTACTTTTTCTCATTCAATCGAACAAAGAGTAAAACCTAATTATATTGTTCTATTACACCCCGAGAGTGTATATTCGCAACGTATCCATGCCATAGTTCACAAGAACCAAAACCGGACCAACATTAGGCTACTCAGTTGCGCCCTAACAGTATAACTTTGGAAACAGTACTTTTTCTCATTCAATCGAACAAAGAGTAAAACCTAATTATATTATTTTATTACGTCCCGAGAGTGTATATTCGCAACGTATCCATGCCAACGTTCACAAGAACCAAAACCGGACCAACATTAGACTACTCAGTTGCGCCCTAACAGTATAACCTTGGAAACAGTACTTTTTCTCATTCAATCGAACAAAGAGTAAAACCTAATTATATTGTTCTATTACGCCCCAAGAGTGTATATTCGCAACGTATCCATGCCATAGTTCACAAGAACCAAAACCGGACCAACATTAGGCTACTCAGTTGCGCCCTAACAGTATAACTTTGGAAACAGTACTTTTTCTCATTCAATCGAACAAAGAGTAAAACCTAATTATATTGTTCTACTACGCCCCGAGAGTGTATATTCGCAACGTATCCATGCCAACGTTCACAAGAACCAAAACCGGACCAACATTAGACTACTCAGTTGCGCCCTAACAGTATAACTTTGGAAACAGTATTTTTTCTCATTCAATCGAACAAAGAGTAAAACCTAATTATATTGTTCTATTACGCCCCGAGAGTGTATATTCGCAACGTATCCATGCCAACGTTCACAAGAACCAAAACCGGACCAACATTAGGCTACTCAGTTGCGCCCTAACAAGATAACATTGGAAACAGTACTTTTTCTCATTCAATCGAACAAAGAGTAAAACCTTATTATATTGTTCTATTACGCCCCGAGAGTGTATATTCGCAACGTATCCATGCCATAGTTCACAAGAACCAAAACCGGACCAACATTAGGCTACTCAGTTGCGCCCTAACAGTATAACTTTGGAAACAGTACTTTTTCTCATTCAATCGAACCAAAAGTAAAACCTAATTATATTGTTCTATTATGCCCCGAGAGTGTATATTCGCAACGTATTCATGCCTACATTCACAAGAACCAAAACTGGACCAATATTAGGCTACTCAGTTGCGCCCTAACAAGATAATTTTGGAAACAAGATTTTTCTCATTCAATCGAACAAAGAGTAAAACCTAATTATATTGTTCTATTACGCCCCGAGAGTGTATATTCGCAACGTATCCATGCCATAGTTCACAAGAACCAAAACCGGACCAACATTAGGCTACTCGCTTGCGCCTAACAAGATAACTTTGGAAACAAGATTTTTCTCATTCAATCGAACAAAGAGTAAAACCTAATTATATTGTTCTATTACGCCCGAGAGTGTATATTCGCAATGTATCCATGCCAACATTCACAAGAACCAAAACTGACCAACATTAGGCTACTCACTGCGCCTAACAAGATAAGTTTGGAAACAAGATTTTTCTCATTCAATCGAACAAAGAGTAAAACCTAATTATATTGTTCTATTACGCCCGAGAGTGTATATTGGCAACGTATGCATGCCAACGTTCACAAGAACCAAAACCGACAAACATTAGACTTCTCTTGCGCCTAACAAAGATAACTTTGGAAACAAGATTTTTCTCATTCAATCGAACAAAGAGTAAAACCTAATTATATTGTTCTATTACGCCCGAGAATGTATATTCGCAACGTATCCATGCCAACATTCACAAGAACCAAAACCGACCAACATTAGGCTACTCATTGCGCCTAACAAAGATAACTTTGGAAACAAGATTTTTTCTCATTCAATCGAACAAAGAGTAAAACCTAATTATATTGTTCTATTACGCCCCGAGAGTGTATATTCGCAACGTATCCATGCCAACGTTCACAAGAACCAAAACCGGACCAACATTTGACTACTCTGTTGCGCCCTAACAGTATAACTTTGGAAGCAAGATTTTTCTCATTCAATCGAACAAAGAATAAAACCTAATTATATTGTTCTATTACGCCCCAGTGTATATTCGCAACGTATCCATGCCAACGTTCACAAGAACCAAAACCGACCAACATTAGACTACTCACTTGCGCCTAACAAGATAACTTTGGAAACAAGATTTTTCTCATTCAATCGAACAAAGAGTAAAACCTTATTATATTGTTCTATTACGCCCGAGAGTGTATATTCGCAACGTATCCATGCCATAGTTCACAAGAACCAAAACCGACCAACATTAGGCTACTCGCTGCGCCCAAACAAGATAACTTTGGAAACAGTACTTTTTCTCATTCAATCGAACAAAGAGTAAAACCTAATTATATTGTTCTATTACGCCCCGAGAGTGTATATTCGCAATGTATCCATGCCAACATTCACAAGAACCAAAACCGGACCAACATTAGACTACTCAGTTGCGCCCTAACAGTATAACTTTGGAAACAGTACTTTTTCTCATTCAATCGAACAAGGAGTAAAACCTTATTATATTGTTCTATTACGCCCCGAGAGTGTATATTCGCAACGTATCCATGCCATAGTTCACAAGAACAAAAACCGGACCAACATTGGCTACTCAGTTGCGCCCTAACAGTATAACTTTGGAAACAACACTTTTTCTCATTCAATTGAACAAAGAGTAAAACCTAATTATATTGTTCTATTACGCCCCGAGAGTGTATATTCGCAATGTATCCATGCCAACATTCACAAGAACCAAAACTGACCAACATTAGGCTACTCACTTGCGCCTAACAAGATAAGTTTGGAAACAAGATTTTTCTCATTCAATCGAACAAAGAGTAAAACCTAATTATATTGTTCTATTACGCCCGTGAGTGTATATTGGCAACGTATGCATGCCAACGTTCACAAGAACCAAAACCGACAAACATTAGACTTCTTGCGCCCTAACGATAACTTTGGAAACAGTACTTTTTCTCATTCAATCGAACAAAGAGTTAAACCTAATTATATTGTTCTATTACGCCCCGAGAGTGTATATTCGGAACGTATCCATGCCAACGTTCACAAGAACCAAAACCGGACCAACATTAGGCTACTCAGTTGCGCCCTAACAGTATAACTTTGGAAACAGTACTTTTTCTCATTCAATCGAACAAAGAGTAAAACCTAATTATATTGTTCTATTACGCCTCGAGAGTGTATATTCGCAACGTATCCATGCCAACGTTCACAAGAACCAAAACCGGACCAACATTAGACTACTCAGTTGCGCCCTAACAAAGATAACTTTGGAAGCAAGATTTTTCTCATTCAATCGAACAAAGAATAAAACCTAATTATATTGTTCTATTACGCCCCGAGAGTGTATATTCGCAACATATGCATGCCAACGTTCACAAGAACCAAAACCGGACCAACATTAGACTACTCAGTTGCGCCCTAACAGTATAACTTTGGAAACAGTACTTTTTCTCATTCAATCGAACAAAGAGTAAAACCTTATTATATTGTTCTACTACGCCCCGAGAGTGTATATTCGCAACGTATCCATGCCATAGTTCACAAGAACCAAAACCGACCAACATTAGGCTACTCTTGCGCCTAACAAGATAACTTTGGAAACAGTACTTTTTCTCATTCAATCGAACAAAGAGTAAAACCTAATTATATTGTTCTATTACGCCCCGAGAGTGTATATTCGCAATGTATCCATGCCAACATTCACAAGAACCAAAACTGGACCAACATTAGGCTACTCAGTTGCGCCCTAACAGTATAACTTTGGAAACAGTCCTTTTTCTCATTCAATCGAACAAAGAGTAAAACCTAATTATATTGTTCTATTACGCCCCGAGAGTGTATATTCGCAACGTATCCATGCCATAGTTCACAAGAACCAAAACCGGACCAACAGTAGGCTACTCAGTTGCGCCCTAACAGTATAACTTTGGAAACAGTACTTTTTCTCATTCAATCGAACAAAGAGTAAAACCTAATTATATTGTTCTATTACTCCCCTCGAGTGTATATTCGCAACGTATCCATGCCATAGTTCACAAGAACCAAAACCGGACCAACATTAGACTACTCAGTTGCGCCCTAACAGTATAACTTTGGAAACAGTACTTTTTCTCATTCAATCGAACAAAGAGTAAAGCATTATTATATTGTTCTATTACGCCCCGAGACTGTATATTCGCAACGTATCCATGCCATAGTTCACAAGAACCAAAACCGGACCAACATTAGGCTACTCGCTTGCGCCTAACAAGATAACTTTGGAAACAGTACTTTTTCTCATTCAATCGAACAAAGAGTAAAACCTAATTATATTGTTCTATTACGCCCCGAGAGTGTATATTCGCAATGTATCCATGCCAACATTCACAAGAACCAAAACTGGACCAACATTAGGCTACTCTGTTGCGCCCTAACAGTATAACTTTGGAAACAGTACTTTTTCTCATTCAATCGAACAAAGAGTAAAACCTTATTATATTGTTCTATTACGCCCCGAGAGTGTATATTCGCAACGTATCCATGCCATAGTTCACAAGAACCAAAACCGGACCAACATTAGGCTACTCAGTTGCGCCCTAACAGTATAACTTTGGAAACAGTACTTTTTCTCATTCAATCGAACAGAGAGTAAAACCTAATTATATTGTTCTATTACGCCCCGAGAGTGTATATTCGCAACGTATCCATGCCAACATTCACAAGAACCAAAACCGGACCAACATTAGACTACTCAGTTGCGCCCTAACAAAGATAAGTTTGGAAACAAGATTTTTCTCATTCAATCGAACAAAGAGTAAAACCTAATTATATTGTTCTATTACGCCCGAGAGTGTATATTGGCAACGTATGCATGCCAACGTTCACAAGAACCAAAACCGACAAACATTAGACTTCTCGCCTTGCGCCTAACAAAGATAACTTTGGAAACAAGATTTTTCTCATTCAATCGAACAAAGAGAAAAACCTAATTATATTGTTCTATTACGCCCCGAGAATGTATATTCGCAACGTATCCATGCCAACGTTCACAAGAACCAAAACCGGACCAACATTAGACTACTCAGTTGCGCCCTAACAGTATAACTTTGGAAACAGTACTTTTTCTCATTCAATCGAACAAAGAGTAAAACCTAATTATATTGTTCTATTACGCCTCGAGAGTGTATATTCGCAACGTATCCATGCCAACGTTCACAAGAACCAAAACCGGACCAACATTAGACTACTCAGTTGCGCCCTAACCAAAATACCTTTGGAAGCAAGATTTTTTTTCTCATTCAATCGAACAAAGAATAAAACCTAATTATATTGTTCTATTACGCCCGTAGTGTATATTCGCAACGTATCCATGCCAACGTTCACAAGAACCAAAACCGACCAACATTAGACTACTCGCTGCGCCTAACAAGATAACTTTGGAAACAAGATTTTTCTCATTCAATCGAACAAAGAGTAAAACCTTATTATATTGTTCTATTACGCCCCGAGAGTGTATATTCGCAACGTATCCATGCCATAGTTCACAAGAACCAAAACCGGACCAACATTAGGCTACTCAGTTGCGCCCTAACAAAGATAACTTTGGAAACAAAGATTTTTCTCATTCAATCGAACAAAGAGTAAAACCTAATTATATTGTTCTATTACGCCCCGAGAGTGTATATTCGCAATGTATCCATGCCAACATTCACAAGAACCAAAACTGGACCAACATTAGGCTACTCAGTTGCGCCCTAACAGTATAACTTTGGAAACAGTACTTTTTCTCATTCAATCGAACAAAGAGTAAAACCTAATTATATTCTTCTATTACGCCCCGAGAGTGTATATTCGCAACGTATCCATGCCATAGTTCACAAGAACCAAAACCGGACCAACATTAGGCTACTCAGTTGCGCCCTAACAGTATAACTTTGGAAACAGTACTTTTTCTCATTCAATCGAACAAAGAGTAAAACCTAATTATATTGTTCTATTACGCCCCGAGAGTGTATATTCGCAATGTATCCATGCCAACATTCACAAGAACCAAAACTGGACCAACATTAGGCTACTCAGTTGCGCCCTAACAGTATAACTTTGGAAACAGTACTTTTTCTCATTCAATCGAACAAAGAGTAAAACCTAATTATATTGTTCTATTACGCCCCGAGAGTGTATATTGGCAACGTATGCATGCCAACGTTCACAAGAACCAAAACCGGACAAGCATTAGACTTCTTGCGCCTAACAAGATAACTTTGGAAACAGTACTTTTTCTCATTCAATCGAACAAAGAGTAAAACCTAATTATATTGTTCTATTACGCCCCGAGAATGTATATTCGCAACGTATCCATGCCAACATTCACAAGAACCAAAACCGACCAACATTAGGCTACTTTGCGCCTAACAAGATAACTTTGGAAACAAGATTTTTCTCATTCAATCGAACAAAGAGTAAAACCTAATTATATTGTTCTATTACGCCCCGAGAGTGTATATTCGCAACGTATCCATGCCATCGTTCACAAGAACCAAAACCGGACCAACATTAGGCTACTCAGTTGCGCCCTAACAGTATAACTTTGGAAACAGTACTTTTTCTCATTCAATCGAACAAAGAGTAAAACCTAATTATATTGTTCTATTACGCCCCGAGAGTGTATATTCGCAACGTATCCATGCCAACGTTCACAAGAACCAAAACCGGACCAACATTAGACTACTCCTTGCGCCCTAACAAAGATAACTTTGGAAACAGTACTTTTTCTCATTCAATCGAACAAAGAGTAAAACCTAATTATATTGTTCTATTACGCCCCCGGAGTGTATATTCGCAACGTATCCATGCCAACGTTCACAAGAACCAAAACCGGACCAACATTAGGCTACTCAGTTGCGCCTAACAAGATAACTTTGGAAACAAGATTTTTCTCATTCAATCGAACAAAGAGTAAAACCTAATTATATTGTTCTATTACGCCCCGAGAGTGTATATTCGCAACGTATCCATGCCAACATTCACAAGAACCAAAATCGGACCAACATTAGACTACTCAGTTGCGCCCTAACAGTATAACTTTGGAAACAAGATTTTTCTCATTCAATCGAACAAAGAGTAAAACCTTATTATATTGTTCTATTACGCCCGAGAGTGTATATTCGCAACGTATCCATGCCATAGTTCACAAGAACCAAAACCGACCAACATTAGGCTACTCATTGCGCCTAACAAAGATAACTTTGGAAACAAGATTTTTCTCATTCAATCGAACAAAGAGTAAAACCTAATTATTTTGTTCTATTATGCCCCGAGAGTGTAAATTTGCAATGTATCGATGCCAACGTTCACAAGAACCAAAATCGGACCAACATTAGGCTACTCGCTGCGCCTAACAAAGATAATTTTGGAAACAGTACTTTTTCTCATTCAATCGAACAAAGAGTAAAACCTAATTATATTGTTCTATTACGCCCCGAGAGTGTATATTGGCAACGTATGCATGCCAACGTTCACAAGAACCAAAACCGACAAACATTAGACTTCTCGCTTGCGCCTAACAGTATAACTTTGGAAACAGTACTTTTTCTCATTCAATCGAACAAAGAGTAAAACCTAATTATATTGTTCTATTACGCCCCGAGAATGTATATTCGCAACGTATCCATGCCAACATTCACAAGAACCAAAACCAGACCAACATTAGGCTACTCAGTTGCGCCCTAACAGTATAACTTTGGAAACAGTACTTTTTCTCATTCAATCGAACAAAGAGTAAAACCTAATTATATTGTTCTATTACGCCTCGAGAGTGTATATTCGCAACGTATCCATGCCAACGTTCACAAGAACCAAAACCGGACCAACATTAGACTACTCGCTGCGCCTAACAAGATAACTTTGGAAGCAAGATTTCTTTCTCATTCAATCGAACAAAGAGTAAAACCTAATTATATTGTTCTATTACGCCCCGAGAGTGTATATTCGCAACGTATCCATGCCAACGTTCACAAGAACCAAAACCGGACCAACATTAGACTACTCAGTTGCGCCCTAACAGTATAACTTTGGAAACAAGATTTTTCTCATTCAATCGAACAAAGAGTAAAACCTTATTATATTGTTCTATTACGCCCGAGAGTGTATATTCGCAACGTATCCATGCCATAGTTCACAAGAACCAAAACCGACCAACATTAGGCTACTCACTTGCGCCTAACAAGATAACTTTGGAAACAAGATTTTTCTCATTCAATCGAACAAAGAGTAAAACCTAATTATATTGTTCTATTACGCCCGAGAGTGTATATTCGCAATGTATCCATGCCAACATTCACAAGAACCAAACTGGACCAACATTAGGCTACTCACTTGCGCCTAACAAGATAACTTTGGAAACAAGATTTTTCTCATTCAATCGAACAAAGAGTAAAACCTTATTATATTGTTCTATTACGCCCCGAGAGTGTATATTCGCAACGTATCCATGCCATAGTTCACAAGAACCAAAACCGGACCAACATTAGGCTACTCAGTTGCGCCTAACAAGATAACTTTGGAAACAAGATTTTTCTCATTCAATCGAACAAAGAGTAAAACCTAATTATATTGTTCTATTACGCCCGAGAGTGTATATTCGCAATGTATCCATGCCAACATTCACAAGAACCAAAACTCGGACCAACATTAGGCTACTCGCTTGCGCCCTAACAAGATAAGTTTGGAAACAAGATTTTTCTCATTCAATCGAACAAAGAGTAAAACCTAATTATATTGTTCTATTACGCCCCGAGAGTGTATATTGGCAACGTATGCATGCCAACGTTCACAAGAACCAAAACCGACAAACATGCGCCCTAACAGTATAACTTTGGAAACAGTACTTTTTCTCATTCAATCGAACAAAGAGTAAAACCTAATTATATTGTTCTATTACGCCCCGAGAGTGTATATTCGCAACGTATCCATGCCAACATTCACAAGAACCAAAACCGGACCAACATTAGGCTACTCAGTTGCGCCCTAACAAGATAACTTTGGAAACAGTACTTTTTCTCATTCAATCGAACAAAGAGTAAAACCTAATTATATTGTTCTATTAAGCCTCGAGAGTGTATATTCGCAACGTATCCATGCCAACGTTCACAAGAACCAAAACCGACCAACATTAGACTACTCTTGCGCCCTAACAAGATAACTTTGGAAGCAAGATTTTTTTCTCATTCAATCGAACAAAGAGTAAAACCTAATTATATTGTTCTATTACGCCCCAGAGTGTATATTCGCAACGTATCCATGCCAACGTTCACAAGAACCAAAACCGGACCAACATTAGACTACTACTGCGCCTAACAAGATAACTTTGGAAACAGTACTTTTTCTCATTCAATCGAACAAAGAGTAAAACCTTATTATATTGTTCTATTACGCCCCGAGAGTGTATATTCGCAACGTATCCATGCCATAGTTCACAAGAACCAAAACCGACCAACATTAGGCTACTCTGCGCCATAACAAAGATAACTTTGGAAACAGTACTTTTTCTCATTCAATCGAACAAAGAGTAAAACCAAATTATATTGTTCTATTACGCCCCGAGAGTGTATATTCGCAATGTATCCATGCCATAGTTCACAAGAACCAAAACCGGACCAACATTAGGCTACTCAGTTGCGCCTAACAAAGATAACTTTGGAAACAAGATTTTTCTCATTCAATCGAACAAAGAGTAAAACCTTATTATATTGTTCTATTACGCCACGAGAGTGTATATTCGCAACGTATCCATGCCATAGTTCACAAGAACCAAAACCGGACCAACATTAGGCTACTCTACTGCGCCTAACAAAGATAACTTTGGAAACAAGATTTTTCTCATTCAATCGAACAAAGAGTAAAACCTAATTATATTGTTCTATTACGCCCCGAGAGTGTATATTCGCAATGTATCCATGCCATAGTTCACAAGAACCAAAACCGGACCAACATTAGGCTACTCAGTTGCGCCCTAACAGTATAACTTTGGAAATAGTACTTTTTCTCATTCAATCGAACAAAGAGTAAAACCTAATTATATTGTTCTATTACGCCCCGAGAGTGTATATTCGCAACGTATGCATGCCAACGTTCCCAAGAACCAAAACCGACAAACATTGCTTGCGCCTAACAAGATAACTTTGGAAACAAGATTTTTCCCATTCAATCGAACAAAGAGTAAAACCTAATTATATTGTTCTATTACGCCCCGAGAATGTATATTCGTAACGTATCCATGCCAACATTAACAAGAACCAAAACCGGACCAACATTAGGCTACTCGCTTGCGCCTAACAAGATAACTTTGGAAACAAAGATTTTTCTCATTCAATCGAACAAAGAGTAAAACCTAATTATATTGTTGTATTACGCCTCGAGAGTGTATATTCGCAACGTATCCATGCCAACGTTCACAAGAACCAAAACCGGACCAACATTAGACTACTACTTGCGCCTAACAAAGATAACTTTGGAAGCAAAGATTTTTCTCATTCAAGCAAACAAAGAATAAAACCTAATTATATTGTTCTAATATGCCCCAAGTGAGTATAGTCGCAACGTATCCATGCCAACAGTCACAAGAACCAAACCGACCAACATTAGACTACTCATTGCGCCTAACAAAGATAACTTTGGAAACAAGATTTTTCTCATTCAATCGAACAAAGAGTAAAACCTTATTATATTGTTCTACTACGCCCGAGAGTGTATATTCGCAACGTATCCATGCCATAGTTCGCAAGAACCAAAACCGACCAACATTAGGCTACTCCTTGCGCCTAACAAGATAACTTTGGAAACAAGATTTTTCTCATTCAATCGAACAAAGAGTAAAACCTAATTATATTGTTCTATTACGCCCGAGAGTGTATATTCGCAATGTATCCATGCCAACATTCACAAGAACCAAAATCGGACCAACATTAGGCTACTCGTTGCGCCCTAACAAGATAACTTTGAAACAAGATTTTTCTCATTCAATCGAACAAAGAGTAAAACCTTATTATATTGTTCTATTACGCCCCGAGACTGTATATTCGCAACGTATCCATGCCATAGTTCACAAGAACCAAAACCGACCAACATTAGGCTACTCTTGCGCCCTAACAAGATAACTTTGGAAACAAGATTTTTCTCATTCAATCGAACAAAGAGTAAAACCTAATTATATTGTTCTATTACGCCCCGTAGTGTATATTCGCAACGTATCCATGCCAACGTTCACAAGAACCAAAACCGACCAACATTAGACTACTCGCTTGCGCCTAACAAAGATAACTTTGGAAACAAGATTTTTCTCATTCAATCGAACAAAGAGTAAAACCTTATTATATTGTTCTATTACGCCCGAGATCGTATATTCGCAACGTATCCATGCCATAGTTCACAAGAACCAAAACCGGACCAACATTAGGCTACTCAGTTGCGCCCTAACAGTATAACTTTGGAAACAGTACTTTTTCTCATTCAATCGAACAAAGAGTAAAACCTAATTATATTGTTCTATTACGCCCCGAGAGTGTATATTCGCAATGTATCCATGCCAACATTCACAAGAACCAAAATCGGACCAACATTAGGCTACTCGCTTGCGCCTAACAAGATAACTTTGGAAACAAGATTTTTCTCATTCAATCGAACAAAGAGTAAAACCTTATTATATTGTTCTATTACGCCCCGAGAGTGTATATTCGCAACGTATCCATGCCATAGTTCACAAGAACCAAAACCGGACCAACATTAGGCTACTCAGTTGCGCCTAACAAAGATAACTTTGGAAACAAGATTTTTCTCATTCAATCGAACAAAGAGTAAAACCTAATTATATTGTTCTATTACGCCCCGAGAGTGTATATTCGCAATGTATCCATGCCAACGTTCACAAGAACCAAAATCGGACCAACATTAGACTACTCAGTTGCGCCCTAACAGTATAACTTTGGAAACAGTACTTTTTCTCATTCAATCGAACAAAGAGTAAAACCTAATTATATTGTTCTATTACGCCCGAGAGTGTATATTGGCAACGTATGCATGCCAACGTTCACAAGAACCAAAACCGACAAACATTAGACTTCTCACTGCGCCTAACAAAGATAACTTTGGAAACAGTACTTTTTCTCATTCAATCGAACAAAGAGTAAAACCTAATTATATTGTTCTATTACGCCCCCAGAATGTATATTCGCAACGTATCCATGCCAACGTCCACAAGAACCAAAACCGGACCAACATTAGACTACTCAGTTGCGCCCTAACAGTATAACTTTGGAAACAGTACTTTTTCTCATTCAATCGAACAAAGAGTAAAACCTAATTATATTGTTCTATTACGCCTCGAGAGTGTATATTCGCAACGTATCCATGCCAACGTTCACAAGAACCAAAACCGGACCAACATTAGACTACTCAGTTGCGCCCTAACAGTATAACTTTAGAAGCAGTACTTTTTCTCATTCAATCGAACAAAGAGTAAAACCTAATTATATTGTTCTATTACGCCCCCAGAGTGTATATTCGCAACGTATCCATGCCAACGTTCACAAGAACCAAAACCGGACCAACATTAGACTACTCAGTTGCGCCCTAACAGTATAACTTTGGAAACAGTACTTTTTCTCATTCAATCGAACAAAGAGTAAAACCTTATTATATTGTTCTATTACGCCACGAGAGTGTATATTCGCAACGTATCCATGCCATAGTTCACAAGAACCAAAACCGACCAACATTAGGCAATTCAAGCGCCTAACAAGATAACTTTGGAAACATTATTTTTTCTCTTCCAATCGAACAAAGAGTAAAACCTAATTATATTGTTCTATTACGCCCCTAGAGTGTATATTCACAATGTATCCATGCCAACATTCACAAGAACCAAAACCGGACCAACATTAGACTACTCAGTTGCGCCCTAACAGTATAACTTTGGAAACAAGATTTTTCTCATTCAATCGAACAAAGAGTAAAACCTTATTATATTGTTCTATTACGCCCGAGAGTGTATATTCGCAACGTATCCAGCCATAGTTCACAAGAACCAAAACCGACCAACATTAGGCTACTCGCTTGCGCCTAACAAGATAACTTTGGAAACAAGATTTTTCTCATTCAATTGAACAAAGAGTAAAACCTAATTATATTGTTCTATTACGCCCGAGAGTGTATATTCGCAATGTATCCATGCCAACATTCACAAGAACCAAACTGACCAACATTAGGCTACTCATTGCGCCCTAACAAGATAAGTTTGGAAACAAGATTTTTCTCATTCAATCGAACAAAGAGTAAAACCTAATTATATTGTTCTATTACGCCTGAGTGTATATTGGCAACGTATGCATGCCAACGTTCACAAGAACCAAAACCGACAAACATTAGACTTCTCGCTTGCGCCTAACAAAGATAACTGTGGAAACAGTACTTTTTCTCATTCAATCGAACAAAGAGTAAAACCTAATTATATTGTTCTATTACGCCCCGAGAATGTATATTCGTAACGTATCCATGCCAACATTCACACGAACCAAAACCGGACCAACATTAGGCTACTCAGTTGCGCCCTAACAGTATAACTTTGGAAACAGTACTTTTTCTCATTCAATCGAACAAAGAGTAAAACCTAATTATATTGTTCTATTACGCCCCGAGAGTGTATATTCTCAACGTATCCATGCCAACGTTCACAAGAACCAAAACCGGACCAACATTAGACTACTCAGTTGCGCCCTAACAGTATAACTTTGGAAGCAAGATTTTTCTCATTCAATCGAACAAAGAATAAAACCTAATTATATTGTTCTATTACGCCCGTAGTGTATATTCGCAACGTATCCATGCCAACGTTCACAAGAACCAAAACCGACCAACATTAGACTACTCGCTTGCGCCTAACAAGATAACTTTGGAAACAAGATTTTTCTCATTCAATCGAACAAAGAGTAAAACCTTATTATATTGTTCTACTACGCCCGAGAGTGTATATTCGCAACGTATCCATGCCATAGTTCACAAGAACCAAAACCGACCAACATTAGGCTACTCATTGCGCCTAACAAGATAACTTTGGAAACAAGATTTTTCTCATTCAATCGAACAAAGAGTAAAACCTAATTATATTGTTCTATTACGCCCCGAGAGTGTATATTCGCAATGTATCCATGCCAACATTCACAAGAACCAAAATCGGACCAACATTAGGCTACTCGCTTGCGCCTAACAAGATAACTTTGGAAACAGTACTTTTTCTCATTCAATCGAACAAAGAGTAAAACCTTATTATATTGTTCTATTACGCCCCGAGAGTGTATATTCGCAACGTATCCATGCCATAGTTCACAAGAACCAAAACCGGACCAACATTAGGCTACTCAGTTGCGCCCTAACAGTATAACTTTGGAAACAGTACTTTTTCTCATTCAATCGAACAAAGAGTAAAACCTAATTATATTGTTCTATTACGCCCCGAGAGTGTATATTCGCAATGTATCCATGCCAACATTCACAAGAACCAAAACCGGACCAACATTAGACTACTCAGTTGCGCCCTAACAGTATAACTTTGGAAACAGTACTTTTTCTCATTCAATCGAACAAAGAGTAAAACCTAATTATGTTGTTCTATTACGCCCCGAGAGTGTATATTGGCAACGTATGCATGCCAACGTTCACAAGAACCAAAACCGGACAAACATTAGACTTCTCAGTTGCGCCCTAACAGTATAACTTTGGAAACAGTACTTTTTCTCATTCAATCGAACAAAGAGTAAAACCTAATTATATTGTTCTATTACGCCCCGAGAATGTATATTCGCAACGTATCCATGCCAACATTCACAAGAACCAAAACCGGACCAACATTAGGCTACTCAGTTGCGCCCTAACAGTATAACTTTGGAAACAGTACTTTTTCTCATTCAATCGAACAAAGAGTAAAACCTAATTATATTGTTCTATTACGCCGCGAGAGTGTATATTCGGAACGTATCCATGCCAACGTTGACAAGAACCAAAACCGGACCAACAATAGACTACTCAGTTGCGCCCTAACAGAATAACTTTGGAAGCTGTACTTTTTCTCATTCAATCGAACAAAGAGTAAAACCTAATTATATTGTTCTATTACGCCCCCAGAGCGTATATTCGCAACGTATCCATGCCAACGTTCACAAGAACCAAAACCGGACCAACATTAGACTACTCAGTTGCGCCCTAACAGTATAACTTTGGAAACAGTGCTTTTTCTCATTCAATCGAACAAAGAGTAAAACCTAATTATATTGTTCTATTACGCCCGAGAGTGTATATTCGCAACGTATCCATGCCATAGTTCACAAGAACCAAAACCGACCAACATTAGGCTACTCGCTTGCGCCTAACGCATAACATTGGAAACAAGATTTTTCTCATTCAATCGAACAAAGAGTAAAACCTAATTATATTGTTCTATTACGCCCCGAGAGTGTATATTCGCAACGTATCCATGCCAACGATCACAAGAACCAAAATCGGACCAACATTAGACTACTCAGTTGCGCCCTAACAGTATAACTTTGGAAACAGTACTTTTTCTCATTCAATCGAACAAAGAGTAAAACCTAATTATATACTTCTATTACGCCCCGAGAGTGTATATTCGCAACGTATCCATGCCATAGTTCACAAGAACCAAAACCGGACCAACATTAGGCTACTCAGTTGCGCCCTAACAGTATAACTTTGGAAACAAGATTTTTCTCATTCAATCGAACAAAGAGTAAAACCTAATTATATTGTTCTATTACGCCCGAGAGTGTATATTCGCAACGTATCCATGCCAACGTTCACAAGAACCAAAACCGACCAACATTAGACTACTCTGCGCGCTAACAAGATAACTTTGGAAACAAGATTTTTCTCATTCAATCGAACAAAGAGTAAAACCTAATTATATTGTTCTATTACGCCCGAGAGTGTATATTCGCAACGTATCCATGCCATAGTTCACAAGAACCAAAACCGACCAACATTAGGCTACTCACTTGCGCCTAACAAAGATAACTTTGGAAACAAGATTTTTTCTCATTCAATCGAACAAAGAGTAAAACCTAATTATATTGTTCTATTACGCCCCGAGAGTGTATATTCGCAACGTATCCATGCCAACGTTCACAAGAACCAAAACCGGACCAACATTAGACTATCAGTTGCGCCCTAACAGTGTAACTTTGGAAACAGTACTTTTTCCCATTCAATCGAACAAAGAGTAAAACCTAATTATATTGTTCTATTACGCCCCGAGAGTGTATATTCGCAACGTATCCATGCCAACATTCACAAGAACCAAAACCGACCAACATTAGGCTACTCGCTTGCGCCTAACAAGATAACTTTGGAAACAAGATTTTTCTCATTCAATCGAACAAAGAGTAAAACCTAATTATATTGTTCTATTACGCCTCGAGAGTGTATATTCGCAACGTATCCATGCCAACGTTCACAAGAACCAAAACCGGACCAACATTAGACTACTCAGTTGCGCCCTAACAGTATAACTTTGGAAACAGTACTTTTTCTCATTCAATCGACCAAAGAATAAAACCTAATTATATTGTTCTATTACGCCCCAAGAGTGTATATTCGCAACGTATCCATGCCATAGTTCACAAGAACCAAAACCGGACCAACATTAGACTACTCAGTTGCGCCCTAACAGTATAACTTTGGAAACAGTACTTTTTCTCATTCAATCGAACAAAGAGTAAAACCTTATTATATTGTTCTATTACGCCCCGAGAGTGTATATTCGCAACGTATCCATGCCATAGTTCACAAGAACCAAAACCGACCAACATTAGGCTACTCAGTTGCGCCCTAACAGTATAACTTTGGAAACAGTACTTTTTCTCATTCAATCGAACAAAGAGTAAAACCTAATTATATTGTTCTATTACGCCCCGAGAGTGTATATTCGCAATGTATCCATGCCAACATTCACAAGAACCAAAACCGGACCAACATTAGGCTACTCAGTTGCGCCCTAACAGTATAACTTTGGAAACAGTACTTTTTCTCATTCAATCGAACAAAGAGTAAAACCTTATTATATTGTTCTATTACGCCCCGAGAGTGTATATTCGCAACGTATCCATGCCATAGTTCACAAGAACCAAAACCGGACCAACATTAGGCTACTCAGTTGCGCCCTAACAAAGATAACTTTGGAAACAAGATTTTTCTCATTCAATCGAACAAAGAGTAAAACCTAATTATATTGTTCTATTACGCCCGAGTGTATATTCGCAACGTATCCATGCCAACGTTCACAAGAACCAAAACCGACCAACATTAGACTACTCTGCGCCTAACAAGATAACTTTGGAAACAGTACTTTTTCTCATTCAATCGAACAAAGAGTAAAACCTTATTATATTGTTCTATTACGCCCGAGACGTATATTCGCAACGTATCCATGCCATAGTTCACAAGAACCAAAACCGACCAACATTAGGCTACTCTTGCGCCTAACAGTATAACTTTGGAAACAGTACTTTTTCTCATTCAATCGAACAAAGAGTAAAACCTAATTATATTGTTCTATTACGCCCCGAGAGTGTATATTCGCAATGTATCCATGCCATAGTTCACAAGAACCAAAACCGGACCAACATTAGGCTACTCAGTTGCGCCTTAACAGTATAACTTTGGAAACAGTACTTTTTCTCATTCAATCGAACAAAGAGTAAAACCTACTTATATTGTTCTATTACACCCCGAGAGTGTATATTCGCAACGTATCCATGCCATAGTTCACAAGAACCAAAACCGGACCAACATTAGACTACTCAGTTGCGCCCTAACAGTATAACTTTGGAAACAGTACTTTTTCTCATTCAATCGAACAAAGAGTAAAACCTAATTATATTGTTCTATTACGCCCCGAGAGTGTATATTCGCAATGTATCCATGCCAACATTCACAAGAACCAAAACTGGACCAACATTAGGCTACTCAGTTGCGCCTAACAAAGATAAGGTTGGAAACAGTACTTTTTCTCATTCAATCGAACAAAGAGTAAAACCTAATTATATTGTTCTATTACGCCCCGAGAGTGTATATTGGCAACGTATGCATGCCAACGTTCACAAGAACCAAAACCGACAAACATTAGACTTCTCGCTTGCGCCTAACAAGATAACTTTGGAAACAGTACTTTTTCTCATTCAATCGAACAAAGAGTAAAACCTAATTATATTGTTCTATTACGCCCCGAGAGTGTATATTCGCAACGTATCCATGCCAACATTCACAAGAACCAAAACCGGACCAACATTAGACTACTCAGTTGCGCCCTAACAAGATAACATTGGAAACAGTATTTTTTCTCATTCAATCGAACAAAGAGTAAAACCTAATTATATTGTTCTATTACGCCTCGAGAGTGTATATTCGCAACGTATCCATGCCAACGTTCACAAGAACCAAAACCGGACCAACATTAGACTACTCAGTTGCGCCCTAACAGTATAACTTTGGAAACAGTACTTTTTCTCATTCAATCGAACAAAGAGTAAAACCTAATTATATTGTTCTATTATACCCCGAGAGTGTATATTCGCAACGTATCCATGCCAACGTTCACACGAACCAAAACCGACCAACATTAGACTACTCATTGCGCCTAACAAAGATAACTTTGGAAACAAGATTTTTCTCATTCAATCGAACAAAGAGTAAAACCTTATTATATTGTTCTATTACGCCCCGAGAGTGTATATTCGCAACGTATCCATGCCATAGTTCACAAGAACCAAAACCGGACCAACATTAGGCTACTCGCTTGCGCCTAACAAGATAACTTTGGAAACAAAGATTTTCTCATTCAATCGAACAAAGAGTAAAACCTAATTATATTGTTCTATTACGCCCCGAGAGTGTATATTCGCAATGTATCCATGCCATAGTTCACAAGAACCAAAACCGGACCAACATTAGGCTACTCAGTTGCGCCCTAACAATATAACTTTGGAAACAGTACTTTTTCTCATTCAATCGAACAAAGAGTAAAACCTTATTATATTGTTCTATTACGCCCCGAGAGTGTATATTCGCAACGTATCCATGCCATAGTTCACAAGAACCAAAACCGGACGAACATTAGACTACTCAGTTGCGCCCTAACAGTATAACTTTGGAAACAGTACTTTTTCTCATTCAATCGAACAAAGAGTAAAACCTAATTATATTGTTCTATTACGCCCCGAGAGTGTATATTCGCAATGTATCCATGCCAACATTCACAAGAACCAAAATCGGACCAACATTAGGCTACTCAGTTGCGCCCTAACAGTATAACATTGGAAACAGTACTTTTTCTCATTCAATCGAACAAAGAGTAAAACCTAATTATATTGTTCTATTACGCCCCGAGAGTGTATATTGGCAACGTATGCATGCCAACGTTCACAAGAACCAAAACCGGACAAACATTAGACTTCTCAGTTGCGCCCTAACAGTATAACTTTGGAAACAGTACTTTTTCTCATTCAATCGAACAAAGAGTAAAACCTAATTATATTGTTCTATTACGCCCCGAGAGTGTATATTCGCAACGTATCCATGCCAACATTCACAAGAACCAAAACCGACCAACATTAGGCTACTCGCTTGCGCCTAACAAAGATAACTTTGGAAACAAGATTTTTCTCATTCAATCGAACAAAGAGTAAAACCTAATTATATTGTTCTATTACGCCCCGAGAGTGTATATTCGCAACGTATCCATGCCAACGTTCACAAGAACCAAAATCGGACCAACATTAGGCTACTCAGTTGCGCCCTAACAGTATAACTTTGGAAACAGTACTTTTTCTCATTCAATCGAACAAAGAATAAAACCTAATTATATTGTTCTATTATGCCCCGAGAGTGTATATTCGCAACGTATCCATGCCAACGTTCACAAGAACCAAAACCGGACCAACATTAGGCTACTCGCTTGCGCCTAACAAGATAACTTTGGAAACAAGATTTTTCACATTCAATCGAACAAAGAGTAAAACCTTATTATATTGTTCTATTACGCCCCGAGAGTGTATATTCGCAACGTATCCATGCCATAGTTCACAAGAACCAAAACCGGACCAACATTAGGCTAATCTTGCGCCTAACAAGATAACTTTGGAAACAGTACTTTTTCTCATTCAATCGAACAAAGAGTAAAACCTAATTATATTGTTCTATTACGCCCCGAGAGTGTATATTCGCAATGTATCCATGCCAACATTCACAAGAACCAAAACCGGACCAACATTAGGCTACTCATTGCGCCTAACAAGATAAGTTTGGAAACAAGATTTTTCTCATTCAATCGAACAAAGAGTAAAACCTAATTATATTGTTCTATTACGCCCGTGAGTGTATATTCGCAACGTATCCATGCCAACGTTCACAAGAACCAAAACCGGACCAACATTAGACTACTCAGTTGCGCCCTAACAGTATAACTTTGGAAACAGTACTTTTTCCCATTCAATCGAACAAAGAGTAAAACCTAATTATATTGTTCTTTTACGCCCCGAGAATGTATATTCGTAACGTATCCATGCCAACATTCACAAGAACCAAAACCGGACCAACATTAGGCTACTCGCTTGCGCCTAACAAGATAACTTTGGAAACAAGATTTTTCTCATTCAATCGAACAAACAGTAAAACCTACTTTTATTGTCCTATTTCCGCTCGAGAGTGTATATTCGCAACGTATCCATGCCAACGTTCACAAGAACCAAAACCGGACCAACATTAGACTACTCAGTTGCGCCCTAACAGTATATCTTTGTAAACAGTACTTTTTCTCATTCAATCGAACAAAGAGTAAAACCTAATTATATTGTTCTATTACGCCCCGGTGTATATTCGCAACGTATCCATGCCAACGTTCACAAGAACCAAAACCGACCAACATTAGACTACTCATTGCGCCTAACAAGATAACTTTGGAAACAAGATTTTTCTCATTCAATCGAACAAAGAGTAAAACCTTATTATATTGTTCTACTACGCCCCGAGAGTGTATATTCGCAACGTATCCATGCCATAGTTCACAAGAACCAAAACCGGACCAACATTAGGCTACTCGCTTGCGCCCTAACAAGATAACTTTGGAAACAGTACTTTTTCTCATTCAATCGAACAAAGAGTAAAACCTAATTATATTGTTCTATTACGCCCCGAGAGTGTATATTCGCAATGTATCCATGCCAACATTCACAAGAACCAAAACTGACCAACATTAGGCTACTCACTGCGCCCTAACAAAGATAACTTTGGAAACAAGATTTTTCTCATTCAATCGAACAAAGAGTAAAACCTTATTATATTGTTCTATTACGCCCGAGAGTGTATATTCGCAACGTATCCATGCCATAGTTCACAAGAACCAAAACCGACCAACATTAGGCTACTCGCTTGCGCCTAACAAGATAACTTTGGAAACAAGATTTTTCTCATTCAATCGAACAAAGAGTAAAACCTAATTATATTGTTCTATTACGCCCGAGAGTGTATATTCGCAATGTATCCATGCCAACATTCACAAGAACCAAAATCGGACCAACATTAGGCTACTCTTGCGCCTAACAAAGATAAGTTTGGAAACAAAGATTTTTCTCATTCAATCGAACAAATAGTAAAACCTAATTATGTTGTTCTATTACGCCCCGAGAGTGTATATTCGCAACGTATCCATGCCAACGTTCACAAGAACCAAAATCGGACCAACATTAGACTACTCGCTTGCGCCTAACAAAGATAACTTTGGAAACAGTACTTTTTCTCATTCAATCGAACAAAGAGTAAAACCTAATTATATTGTTCTATTACGCCCCGAGAATGTATATTCGCAACGTATCCATGCCAACATTCACAAGAACCAAAACCGGACCAACATTACTTGCGCCTCTAACAAAGATAACTTTGGAAACAAAGATTTTTCTCATTCAATCGAACAAAGAGTAAAACCTAATTATATTGTTCTATTACGCCCCGAGAGTATATATTCGGAACGTATCCATGCCAACGTTGACAAGAACCAAAACCGGACCAACATTAGACTACTCGCTGCGCCTAACAATAACTTTGGAAGTCAGATTTTTTTTCTCATTCAATCGAACAAAGAGTAAAACCTAATTATATTGTTCTATTACGCCCCGCAGTGTATATTCGCAACGTATCCATGCCAACGTTCACAAGAACCAAAACCGGACCAACATTAGACTACTCAGTTGCGCCCTAACAGTATAACTTTGGAAACAGTACTTTTTCTCATTCAATCGAACAAAGAGTAAAACCTAATTATATTGGTCTATTACGCCCCGAGAGTGTATATTCGCAACGTATCCATGCCAACGTTCACAAGAACCAAAACCGGACCAACATTAGACTACTCAGTTGCGCCCTAACAGTATAACTTTGGAAACAAGATTTTTTTCTCATTCAATCGAACAAAGAGTAAAACCTAATTATATTGTTCTATTACGCCCGAGAGTGTATATTCGCAACGTATCCATGCCAACGTTCACAAGAACCAAAATCGGACCAACATTAGACTACTCGCTGCGCCCTAACAAAGATAACTTCTAAACAAGATTTTTCTCATTCAATCGAACAAAGAGTAAAACCTAATTATATACTTCTATTACGCCCGAGAGTGTATATTCGCAACGTATCCATGCCATAGTTCACAAGAACCAAAACCGACCAACATTAGGCTACTCACTGCGCCCTAACAAGATAACTTTGGAAACAAGATTTTTCTCATTCAATCGAACAAAGAGTAAAACCTAATTATATTGTTCTATTACGCCCGAGAGTGTATATTCGCAACGTATCCATGCCAACGTTCACAAGAACCAAAACCGACCAACTGCGCCCTAACAAGATAACTTTGGAAACAAGATTTTTCTCATTCAATCGAACAAAGAGTAAAACCTAATTATATTGTTCTATTACGCCCCGAGAGTGTATATTCGCAACGTATCCATGCCATAGTTCACAAGAACCAAAACCGGACCAACATTAGACTACTCGCTTGCGCCTAACAAAGATAACTTTGGAAACAAGATTTTTCTCATTCAATCGAACAAAGAGTAAAACCTAATTATATTATTTTATTACGCCCGAGAGTGTATATTCGCAACGTATCCATGCCAACGTTCACAAGAACCAAAACCGACCAACATTAGACTACTCATTGCGCCTAACAAGATAACTTTGGAAACAAGATTTTTCTCATTCAATCGAACAAAGAGTAAAACCTAATTATATTGTTCTATTACGCCCGAGAGTGTATATTCGCAACGTATCCATGCCATAGTTCACAAGAACCAAAACCCGACCAACATTAGGCTACTCAGTTGCGCCCTAACAGTATAACTTTGGAAACAGTACTTTTTCTCATTCAATCGAACAAAGAGTAAAACCTAATTATATTGTTCTATTACGCCCCGAGAGTGTATATTCGCAACGTATCCATGCCAACATTCACAAGAACCAAAACCGGACCAACATTAGGCTACTCAGTTGCGCCCTAACAGTATAACTTTGGAAACAGTACTTTTTCTCATTCAATCGAACAAAGAGTAAAACCTAATTATATTGTTCTATTACGCCCCGAGAGTGTATATTCGCAACGTATCCATGCCATAGTTCACAAGAACCAAAACCAGACCAACATTAGGCCACTACTTGCGCCCTAACAAGATAACATTGGAAACAGTACTTTTTCTCATTCAATCGAACAAAGAGTAAAACCTAATTATATTGTTCTATTACGCCCCGAGAGTGTATATTCGCAACGTATCCATGCCAACGTTCACAAGAACCAAAACCGGACCAACATTAGACTACTCTCATTCAATTGAACAAAGAGTAAAACCTAATTATATTGTTCTATTACGCCCCGAGAGTGTATATTCGCAACGTATCCATGCCAACGTTCACAAGAACCAAAACCCGACCAACATTAGACTACTCAGTTGCGCCCTAACAGTATAACTTTGGAAACAGTACTTTTTCTCATTCAATCGAACAAAGAGTAAAACCTAATTATATTGTTCTATTACGCCCCGAGAGTGTATATTCGCAACGTATCCATGCCATAGTTCACAAGAACCAAAACCGGACCAACATTAGGCTACTCAGTTGCGCCCTAACAGTATAACTTTGGAAACAGTACTTTTTCTCATTCAATCGAACAAAGAGTAAAACCTAATTATATTGTTCTATTACGCCCCGAGAGTGTATATTCGCAATGTATCCATGCCAACATTCACAAGAACCAAAATCTGGACCAACATTAGGCTACTCCTTGCGCCTAACAAAGATAAGTTTGGAAACAAGATTTTTTTCTCATTCAATCGAACAAAGAGTAAAACCTAATTATATTGTTCTATTACGCCCCGTGAGTGTATATTGGCAACGTATGCATGCCAACGTTCACAAGAACCAAAACCGGACCAACATTAGACTTCTCTTGCGCCTAACAAAGATAACTTTGGAAACAAGATTTTTCTCATTCAATCGAACAAAGAGTAAAACCTAATTATATTGTTCTATTACGCCCGAGAATGTATATTCGCAACGTATCCATGCCAACATTCACAAGAACCAAAACCGACCAACATTAGGCTACTCGCTTGCGCCTAACAAAGATAACTTTGGAAACAAGATTTTTCTCATTCAATCGAACAAAGAGTAATACCTAATTATATTGTTCTATTATGCCCCGAGAGTGTATATTCGCAACGTATCCATGCCAACGTTGACAAGAACCAAAACCGACCAACATTAGACTACTCATTGCGCCTAACAGCTTTAACTTTGGAAGCAAGATTTTTCTCATTCAATCGAACAAAGAGTAAAACCTAATTATATTGTTCTATTACGCCCCCGTAGTGTATATTCGCAACGTATCCATGCCATAGTTCACAAGAACCAAAACCGACCAACATTAGGCTACTCGCTTGCGCCTAACAGTATAACTTTGGAAACAGTACTTTTTCTCATTCAATCGAACAAAGAGTAAAACCTAATTATATTGTTCTATTACGCCCCGAGAGTGTATATTCGCAATGTATCCATGCCAACATTCACAAGAACCAAAACCGGACCAACATTAGGCAACTACTTGCGCCTAACAAAGATAAGTTTGGAAACAAGATTTTTCTCATTCAATCGAACAAAGAGTAAAACCTAATTATGTTGTTCTATTACGCCCCGAGAGTGTATATTGGCAACGTATGCATGCCAACGTTCACAAGAACCAAAACCGGACAAACATTAGACTTCTCGCTTGCGCCTAACAAAAGATAACTTTGGAAACAAGATTTTTCTCATTCAATCGAACAAAGAGTAAAACCTAATTATATTGTTCTATTACGCCCCGAGAATGTATATTCGCAACGTATCCATGCCAACATTCACAAGAACCAAAACCGGACCAACATTAGGCTACTCAGTTGCGCCCTAACAGTATAACTTTGGAAACAGTACTTTTTCTCATTCAATCGAACAAAGAGTAAAACCTAATTATATTGTTCTATTACGCCGCGAGAGTGTATATTCGGAACGTATCCATGCCAACGTTGACAAGAACCAAAACCGGACCAACATTAGACTACTCAGTTGCGCCCTAACAGAATAACTTTGGAAGCTGTACTTTTTCTCATTCAATCGAACAAAGAGTAAAACCTAATTATATTGTTCTATTACGCCCCCAGAGTGTATATTCGCAACGTATCCATGCCAACGTTCACAAGAACCAAAACCGGACCAACATTAGACTACTCAGTTGCGCACTAACAGTATAACTTTGGAAACAGTACTTTTTCTCATTCAATCGAACAAAGAGTAAAACCTAATTATATTGTTCTATTACGCCCCGAGAGTGTATATTCGCAACGTATCCATGCCATAGTTCACAAGAACCAAAACCGGACCAACATTAGGCTACTCAGTTGCGCCCTAACAAGATAACATTGGAAACAGTACTTTTTCTCATTCAATCGAACAAAGAGTAAAACCTAATTATATTGTTCTATTACGCCCCGAGAGTGTATATTCGCAACGTATCCATGCCAACGTTCACAAGAACCAAAATCGGACCAACATTAGACTACTCAGTTGCGCCCTAACAGTATAACTTTGGAAACAGTACTTTTTCTCATTCAATCGAACAAAGAGTAAAACCTAATTATATACTTCTATTACGCCCCGAGAGTGTATATTCGCAACGTATCCATGCCATAGTTCACAAGAACCAAAACCGGACCAACATTAGGCTACTCAGTTGCGCCCTAACAGTATAACTTTGGAAACAAGATTTTTCTCATTCAATCGAACAAAGAGTAAAACCTAATTATATTGTTCTATTACGCCCGAGAGTGTATATTCGCAACGTATCCATGCCAACGTTCACAAGAACCAAAACCGACCAACATTAGACTACTCATTGCGCCCTAACAAGATAACTTTGGAAACAAGATTTTTCTCATTCAATCGAACAAAGAGTAAAACCTAATTATATTGTTCTATTACGCCCGAGAGTGTATATTCGCAACGTATCCATGCCATAGTTCACAAGAACCAAAACCGACCAACATTAGGCTACTCGCCTGCGCCCTAACAAAGATAACTTTGGAAACAAGATTTTTCTCATTCAATCGAACAAAGAGTAAAACCTAATTATATTATTTTATTACGCCCGAGAGTGTATATTCGCAACGTATCCATGCCAACGTTCACAAGAACCAAAACCGACCAACATTAGACTACTCGCTTGCGCCCTAACAATATAACTTTGGAAACAAGATTTTTCTCATTCAATCGAACAAAGAGTAAAACCTAATTATATTGTTCTATTACGCCCGAGAGTGTATATTCGCAACGTATCCATGCCATAGTTCACAAGAACCAAAACCGGACCAACATTAGGCTACTCAGTTGCGCCCTAACAGTATAACTTTGGAAACAGTACTTTTTCTCATTCAATCGAAAAAAGAGTAAAACCTAATTATATTGTTCTATTACGCCCCGAGAGTGTATATTCGCAACGTATCCATGCCAACGTTCACAAGAACCAAAACCGGACCAACATTAGACTACTTGCGCCTAACAAAGATAACTTTGGAAACAAGATTTTTCTCATTCAATCGAACAAAGAGTAAAACCTAATTATATTGTTCTATTACGCCCGAGAGTGTATATTCGCAACGTATCCATGCCATAGTTCACAAGAACCAAAACCGACCAACATTAGGCCACTCACTTGCGCCCTAACAAAGATAACATTGGAAACAAGATTTTTCTCATTCAATCGAACAAAGAGTAACACCTAATTATATTGTTCTATTACGCCTCGAGAGTGTATATTCGCAACGTATCCATGCCAACGTTCACAAGAACCAAAACCGGACCAACATTAGACTACTCAGTTGCGCCCTAACAGTATAACTTTGGAAGCAAGATTTTTCTCATTCAATCGAACAAAGAGTAAAACCTAATTATATTGTTCTATTACGCCCGCAGTGTATATTCGCAACGTATCCATGCCATAGTTCACAAGAACCAAACCGACCAACATTAGGCTACTCGTTGCGCCTAACAAGATAACTTTGGAAACAAGATTTTTCTCATTCAATCGAACAAAGAGTAAAACCTAATTATATTGTTCTATTACGCCCGAGAGTGTATATTCGCAACGTATCCATGCCATAGTTCACAAGAACCAAACCGACCAACATTAGACTACTCAGTTGTGCCCTAACAGTATAACTTTGGAAACAGTACTTTTTTTCATTCAATCGAACAAAGAGTAAAACCTAATTATATTGTTCTATTACGCCCCAAGAGTGTATATTGGCTAACTATGCATGCCAACATTCACAAGAACCAAAATCGGACCAACATTATTGCGCCTAACAAAAGATAAGTTTGGAAACAAGATTTTTCTCATTCAATCGAACAAAGAGTAAAACCTAATTATATTGTTCTATTACGCCCCGAGAGTGTATATTGGCAACGTATGCATGCCAACGTTCACAAGAACCAAAACCGGACAAACATTAGACTTCTCAGTTGCGCCCTAACAAGATAACTTTGAAACAAGATTTTTCTCATTCAATCGAACAAAGAGTAAAACCTAATTATATTGTTCTATTACGCCCCGAGAGTGTATATTCGCAACGTATCCATGCCAACATTCACAAGAACCAAAACCGGACCAACATTAGGCTACTCAGTTGCGCCCTAACAGTATAACTTTGGAAACAGTACTTTTTCTCATTCAATCGAACAAAGAGTAAAACCTAATTATATTGTTCTATTACGCCGCGAGAGTGTATATTCGGAACGTATCCATGCCAACGTTCACAAGAACCAAAACCGGACCAACATTAGACTACTCAGTTGCGCCTAATCAGCTTAACTTTGGAAGCAAGATTTTTCTCATTCAATCGAACAAAGAGTAAAACCTAATTATATTGTTCTATTACGCCCCGCAGTGTATATTCGCAACGTATCCATGCCATAGTTCACAAGAACCAAAACCGACCAACATTAGGCTACTCGCTTGCGCCTAACAAAGATAACTTTGGAAACAGTACTTTTTCTCATTCAATCGAACAAAGAGTAAAACCTAATTATATTGTTCTATTACGCCCCGAGAGTGTATATTCGCAATGTATCCATGCCAACATTCACAAGAACCAAATCGGACCAACATTAGGCAACTCTTGCGCCTAACAAAGATAAGTTTGGAAACAGTACTTTTTCTCATTCAACCGAACAAAGAGTGAAACCCAATTATATTGTTCTATTACGCCCCGAGAGTGTATATTGGCAACGTATGCATGCCAACGTTCACAAGTACCAAAACCGACAAACATTAGACTTCTCGCTTGCGCCCTAACAAAGATAACTTTGGAAACAAGATTTTTCTCATTCAATCGAACAAAGAGTAAAACCTAATTATATTGTTCTATTATTCCCCGAGAATGTATATTCGCAACGTATCCATGCCAACGTTCACAAGAACCAAAATCGGACCAACATTAGACTACTCGCTTGCGCCATAACAAAGATAACTTTGGAAACAAGATTTTTCTCATTCAATCGAACAAAGAGTAAAACCTAATTATATTGTTCTATTACGCCGCGAGAGTGTATATTCTAACGTATCCATGCCAACGTTGACAAGAACCAAACCGACCAACATTAGACTACTCGCTGCGCCTAATGTAATAACTTTGGAAGTCGATTTTTCTCATTCAATCGAACAAAGAGTAAAACCTAATTATATTGTTCTATTACGCCCAGTGTATATTCGCAACGTATCCATGCCAACGTTCACAAGAACCAAAACCGACCAACATTAGACTACTTGCGCCTAACAAAGATAACTTTGGAAACAAGATTTTTCTCATTCAAGCGAACAAAGAGTAAAACCTAATTATATTGTTCTATTACGCCCCGAGAGTGTATATTCGCAACGTATCCATGCCATAGTTCACAAGAACCAAAACCGGACCAACATTTGGCTACTCAGTTGCGCCCTAACAGTATAACATTGGAAACAGTACTTTTTCTCATTCAATCGAACAAAGAGTAAAACCTAATTATATTGTTCTATTACGCCCCGCGAGTGTATATTCGCAACGTATCCATGCCAACGTTCACAAGAACCAAAATCGGACCAACATTAGACTACTCAGTTGCGCCCTAACAGTATAACTTTGGAAACAGTACTTTTTCTCATTCAATCGAACAAAGAGTAAAACCTAATTATATACTTCTATTACGCCCCGAGAGTGTATATTCGCAACGTATCCATGCCATAGTTCACAAGAACCAAAACCGGACCAACATTAGACTACTCAGTTGCGCCCTAACAGTATAACTTTGGAAACAAGATTTTTCTCATTCAATCGAACAAAGAGTAAAACCTAATTATATTGTTCTATTACGCCCGAGAGTGTATATTCGCAACGTATCCATGCCAACGTTCACAAGAACCAAAACCGGACCAACATTAGACTACTCGCTTGCGCCTAACAAGATAACTTTGGAAACAAGATTTTTCTCATTCAATCGAACAAAGAGTAAAACCTAATTATATTGTTCTATTACGCCCCGAGAGTGTATATTCGCAACGTATCCATGCCATAGTTCACAAGAACCAAAACCGGACCAACATTAGGCTACTCAGTTGCGCCCTAACAGTATAACTTTGGAAACAGTACTTTTTCTCATTCAATCGAACAAAGAGTAAAACCTAATTATATTGTTCTATTACGCCCCGAGAGTGTATATTCGCAACGTATCCATGCCAACGTTCACAAGAACCAAAACCGGACCAACATTAGACTACTCTGTTGCGCCCTAACAATATAACTTTGGAAACAGTACTTTTTCTCATTCAATCGAACAAAGAGTAAAACCTAATTATATTGTTCTATTACGCCCCGAGAGTGTATATTCGCAACGTATCCATGCCATAGTTCACAAGAACCAAAACCGACCAACATTAGGCTACTCTTGCGCCTAACAAGATAACTTTGGAAACAGTACTTTTTCTCATTCAATCGAACAAAGAGTAAAACCTAATTATATTGTTCTATTACGCCCCGAGAGTGTATATTCGCAATGTATCCATGCCAACATTCACAAGAACCAAACTGACCAACATTAGGCTACTCTTGCGCCTAACAAGATAACTTTGGAAACAAAGATTTTTCTCATTCAATCGAACAAAGAGTAAAACCTAATTATATTGTTCTATTACGCCCGAGAGTGTATATTCGCAACGTATCCATGCCATAGTTCACAAGAACCAAAACCGACCAACATTAGGCCACTCTTGCGCCTAACAAGATAACATTGGAAACAAAGATTTTTCTCATTCAATCGAACAAAGAGTAAAACCTAATTATATTGTTCTATTACGCCTCGAGAGTGTATATTCGCAACGTATCCATGCCAACGTTCACAAGAACCAAAACCGGACCAACATTAGACTACTCAGTTGCGCCCTAACAGTATAACTTTGGAAGCAAGATTTTTCTCATTCAATCGAACAAAGAGTAAAACCTAATTATATTGTTCTATTACGCCCGAGTGTATATTCGCAACGTATCCATGCCAACGTTCACAAGAACCAAACCCGACCAACATTAGACTACTCGTTGCGCCTAACAAAGATAACTTTGGAAACAAGATTTTTCTCATTCAATCGAACAAAGAGTAAAACCTAATTATATTGTTCTATTACGCCCGAGAGTGTATATTCGCAACGTATCCATGCCATAGTTCACAAGAACCAAAACCGGACCAACATTAGGCTACTCGCTTGCGCCTAACAAAGATAACTTTGGAAACAAAGATTTTTCTCATTCAATCGAACAAAGAGTAAAACCTAATTATATTGTTCTATTACGCCCGAGAGTGTATATTCGCAATGTATCCATGCCAACATTCACAAGAACCAAAACTGACCAACATTAGGCTACTCTTGCGCCTAACAAGATAAGTTTGGAAACAAGATTTTTCTCATTCAATCGAACAAAGAGTAAAACCTAATTATATTGTTCTATTACGCCCCGAGAGTGTATATTGGTAACGTATGCATGCCAACGTTCACAAGAACCAAAACCGGACAAACATTAGACTTCTCAGTTGCGCCCTAACAGTATAACTTTGGAAACAGTACTTTTTCTCATTCAATCGAACAAAGAGTAAAACCTAATTATATTGTTCTATTACGCCCCGAGAATGTATATTCGCAACGTATCCATGCCAACATTCACAAGAACCAAAACCGGACCAACATTAGGCTACTCAGTTGCGCCCTAACAGTATAACTTTGGAAACAGTACTTTTTCTCATTCAATCGAACAAAGAGTAAAACCTAATTATATTGTTCTATTACGCCGCGAGAGTGTATATTCGCAACGTATCCATGCCAACGTTCACAAGAACCAAAACCGGACCAACATTAGACTACTCAGTTGCGCCCTAACAGTATAACTTTGGAAGCAAAGATTTTTCTCATTCAATCGAACAAAGAGTAAAACCTAATTATATTGTTCTATTACGCCCCGAGAGTGTATATTCGCAACGTATCCATGCCATAGTTCACAAGAACCAAAACCGGACCAACATTAGGCCACTCAGTTGCGCCCTAACAGTATAACTTTGGAAACAGTACTTTTTCTCATTCAATCGAACAAAGAGTAAAACCTAATTATATTGTTCTATTACGCCCCGAGAGTGTATATTCGCAATGTATCCATGCCAACATTCACAAGAACCAAAACCGGACCAACATTAGGCTACTCAGTTGCGCCCTAACAGTATAAGTTTGGAAACAGTACTTTTTCTCATTCAATCGAACAAAGAGTAAAACCTAATTATGTTGTTCTATTACGCCCCGAGAGTGTATATTGGCAACGTATGCATGCCAACGTTCACAAGAACCAAAACCGACAAACATTAGACTTCATTGCGCCTAACAAAGATAACTTTGGAAACAAGATTTTTCTCATTCAATCGAACAAAGAGTAAAACCTAATTATATTGTTCTATTACGCCCGAGAATGTATATTCGCAACGTATCCATGCCAACATTCACAAGAACCAAAACCGACCAACATTAGGCTACTCACTGCGCCATAACAAAGATAACTTTGGAAACAAGATTTTTCTCATTCAATCGAACAAAGAGTAAAACCTAATTATATTGTTCTATTACGCCCCGAGAGTGTATATTCGCAACGTATCCATGCCAACGTTGACAAGAACCAAAACCGACCAACATTAGACTACTCGCTTGCGCCTAATGTAATAACTTTGGAAGTCGTACTTTTTCTCATTCAATCGAACAAAGAGTAAAACCTAATTATATTGTTCTATTACGCCCCGAGAGTGTATATTCGCAACGTATCCATGCCAACGTTCACAAGAACCAAAATCGGACCAACATTAGACTACTCAGTTGCGCCCTAACAGTATAACTTTGGAAACAGTACTTTTTCTCATTCAATCGAACAAAGAGTAAAACCTAATTATATACTTCTATTACGCCCCGAGAGTGTATATTCGCAACGTATCCATGCCATAGTTCACAAGAACCAAAACCGGACCAACATTAGGCTACTCAGTTGCGCCCTAACAGTATAACTTTGGAAACAAGATTTTTCTCATTCAATCGAACAAAGAGTAAAACCTAATTATATTGTTCTATTACGCCCGAGAGTGTATATTCGCAACGTATCCATGCCAACGTTCACAAGAACCAAAACCGGACCAACATTAGACTACTCTTGCGCCCTAACAAAGATAACTTTGGAAAGATTTTCCTCATTCAATCGAACAAAGAGTAAAACCTAATTATATTGTTCTATTACGCCCCGAGAGTGTATATTCGCAACGTATCCATGCCATAGTTCACAAGAACCAAAACCGGACCAACATTAGGCTACTCAGTTGCGCCCTAACAGTATAACTTTGGAAACAGTACTTTTTCTCATTCAATCGAACAAAGAGTAAAACCTAATTATATTGTTCTATTACGCCCGAGAGTGTATATTCGCAACGTATCCATGCCAACGTTCACAAGAACCAAAACCGACCAACATTAGACTACTCATTGCGCCTAACAAAGATAACTTTGGAAACAAGATTTTTTCTCATTCAATCGAACAAAGAGTAAAACCTAATTATATTGTTCTATTACGCCCGAGAGTGTATATTCGCAACGTATCCATGCCATAGTTCACAAGAACCAAAACCGACCAACATTAGGCTACTCGCTTGCGCCTAACAAAGATAACTTTGGAAACAGTACTTTTTCTCATTCAATCGAACAAAGAGTAAAACCTAATTATATTATTTTATTACGCCCCGAGAGTGTATATTCGCAACGTATCCATGCCAACGTTCACAAGAACCAAAACCGGACCAACATTAGACTACTCAGTTGCGCCCTAACAATATAACTTTGGAAACAGTACTTTTTCTCATTCAATCGAACAAAGAGTAAAACCTAATTATATTGTTCTATTACGCCCCGAGAGTGTATATTCGCAACGTATCCATGCCATCGTTCACAAGAACCAAAACCGACCAACATTAGACTACTCTTGCGCCTAACAAGATAACTTTGGAAACAAGATTTTTCTCATTCAATCGAACAAAGAGTAAAACCTAATTATATTGTTCTATTACGCCCCGAGAGTGTATATTCGCAATGTATCCATGCCAACATTCACAAGAACCAAACTGGACCAACATTAGGCTACTACTTGCGCCTAACAAAGATAACTTTGGAAACAAGATTTTTCTCATTCAATCGAACAAAGAGTAAAACCTAATTATATTGTTCTATTACGCCCCGAGAGTGTATATTCGCAACGTATCCATGCCATAGTTCACAAGAACCAAAACCGGACCAACATTAGGCCACACAGTTGCGCCTAACAAAGATAACATTGGAAACAAGATTTTTTCTCATTCAATCGAACAAAGAGTAAAACCTAATTATATTGTTCTATTACGCTCGAGAGTGTATATTCGCAACGTATCCATGCCAACGTTCACAAGAACCAAAACCGGACCAACATTAGACTACTCAGTTGCGCCCTAACAGTATAACTTTGGAAACAGTACTTTTTCTCATTCAATCGAACAAAGAGTAAAACCTAATTATATTGTTCTATTACGCCCCGAGAGTGTAAATTCGGAACGTATCCATGCCAACGTTCACAAGAACCAAACCCGACCAACATTAGACTACTCAGTTGCGCCCTAACAGTAAAACTTTGAAAACAGTACTTTTTCTCATTCAATCGAACAAAGAGTAAAACCTAATTATATTGTTCTATTACGCCCCGAGAGTGTATATTCGCAACGTATCCATGCCATAGTTCACAAGAACCAAAACCGGACCAACATTAGACTACTCAGTTGCGCCCTAACAGTATAACTTTGGAAACAGTACTTTTTCTCATTCAATCGAACAAAGAGTAAAACCTAATTATATTGTTCTATTACGCCCCGAGAGTGTATATTCGCAATGTATCCATGCCAACATTCACAAGAACCAAAACCGGACAAACATTAGGCTACTCTGCGCCTAACAAAGATAAGTTTGGAAACAGTACTTTTTCTCATTCAATCGAACAAAGAGTAAAACCTAATTATATTGTTCTATTACGCCCCGAGAGTGTATATTGGTAACGTATGCATGCCAACGTTCACAAGAACCAAAACCGGACCAACATTAGACTACTCAGTTGCGCCCTAACAGTATAACTTTGGAAACAGTACTTTTTCTCATTCAATCGAACAAAGAGTAAAACCTAATTATATTGTTCTATTACGCCCGAGAATGTATATTCGCAACGTATCCATGCCAACATTCACAAGAACCAAAACCGACCAACATTAGGCTACTCGCTTGCGCCTAACAAAGATAACTTTGGAAACAAGATTTTTCTCATTCAATCGAACAAAGAGTAAAACCTAATTATATTGTTCTATTACGCCGCGAGAGTGTATATTCTAACGTATCCATGCCAACGTTGACAAGAACCAAAACCGACCAACATTAGACTACTCATTTGCGCCTAACAGCTTAACTTTGGAAGCAAGATTTTTCTCATTCAATCGAACAAAGAGTAAAACCTAATTATATTGTTCTATTACGCCCGAGTGTATATTCGCAACGTATCCATGCCAACGTTCACAAGAACCAAAACCGACCAACATTAGACTACTCGCTTGCGCCTAACAAAAGATAACTTTGGAAACAGTACTTTTTCTCATTCAATCGAACAAAGAGTAAAACCTAATTATATTGTTCTATTACGCCCCGAGAGTGTATATTCGCAACGTATCCATGCCATAGTTCACAAGAACCAAAACCGGACCAACATTAGGCTACTTCGCCTAACAAGATAACATTGGAAACAAGATTTTTCTCATTCAATCGAACAAAGAGTAAAACCTAATTATATTGTTCTATTACGCCCGAGAGTGTATATTCGCAACGTATCCATGCCATAGTTCACAAGAACCAAAACCGACCAACATTAGGCTACTCGCTTGCGCCCTAACAAAGATAACTTTGGAAACAAGATTTTTCTCATTCAATCGAACAAAGAGTAAAACCTAATTATATTGTTCTATTACGCCCCGCGAGTGTATATTCTCAACGTATCCATGCCAACGTTCACAAGAACCAAAACCGGACCAACATTAGACTACACAGTTGCGCCCTAACAGTATAACTTTGGAAACAGTACTTTTTCTCATTCAATCGAACAAAGAGTAAAACCTAATTATATTGTTCTATTACGCCACCAGAGTGTATATTCGCAACGTATCCATGCCAACGTTCACAAGAACCAAACCCGGACCAACATTAGACTACTCTGTTGCGCCCTAACAGTATAACTTTGGAAACAGTACTTTTTCTCATTCAATCGAACAAAGAGTAAAACCTAATTATATTGTTCTATTACGCCCCGAGAGTGTATATTCGCAACGTATCCATGCCATAGTTCACAAGAACCAAAACCGACCAACATTAGGCTACTCGCTTGCGCCTAACAAGATAACTTTGGAAACAAGATTTTTCTCATTCAATCGAACAAAGAGTAAAACCTAATTATATTGTTCTATTACGCCCCGAGAGTGTATATTCGCAATGTATCCAAGCCAACATTCACAAGAACCAAAACCGGACAAACATTAGGCTACTCCTTGCGCCTAACAAAGATAACTTTGGAAACAAGATTTTTTTCTCATTCACTCGAACAAAGAGTAAAACCTAATTATATTGTTCTATTACGCCCCGAGAGTGTATATTCGCAACGTACCCATGCCATAGTTCACAAGAACCAAAACCGGACCAACATTAGGCTACTCAGTTGCGCCCTAACAGTATAACATTGGAAACAGTACTTTTTCTCATTCAATCGAACAAAGAGTAAAACCTAATTATATTGTTCTATTACGCCCGACGCCGTATATTCGCAATGTATCCATGCCAACATTCACAAGAACCAAAATCGGACCAACATTAGGCTACTCGCTTGCGCCTAACAAAGATAACTTTGGAAACAAGATTTTCCTCATTCAATCGAACAAAGAGTAAAACCTAACTATATTGTTCTATTACGCCCCGAGAGTGTATATTCGCAACGTATCCATGCCAACGTTCACAAGAACCAAAACCGGACCAACATTAGACTACTCAGTTGCGCCCTAACAGTATAACTTTGGAAACAAGATTTTTCTCATTCAATCGAACAAAGAGTAAAACCTAATTATATTGTTCTATTACGCCCGAGAGTGTATATTGGCAACGTATGCATGCCAACGTTCACAAGAACCAAAACCGACAAACATTAGACTTCTCACTGCGCCTAACAAGATAACTTTGGAAACAAGATTTTTCTCATTCAATCGAACAAAGAGTAAAACCTAATTATATTGTTCTATTACGCCCGAGAATGTATATTCGCAACGTATCCATGCCAACATTCACAAGAACCAAAACCGACCAACATTAGGCTACTCATTGCGCCCTAACAAAGATAACTTTGGAAACAAGATTTTTCTCATTCAATCGAACAAAGAGTAAAACCTAATTATATTGTTCTATTACGCCGCGAGAGTGTATATTCTAACGTATCCATGCCAACGTTGACAAGAACCAAAACCGACCAACATTAGACTACTGCGCCTAACAGCTTTAACTTTGGAAGCAAGATTTTTCTCATTCAATCGAACAAAGAGTAAAACCTAATTATATTGTTCTATTACGCCCCGTAGTGTATATTCGCAACGTATCCATGCCAACGTTCACAAGAACCAAAACCGACCAACATTAGACTACTCGCTTGCGCCCTAACAAGATAACTTTGGAAACAAGATTTTTCTCATTCAATCGAACAAAGAGTAAAACCTAATTATATTGTTCTATTACGCCCCCGTAGTGTATATTCGCAACGTATCCATGCCAACGTTCACAAGAACCAAACCCGACCAACATTAGACTACTCGTTGCGCCTAACAAGATAACTTTGGAAACAAGATTTTTCTCATTCAATCGAACAAAGAGTAAAACCTAATTATATTGTTCTATTACGCCCGAGAGTGTATATTCGCAACGTATCCATGCCATAGTTCACAAGAACCAAAACCGACCAACATTAGGCTACTCAGTTGCGCCCTAACAGTATAACTTTGGAAACAGTACTTTTTCTCATTCAATCGAACAAAGAGTAAAACCTAATTATATTGTTCTATTACGCCCCGACAGCGTATATTCGCAATGTATCCATGCCAACATTCACAAGAACCAAAACCGGACCAACATTAGACTACTCAGTTGCGCCCTAACAGTATAACTTTGGAAACAGTACTTTTTCTCATTCAATCGAACAAAGAGTAAAACCTAACTATATTGTTCTATTACGCCCCGAGAGTGTATATTGGCAACGTATGCATGCCAACGTTCACAAGAACCAAAACCGGACAAACATTAGACTACTCAGTTGCGCCCTAACAGTATAACTTTGGAAACAGTACTTTTTCTCATTCAATCGAACAAAGAGTAAAACCTAATTATATTGTTCTATTACGCCCCGAGAGTGTATATTCGCAACGTATCCATGCCAACATTCACAAGAACCAAAACCGGACCAACATTAGACTACTCAGTTGCGCCCTAACAAAGATAAATTTGGAAACAAGATTTTTCTCATTCAATCGAACAAAGAGTAAAACCTAATTATATTGTTCTATTACGCCGCGAGAGTGTATATTCTAACGTATCCATGCCAACGTTCACAAGAACCAAAACCGGACCAACATTAGACTACTCAGTTGCGCCCTAACAGTATAACTTTGGAAACAGTACTTTTTCTCATTCAATCGAACAAAGAGTAAAACCTAATTATAGTGTTCTATTACGCCCCGAGAGTGTATATTCGCAACGTATCCATGCCAACGTTCACAAGAACCAAAACCGGACCAACATTAGACTACTCACTGCGCCTAACAAAGATAACTTTGGAAACAAGATTTTTCTCATTCAATCGAACAAAGAGTAAAACCTAATTATATTGTTCTATTACGCCCGAGAGTGTATATTCGCAACGTATCCATGCCATAGTTCACAAGAACCAAAACCGACCAACATTAGGCTACTCGCTTGCGCCTAACAAAGATAACATTGGAAACAAGATTTTTCTCATTCAATCGAACAAAGAGTAAAACCTAATTATATTGTTCTATTACGCCCGAGAGTGTATATTCGCAACGTATCCATGCCAACGTTCACAAGAACCAAAATCGGACCAACATTAGACTACTCGCTTGCGCCCTAACAAGATAACTTTGGAAACAGATTTTTCTCATTCAATCGAACAAAGAGTAAAACCTAATTATATTGTTCTATTACGCCCGAGAGTGTATATTCGCAACGTATCCATGCCATAGTTCACAAGAACCAAAACCGACCAACATTAGGCTACTCTTGCGCCTAACAAGATAACTTTGGAAACAAGATTTTTCTCATTCAATCGAACAAAGAGTAAAACCTAATTATATTGTTCTATTACGCCCCGACAGCGTATATTCGCAATGTATCCATGCCAACATTCACAAGAACCAAAACTGGACCAACATTAGGCTACTACGTTGCGCCCTACCAGTATAACTTTGGAAACAGTACTTTTTCTCATTCAATCGAACAAAGAGTAAAACCTAATTATATTGTTCTATTACGCCCCGATAGTGTATATTCGCAACGTATCCATGCCATAGTTCACAAGAACCAAAACCGGACCAACATTAGGCCACTCACTTGCGCCTAACAAGCATAACATTGGAAACAAGATTTTTCTCATTCAATCGAACAAAGAGTAAAACCTAATTATATTGTTCTATTACGCCCCGAGAGTGTATATTCGCAACGTATCCATGCCAACGTTCACAAAAACCAAAACCGGACCAACATTAGACTACTCGCTTGCGCCTAACAAAGATAACTTTGGAAGCAAGATTTTTCTCATTCAATCGACCAAAGAGTAAAACCTAATTATATTGTTCTATTACGCCCCGAGAGTGTATATTCGGAACGTATCCATGCCAACGTTCACAAGAACCAAACCCGACCAACATTAGACTACTCAGTTGCGCCCTAACAGTAAAACTTTGGAAACAGTACTTTTTCTCATTCAATCGAACAAAGAGTAAAACCAAATTATATTGTTCTATTACGCCCCGAGAGTGTATATTCGCAACGTATCCATGCCATAGTTCACAAGAACCAAAACCGACCAACATTAGGCTACTCTTGCGCCTAACAAAGATAACTTTGGAAACAAGATTTTTCTCATTCAATCGAACAAAGAGTAAAACCTAATTATATTGTTCTATTACGCCCGAGAGTGTATATTCGCAACGTATCCATGCCAACGTTCACAAGAACCAAACCGACCAACATTAGACTACTGCGCGCCTAACAAGATAACTTTGGAAACAAGATTTTTCTCATTCAATCGAACAAAGAGTAAAACCTAATTATATTGTTCTATTACGCCCGAGAGTGTATATTCGCAACGTATCCATGCCATAGTTCACAAGAACCAAAACCGACCAACATTAGGCTACTCACTGCGCCTAACAAGATAACTTTGGAAACAAGATTTTTCTCATTCAATCGAACAAAGAGTAAAACCTAATTATATTATTTTATTACGCCCGAGAGTGTATATTCGCAACGTATCCATGCCAACGTTCACAAGAACCAAAACCGACCAACATTAGACTACTCACTGCGCCCTAACAAGATAACTTTGGAAACAAGATTTTTCTCATTCAATCGAACAAAGAGTAAAACCTAATTATATTGTTCTATTACGCCCCGAGAGTGTATATTCGCAACGTATCCATGCCATAGTTCACAAGAACCAAAACGGGACCAACATTAGGCTACTCAGTTGCGCCCTAACAGTATAACTTTGGAAACAGTACTTTTTCTCATTCAATCGAACCAAAAGTAAAACCTAATTATATTGTTCTATTATGCCCCGAGAGTGTATATTCGCAACGTATTCATGCCAACATTCACAAGAACCAAAACTGGACCAATATTAGGCTACTCAGTTGCGCCTAACAAAGATAACTTTGGAAACAGTATTTTTTCTCATTCAATCGAACAAAGAGTAAAACCTAATTATATTGTTCTATTACGCCCCGAGAGTGTATATTCGCAACGTATCCATGCCATAGTTCACAAGAACCAAAACCGGACCAACATTAGGCCACTCAGTTGCGCCCTAACAGTATAACATTGGAAACAGTACTTTTTCTCATTCAATCGAACAAAGAGTAAAACCTAATTATATTGTTCTATTACGCCCCGAGAGTGTATATTCGCAACGTATCCATGCCAACTTTCACAAGAACCAAAACCGGACCAACATTAGACTACTCAGTTGCGCCCTAACAGTATAACTTTGGAAGCAGTACTTTTTCTCATTCAATCGAACAAAGAGTAAAACCTAATTATATTGTTCTATTACGCCCCGAGAGTGTATATTCGCAACGTATCCATGCCAACGTTCACAAGAACCAAACCCGACCAACATTAGACTACTCAGTTGCGCCCTAACAGTATAACTTTGGAAACAGTACTTTTTCTCATTCAATCGAACAAAGAGTAAAACCTAATTATATTGTTCTATTACGCCCCGAGAGTGTATATTCGCAACGTATCCATGCCATAGTTCACAAGAACCAAAACCGGACCAACATTAGGCTACTCAGTTGCGCCCTAACAGTATAACTTTGGAAACAGTACTTTTTCTCATTCAATCGAACAAAGAGTAAAACCTGATTATATTGTTCTATTACGCCCCGAGAGTGTATATTCGCAACGTATCCATGCCAACGTTCACAAGAACCAAAACCGGACCAACATTACTTGCGCCTAACAAGATAACTTTGGAAACAGTACTTTTTCTCATTCAATCGAATAAAGAGTAAAACCTAATTATATTGTTCTATTACGCCCCGAGAGTGTATATTGGCAACGTATGCATGCCAACGTTCACAAGAACCAAAACCGGACCAACATTAGACTTCTCAGTTGCGCCCTAACAGTATAACTTTGGAAACAGTACTTTTTCTCATTCAATCGAACAAAGAGTAAAACCTAATTATATTGTTCTATTACGCCTCGAGAGTGTATATTCGCAACGTATCCATGCCAACTTTCACAAGAACCAAAACCGGACCAACATTAGACTACTCAGTTGCGCCCTAACAGTATAACTTTGGAAGCAGTACTTTTTCTCATTCAATCGAACAAAGAGTAAAACCTAATTATATTGTTCTATTATGCCCCGAGAGTGTATATTGGCAACGTATCGTTGTCTACGTTCACAAGAACCAAAATCGGAACAACATTAGACTACTCAGTTGCGCCCTAACAGTAAAACTATAGAAACAGTACTTTTTCTCATTCAATCGAACAAAGAGTAAAACCTAATTATATTGTTCTATTACGCCCCGAGAGTGTATATTCGCAACGTATCCATGCCATAGTTCACAAGAACCAAAACCGACCAACATTAGGCTACTCATTTGCGCCTAACAAAGATAACTTTGGAAACAAGATTTTTCTCATTCAATCGAACAAAGAGTAAAACCTAATTATATTGTTCTATTACGCCCGATATATTCGCAATGTATCCATGCCAACATTCACAAGAACCAAATCGGACCAACATTAGGCTACTCACTGCGCCTAACAAAGATAACTTTGGAAACAAGATTTTTCTCATTCAATCGAACAAAGAGTAAAACCTAATTATATTGTTCTATTACGCCCCGAGAGTGTATATTGGCAACGTATGCATGCCAACGTTCACAAGAACCAAAACCGGACAAACATTAGACTTCTCAGTTGCGCCCTAACAGTATAACTTTGGAAACAGTACTTTTTCTCATTCAATCGAACAAAGAGTAAAACCTAATTATATTGTTCTATTACGCCCCGAGAATGTATATTCGCAACGTATCCATGCCAACATTCATAAGAACCAAAACCGGACCAACATTAGACTACTCATTGCGCCTAACAAAGATAAATTTGGAAACAAAGATTTTTCTCATTCAATCGAACAAAGAGTAAAACCTAATTATATTGTTCTATTACGCCGCGAGAGTGTATATTCGGAACGTATCCATGCCAACGTTGACAAGATCCAAAACCGGACCAACATTAGACTACTCAGTTGCGCCCTAACAGTATAACTTTGGAAACAGTACTTTTTCTCATTCAATCGAACAAAGAGTAAAACCTAATTATATTGTTCTATTACGCCCCCAGAGTGTATATTCGCAACGTATCCATCCCAACGTTCACAAGAACCAAAACCGGACCAACATTAGACTACTCAGTAAAACCTAATTATATTGTTCTATTACGCCCCGAGAGTGTATATTCGCAACGTATCCATGCCATAGTTCACAAGAACCAAAACCGACCAACATTAGGCTACTCAATGCGCCCTAACAAGATAACATTGGAAACAAGATTTTTCTCATTCAATCGAACAAAGAGTAAAACCTAATTATATTGTTCTATTACGCCCGAGAGTGTATATTCGCAACGTATCCATGCCAACGTTCACAAGAACCAAAAGCAGACTCAACATTAGACTACTCATTGCGCCTAACAAGATAACTTTGGAAACAAGATTTTTCTCATTCAATCGAACAAAGAGTAAAACCTAATTATATTGTTCTATTACGCCCGAGAGTGTATATTCGCAACGTATCCATGCCATAGTTCACAAGAACCAAAACCGACCAACATTAGGCTACTCATTGCGCCCTAACAAAGATAACTTTGGAAACAAGATTTTTCTCATTCAATCGAACAAAGAGTAAAACCTAATTATATTATTTTATTACGCCCGAGAGTGTATATTCGCAACGTATCCATGCCAACGTTCACAAGAACCAAAACCGACCAACATTAGACTACTCATTGCGCCTAACAAGATAACTTTGGAAACAAGATTTTTTCTCATTCAATCGAACAAAGAGTAAAACCTAATTATATTGTTCTATTACGCCCGAGAGTGTATATTCGCAACGTATCCATGCCATAGTTCACAAGAACCAAAACTGCACCAACATTAGGCTACTCGCTTGCGCCCTAACAGTATAACTTTGGAAACAGTACTTTTTCTCATTCAATCGAACAAAGAGTAAAACCTAATTATATTGTTCTATTACGCCCCGAGAGTGTATATTCGCAATGTATCCATGCCAACATTCACAAGAACCAAAACTGACCAACATTAGGCTACTCGCTTGCGCCTAACAAGATAACTTTGGAAACAAGATTTTTCTCATTCAATCGAACAAAGAGTAAAACCTAATTATATTGTTCTATTACGCCCGATAGTGTATATTCGCAACGTATCCATGCCATAGTTCACAAGAACCAAAACCGGACCAACAAGAGGCCACCCGCTTGCGCCCTAACAAGATAACAATGGAAACAGTACTTTTTCTCATTCAATCGAACAAAGAGTAAAACCTAATTATATTGTTCTATTACGCCTCGAGAGTGTATATTCGCAATGTATCCATGCCATAGTTCACAAGAACCAAAACCGACCAACATTAGACTACCTTGCGCCTAACAAAGATAACTTTGGAAGCAAGATTTTTCTCATTCAATCGAACAAAGAGTAAAACCTAATTATATTGTTCTATTACGCCCCGTAGTGTATATTCGCAACGTATCCATGCCAACGTTCACAAGAACCAAACCCGACCAACATTAGACTACTCGTTGCGCCCTAACAAAGATAACTTTGGAAACAAAGATTTTTTCTCATTCAATCGAACAAAGAGTAAAACCTAATTATATTGTTCTATTACGCCCGAGAGTGTATATTCGCAACGTATCCATGCCATAGTTCACAAGAACCAAAACCGACCAACATTAGGCTACTGCGCCCTAACAAGATAACTTTGGAAACAGTACTTTTTCTCATTCAATCGAACAAAGAGTAAAACCTAATTATATTGTTCTATTACGCCCCGAGAGTGTATATTCGCAACGTATCCATGCCAACGTTCATAAGAACCAAAACCGGACCAACATTAGGCTACTCAGTTGCGCCCTAACAGTATAACTTTGGAAACATTACTTTTTCTCATTCAATCGAACAAAGAGTAAAACCTAATTATATTGTTCTATTACGCCCCGAGAGTGTATATTGGCAACGTATGCATGCCAACGTTCACAAGAACCAAAACCGGACCAACATTATACTACTCAGTTGCGCCCTAACAGTATAACTTTGGAAACAGTACTTTTTCTCATTCAATCGAACAAAGAGTAAAACATAATTATATTGTTCTATTATGCCCCGAGAGTGTATATTCGCAACGTATCCATGCCAACATTCACAAGAACCAAAACCGGACCAACATTAGACTACTCAGTTGCGCCCTAACAGTATAACTTTGGAAACAGTACTTTTTCTCATTCAATCGAACAAAGAGTAAAACCTAATTATATTGTTCTATTACGCCCCGAGCGTGTATATTCGGAACGTATCCATGCCAACGTTGACAAGAACCAAAACCGGACCAACATTAGACTACTCAGTTGCGCCTAACAAGATAACTTTGGAAGCGATTTTTCTCATTCAATCGAACAAAGAGTAAAACCTAATTATATTGTTCTATTACGCCCTGCAGTGTATATTCGCAACGTATCCATGCCAACGTTCACAAGAACCAAAACCGACCAACATTAGGCTACTCGCTTGCGCCTAACAAGATAACTTTGGAAACAAGATTTTTCTCATTCAATCGAACAAAGAGTAAAACCTAATTATATTGTTCTATTACGCCCGAGAGTGTATATTCGCAACGTATCCATGCCATAGTTCACAAGAACCAAAACCGACCAACATTAGGCTACTCGCTGCGCCCTAACAAGATAACATTGGAAACAAGATTTTTCTCATTCAATCGAACAAAGAGTAAAACCTAATTATATTGTTCTATTACGCCCGAGAGTGTATATTCGCAACGTATCCATGCCAACGTTCACAAGAACCAAAATCGACCAACATTAGACTACTCGCTTGCGCCTAACAAAGATAACTTTGGAAACAAGATTTTTATCATTCAATCGAACAAAGAGTAAAACCTAATTATATTGTTCTATTACGCCCCGAGAGTGTATATTCGCAACGTATCCATGCCATAGTTCACAAGAACCAAAACCGGACCAACATTAGGCTACTCTGTTGCGCCCTAACAGTATAACTTTGGAAACAGTACTTTTTCTCATTCAATCGAACAAAGAGTAAAACCTAATTATATTGTTCTATTACGCCCCGAGAGTGTATATTTGCAACGTATCCATGCCAACGTTCACAAGAACCAAAACCGACCAACATTAGACTACTCGCTTGCGCCTAACAAAGATAACTATGGAAACAAGATTTTTCTCATTCAATCGAACAAAGAGTAAAACCTAATTATATTGTTCTATTACGCCCGAGAGTGTATATTCGCAACGTATCCATGCCATAGTTCACAAGAACCAAAACCGACCAACATTAGGCTACTCTGCGCCCTAACAAGATAACTTTGGAAAGATTTTTCTCATTCAATCGAACAAAGAGTAAAACCTAATTATATTATTTTATTACGCCCGAGAGTGTATATTCGCAACGTATCCATGCCAACGTTCACAAGAACCAAAACCGACCAACATTAGACTACTCGCTTGCGCCCTAACAAAGATAACCTTGAAACAAGATTTTTCTCATTCAATCGAACAAAGAGTAAAACCAAATTATTTTGTTCTATTACGCCCGAGAGTGTATATTCGCAACGTATCCATGCCATAGTTCACAAGAACCAAAACCGACCAACATTAGGCTACTCGCCTTGCGCCTAACAATATAACATTGGAAACAGTACTTTTTCTCATTCAATCGAACAAAGAGTAAAACATAATTATATTGTTCTATTACGCCTCGAGAGTGTATATTCGCAACGTATCCATGCCAACGTTCACAAGAACCAAAACCGGACCAACATTAGACTACTCGCTGCGCCTAACAAAGATAACTTTGGAAGCAAGATTTTTCTCATTCAATCGAACAAAGAGTAAAACCTAATTATATTGTTCTATTACGCCCTGCAGTGTATATTCGCAACGTATCCATGCCAACGTTCACAAGAACCAAACCGACCAACATTAGACTACTCGCTTGCGCCCTAACAAGATAACTTTGGAAATGTAACTTTTTCTCATTCAATCGAACAAAGAGTAAAACCTAATTATATTGTTCTATTACGCCCCGAGAGTGTATATTCGCAACGTATCCATGCCAACATTCAAAAGAACCAAAACCCGACCAACATTAGGCTACTCAGTTGCGCCCTAACAGTATAACTTTGGAAACAGTACTTTTTCTCATTCAATCGAACAAAGAGTAAAACCTAATTATATTGTTCTATTACGCCCCGAGAGTGTATATTCACAATGTATCCATGCCAACATTCACAAGAACCAAAACCGGACCAACATTAGACTACTCAGTTGCGCCCTAACAGTATAACTTTGGAAACAGTACTTTTTCTCATTCAATCGAACAAAGAGTAAAACCTAATTATATTGTTCTACTACGCCCCGAGAGTGTATATTCGCAACGTATCCATGCCATAGTTCACAAGAACCAAAACCGGACCAACATTAGACTACTCAGTTGCGCCCTAACAGTATAACTTTGGAAACAGTACTTTTTCTCATTCAATCGAACAAAGAGTAAAACCTAATTATATTGTTCTATTACGCCCAGAGTGTATATTCGCAACGTATCCATGCCAACGTTCACAAGAACCAAAACCGGACCAACATTAGACTACTCTTGCGCCCTAACAAGATAACTTTGGAAACAAGATTTTTCTCATTCAATCGAACAAAGAGTAAAACCTAATTATATTGTTCTATTACGCCCGAGAGTGTATATTCGCAACGTATCCATGCCATAGTTCACAAGAACCAAAACCGACCAACATTAGGCTACTCGCTTGCGCCTAACAAGATAACATTGGAAACAAGATTTTTCTTATTCAATCGAACAAAGAGTAAAACCTAATTATATTGTTCTATTACGCCCGAGAGTGTATATTCGCAACGTATCCATGCCATAGTTCACAAGAACCAAAACCGACAAACATTAGGCTACTCATTGCGCCTAACGTATAATTTTGGAAACAAGATTTTTCTCATTCAATCGAACAAAGAGTAAAACCTAATTATATTGTTCTATTATGCCCCGAGAGTGTATATTCGCAACGTATCCATGCCAACATTCACAAGAACCAAACTGACCAACATTAGGCTACTCATTGCGCCTAACAAAGATAACTTTAGAAACAAGATTTTTCTCATTCAATCGAACAAAGAGTATAACCTAATTTTATTGTTCTATTACGCCCCGAGAGTGTATATTCGCAACGTATCCATGCCAACGTTCACAAGAACCAAAATCGGACCAACATTAGACTACTCAGTTGCGCCCTAACAGTATAACTTTGGAAACAGTACTTTTTCTCATTCAATCGAACAAAGAGTAAAACCTAATTATATTGTTCTATTACGCCCCGAGAGTGTATATTCGCAACGTATCCATGCCATAGTTCACAAGAACCAAAACCGGACCAACATTAGGCTACTCAGTTGCGCCCTAACAGTATAACTTTGGAAACAGTACTTTTTCTCATTCAATCGAACAAAGAGTAAAACCTAGTTATATTATTGTATTACGCCCCGAGAGTGTATATTCGCAACGTATCCATGCAAACGTTCACAAGAACCAAAACCGGACCAACATTAGACTACTCAGTTGCGCCCTAACAAAGATAACCTGAAACAAAGATTTTTCTCATTCAATCGAACAAAGAGTAAAACCTAATTATATTGTTCTATTACGCCCCCAGAGTGCATATTCGCAACGTATCCATGCCAACGTTCACAAGAACCAAAACCGGACCAACATTAGACTACTCAGTTGCGCCCTAACAGTATAACTTTGGAAACAGTACTTTTTCTCATTCAATCGAACAAAGGGTAAAACCTAATTATATTGTTCTATTACGCCCCGAGAGTGTATATTCGCAACGTATCCATGCCAACGTTCACAAGAACCAAAACCGGACCAACATTAGACTACTCGCTTGCGCCTAACAAAGATAACTTTGGAAGCAAGATTTTTCTCATTCAATCGAACAAAGAGTAAAACCTAATTATATTGTTCTATTACGCCCGAGTGTATATTCGCAACGTATCCATGCCAACGTTCACAAGAACCAAAACCGACCAACATTAGACTACTCACTTGCGCCTAACAAAGATAACTTTGGAAACAAGATTTTTCTCATTCAATCGAACAAAGAGTAAAACCTAATTATATTGTTCTATTACGCCCGAGAGTGTATATTCGCAACGTATCCATGCCATAGTTCACAAGAACCAAAACCGACCAACATTAGGCTACTTGCGCCTAACAAGATAACATTGGAAACAGTACTTTTTCTCATTCAATCGAACAAAGAGTAAAACCTAATTATATTGTTCTATTACGCCCCGAGAGTGTATATTCGCAACGTATCCATGCCATAGTTCACAAGAACCAAAACCGACAAACATTAGGCTACTCACTTGCGCCTAACTAGATAATTTTGGAAACAGTACTTTTTCTCATTCAATCGAACAAAGAGTAAAACCTAATTATATTGTTCTATTACGCCCCGAGAGTGTATATTCGCAACGTATCCATGCCATAGTTCACAAGAACCAAAACCGACCAACATTAGGCTACTCACTGCGCCCTAACAGTATAACTTTGGAAACAGTACTTTTTCTCATTCAATCGAACAAAGAGTAAAACCTAATTATATTGTTCTATTACGCCCCGAGAGTGTATATTCACAATGTATCCATGCCAACATTCACAAGAACCAAAACGGGACCAACATTAGGCTACTACTTGCGCCTAACAAGATAACTTTGGAAACAAGATTTTTCTCATTCAATCGAACAAAGAGTAAAACCTAATTATATTGTTCTATTACGCCCCGAGAGTGTATATTCGCAACGTATCCATGCCATAGTTCACAAGAACCAAAACCGGACCAACATTAGGCTACTCAGTTGCGCCCTAACAAGATAACATTGGAAACAGTACTTTTTCTCATTCAATCGAACAAAGAGTAAAACCTAATTATATTGTTCTATTACGCCCCGAGAGTGTATATTCGCAACGTATCCATGCCAACGTTCACAAGAACCAAAACCGGACCAACATTAGACTACTCAGTTGCGCCCTAACAGTATAACTTTGGAAACAGTACTTTTTCTCATTCAATCGAACAAAGAGTAAAACCCAATTATATTGTTCTATTATGCCCCGAGAGTGTATATTCGCAACGTATCCATGCCATCGTTCACAAGAACCAAAACCGGACCAACATTAGACTACTCAGTTGCGCCCTAACAGTATAACGTTGGAAACAGTACTTTTTCTTATTCAATCGAACAAAGAGTAAAACCTAATTATATTGTTCTATTACGCCCCGAGAGTGTAAATTTGCAACGTATCCATGCCATAGTTCACAAGAACCAAAACCGACAAACATTAGGCTACTCGCTTGCGCCTAACGATAATTTTGGAAATGATTTTTCTCATTCAATCGAACAAGGAGTAAAACCTAATTATATTGTTCTATTATGCCCCGAGAGTGTATATTCGCAACGTATCCATGCCAACATTCACAAGAACCAAAACTGGACCAACATTAGGCTACTCAGTTGCGCCCTAACAGTATAACTTTAGAAACAGTACTTTTTCTCATTCAATCGAACAAAGAGTATAACCTAATTTTATTGTTCTATTACGCCCCGAGAGTGTATATTCGCAACGTATCCATGCCAACGTTCACAAGAACCAAAATCGGACCAACATTAGACTACTCAGTTGCGCCCTAACAGTATAACTTTGGAAACAGTACTTTTTCTCATTCAATCGAACAAAGAGTAAAACCTAATTATATTGTTCTATTACGCCCGAGAGTGTATATTCGCAACGTATCCATGCCATAGTTCACAAGAACCAAAACCGGACCAACATTAGGCTACTCAGTTGCGCCCTAACAGTATAACTTTGGAAACAGTACTTTTTCTCATTCAATCGAACAAAGAGTAAAACCTAATTATATTATTGTATTACGCCCCGAGAGTGTATATTCGCAACGTATCCATGCCAACGTTCACAAGAACCAAAACCGGACCAACATTAGACTACTCAGTTGCGCCCTAACAGTATAACCTTGGAAACAGTACTTTTTCTCATTCAATCGAACAAAGAGTAAAACCAAATTATATTGTTCTATTACGCCCCGAGAGTGCATATTCGCAACGTATCCATGCCATAGTTCACAAGAACCAAAACCGGACCAACATTAGGCTACTCAGTTGCGCCCTAACAGTATAACTTTGGAAACAGTACTTTTTCTCATTCAACCGAACAAAGGGTAAAACCTAATAATTTTGTTCTATAATCCCCCGAGAATGTAAATTGCAACGTATCGATGCCAACGTTCACAAGAACCAAAACCGGACCAACATTAGACTACTCTGCGCCTAACAAGATAACTTTGGAAGCAAGATTTTTCTCATTCAATCGAACAAAGAGTAAAACCTAATTATATTGTTCTATTACGCCCGAGTGTATATTCGCAACGTATCCATGCCAACGTTCACAAGAACCAAAACCGACCAACATTAGACTACTCGCTTGCGCCGAACAAGATAACTTTGGAAATGTAACTTTTTCTCATTCAATCGAACAAAGAGTAAAACCTAATCTTATTGTTATATTACGCCCCGAGAGTGTATATTCGCAACGTATTCATGCCATTGTTCACAAGAACCAAAACCGACCAACATTAGGCTACTCGCTTGCGCCCTAACAAAGATAACTTTGGAAACAAAGATTTTTCTCATTCAATCGAACAAAGAGTAAAACCTAATTATATTGTTCTATTACGCCCGAGAGTGTATATTCGCAACGTATCCATGCCATAGTTCACAAGAACCAAAACCGACCAACATTAGGCTACTCTTGCGCCTAACAAGATAACTTTGGAAGCAAGATTTTTCTCATTCAATCGAACAAAGAGTAAAACCTAATTATATTGTTCTATTACGCCCAGAGTGTATATTCGCAACGTATCCATGCCAACGTTCACAAGAACCAAAACCGACCAACATTAGACTACTCATTGCGCCCTAACAAAGATAACTTTGGAAACAAGATTTTTCTCATTCAATCGAACAAAGAGTAAAACCTAATTATATTGTTCTATTACGCCCGAGAGTGTATATTCGCAACGTATCCATGCCATAGTTCACAAGAACCAAAACCGACCAACATTAGGCTACTCGCTTGCGCCTAACAAGATAACATTGGAAACAAGATTTTTCTCATTCAATCGAACAAAGAGTAAAACCTAATTATATTGTTCTATTACGCCCCGAGAGTGTATATTCGCAACGTATCCATGCCATAGTTCACAAGAACCAAAACCGACAAACATTAGGCTACTCGCTTGCGCCTAACTGTATAATTTTGGAAACAAGATTTTTTCTCATTCAATCGAACAAAGAGTAAAACCTAATTATATTATTCTATTATGCCCCGAGAGTGTATATTCGCAACGTATCCATGCCAACATTCACAAGAACCAAAATCGGACCAACATTAGACTACTCAGTTGCGCCCTAACAGTATAACTTTGGAAACAGTACTTTTTCTCATTCAATCGAACAAAGAGTATAACCTAATTTTATTGTTCTATTACGCCCCGAGAGTGTATATTCGCAACGTATCCATGCCAACGTTCACAAGAACCAAAATCGGACCAACATTAGACTACTCGCTTGCGCCTAACAAGATAACTTTGGAAACAAGATTTTTCTCATTCAATCGAACAAAGAGTAAAACCTAAATATATTGTTCTATTACGCCCCGAGAGTGTATATTCGCAACGTATCCATGCCATAGTTCACAAGAACCAAAACCGGACCAACATTAGACTACTCGCTTGCGCCTAACAAAGATAACTTTGGAAACAAGATTTTTCTCATTCAATCGAACAAAGAGTAAAACCTAATTATATTGTTCTATTACGCCCGAGAGTGTATATTCGCAACGTATCCATGCCAACGTTCACAAGAACCAAAACCGACCAACATTAGACTACTCGCTTGCGCCCTAACAAGATAACTATGGAAACAAGATTTTTCTCATTCAATCGAACAAAGAGTAAAACCTAATTATATTGTTCTATTACGCCCGAGAGTGTATATTCGCAACGTATCCATGCCATAGTTCACAAGAACCAAAACCGACCAACATTAGGCTACCTCACTTGCGCCCTAACAGTATAACTTTGGAAACAGTACTTTTTCTCATTCAATCGAACAAAGAGTAAAACCTAATTATATTATTGTATTACGCCCCGAGAGTGTATATTCGCAACGTATCCATGCCAACGTTCACAAGAACCAAAACCGGACCAACATTAGACTACTCAGTTGCGCCCTAACAAGATAACCTGGAAACAAGATTTTTCTCATTCAATCGAACAAAGAGTAAAACCAAATTATATTGTTCTATTACGCCCGAGAGTGTATATTCGCAACGTATCCATGCCAACGTTCACAAGAACCAAAACCGGACCAACATTAGACTACTCAGTTGCGCCCTAACAGTATAACTTTGGAAACAGTACTTTTTCTCATTCAATCGAACAAAGGGTAAAACCTAAATATATTGTTCTAATACGCCCCGAGAGTGGAAATTCGCCACGTAACCATGCCAACGTTCACAAGAACCAAAACCGGACCAACATTAGACTACTCATTGCGCCTAACAAAGATAACTTTGGAAGCAAGATTTTTCTCATTCAATCGAACAAAGAGTAAAACCTAATTATATTGTTCTATTACGCCCAGAGTGTATATTCGCAACGTATCCATGCCAACATTCACAAGAACCAAAACCGGACCAACATTAGACTACTCTGCGCCTAACAAGATAACATTGGAAACAAGATTTTTCTCATTCAATCGAACAAAGAGTAAAACCTAATTATATTGTTCTATTACGCCCCGAGAGTGTATATTCGCAACGTATCCATGCCATAGTTCACAAGAACCAAAACCGGACCAACATTAGGCTACTCACTTGCGCCCTAACAGTATAACATTGGAAACAGTACTTTTTCTCATTCAATCGAACAAAGAGTAAAACCTAATTATATTGTTCTATTACGCCCCGAGAGTGTATATTCGCAACGTATCAATGCCATAGTTCACAAGAACCAAAACCGGACAAACATTAGGCTACTCAGTTGCGCCCTAACAGTATAATTTTGGAAACAGTACTTTTTCTCATTCAATCGAACAAAGAGTAAAACCTAATTATATTGTTCTATTATGCCCCGAGAGTGTATATTCGCAACGTATCCATGCCAACATTCACAAGAACCAAAACTGGACCAACATTAGACTACTCAGTTGCGCCCTAACAGTATAACTTTGGAAACAGTACTTTTTCTCACTCAATCGAACAAAGAGTATAACCTAATTTTATTGTTCTATTACGCCCCGAGAGTGTATATTCGCAACGTATCCATGCCATAGTTCACAAGAACCAAAACAGGACCAACATTAGGCTACTCAGTTGCGCCCTAACAAGATAACTTTGGAAACAAGATTTTTCTCATTCAATCGAACAAAGAGTAAAACCTAATTATATTGTTCTATTACGCCCGAGAGTGTATATTCGCAACGTATCCATGCCAACGTTCACAAGAACCAAAACCGGACCAACATTAGACTACTCAGTTGCGCCCTAACAGTATAACTTTGGAAACAGTACTTTTTCTCATTCAATCGAACAAAGAGTAAAACCTAATTATATTGCTCTATTACGCCCCGAGAGTGTATATTCGCAACGTATCCATGCCATAGTTCACAAGAACCAAAACCGGACCAACATTAGGCTACTCAGTTGCGCCCTAACAGTATAACTTTGGAAACAAGATTTTTCTCATTCAATCGAACAAAGAGTAAAACCTAATTATATTGTTCTATTACGCCCCGAGAGTGTATATTCGCAACGTATCCATGCCAACATTCACAAGAACCAAAACTGACACAACATTAGACTACTCAGTTGCGCCCTAACAGTATAACTTTGGAAACAGTACTTTTTCTCATTCAATCGAACAAATAGTAAAACCAAATTATATTGTTCTATTACACCCCGAGAGTGTATATTCGCAACGTATCCATGCCATAGTTCACAAGAACCAAAACCGGACCAACATTAGACTACTCATTGCGCCTAACAAAGATAACTTTGGAAACAAGATTTTTCTCATTCAACCAAACAAAAATTAAACCTAATTATATTGTTCTATTACGCCCCGAGAGTGTATATTCGCAACGTATCCATGCCAACATTCACAAGAACCAAAACCGGACCAACATTAGACTACTCAGTTGCGCCCTAACAGTATAACTTTGGAAACAGTACTTTTTCTCATTCAATCGAACTAAGAGTAAAACCTAATTATATTGTTCTATTACGCCCCGAGAGTGTATATTCGCAACGTATCCATGCCAACGTTCACAAGAACCAAAACCGGACCAACATTAGACTACTCTGTTGCGCCCTAACAAGATAACTTTGAAGCAAGATTTTTCCCATTCAATCGAACAAAGAGTAAAACCTAATTATATTGTTCTATTACGCCCCGAGAGTTTATATTCGCAACGTATCCATGCCAACGTTCACAAGAAGCAAAACCAGACGAACATTAGACTACTCGCTGCGCCTAACAAAGATAACTTTGGAAACAAGATTTTTCTCATTCAATCGAACAAAGAGTAAAACCTAATTATATTGTTCTATTACGCCCGAGAGTGTATATTCGCATCGTATCCATGCCAACGTTCACAAGAACCAAAACCGACCAACATTAGGCTACTCATTGCGCCTTACAAGATAACTTTGGAAACAGTACTTTTTCTCATTCAATCGAACAAAGAGTAAAACCTAATTATATTGTTCTATTACGCCCCGAGAGTGTATATTCGCAACGTATCCATGCCATAGTTCACAAGAACCAAAACCGGACCAACATTAGGCTACTCAGTTGCGCCCTAACAGTATAACTTTGGAAACAGTACTTTTTCTCATTCAATCGAACAAAGAGTAAAACCTAATTATATTATTTTATTACGCCCGAGAGTGTATATTCGCAACGTATCCATGCCAACGTTCACAAGAACCAAAACCGACCAACATTAGACTACTCACTTGCGCCTAACAAGATAACCTTGGAAACAAGATTTTTCTCATTCAATCGAACAAAGAGTAAAACCAAATTATATTGTTCTATTACGCCCGAAAGTGTATATTCGCAACGTATCCATGCCATAGTTCACAAGAACCAAAACCGACCAACATTAGGCTACTCGCTGCGCCTAACAAAGATAACATTGGAAACAGTACTTTTCCTCATTCAATCGAACAAAGAGTAAAACCTAATTATATTGTTCTATTACGCCCCGAGAGTGTATATTCGCAACGTTATCCGTGCCAACGTTCACAAGAACCAAAATCGGACCAACATTAGACTACTCAGTTGCGCCCTAACAGTATAACTTTGGAAACAGTACTTTTTCTCATTCAATCGAACAAAGAGTAAAACCTAATTATATTGTTCTATTACGCCCCGAGAGTGTATATTCGCAACGTATCCATGCCATAGTTCACAAGAACCAAAACCGACCAACATTAGGCTACTCACTGCGCCTAACAAAGATAACTTTGGAAACAAGATTTTTCTCATTCAATCGAACAAAGAGTAAAACCTAATTATATTGTTCTATTACGCCCGAGAGTGTATATTCGCAACGTATCCATGCCAACGTTCACAAGAACCAAAACCGACCAACATTAGACTACTCGCTTGCGCCCTAACAAAGATAACTTTGAAATCCGTATTTTTCTCATTCAATCGAACAAAGAGTAAAACCTAATTATATTGTTCTATTACGCCCGAGAGTGTATATTCGCAACGTATCCATGCCATAGTTCACAAGAACCAAAACCGACCAACATTAGGCTACTCATTGCGCCTAACAAAGATAACTTTGGAAACAAGATTTTTCTCATTCAATCGAACAAAGAGTAAAACCTAATTATATTATTTTATTACGCCCGAGAGTGTATATTCGCAACGTATCCATGCCAACGTTCACAAGAACCAAAACCGACCAACATTAGACTACTCATTGCGCCCTAACAAAGATAACCTTGGAAACAAGATTTTTCTCATTCAATCGAACAAAGAGTAAAACCAAATTATATTGTTCTATTACGCCCCGAGAGTGTAAATTTGCAACGTATCGATGCCATCGTTCACAAGAACCAAAACCGTACCAACATTAGACTACTCAGTTGCGCCCTAACAGTATAACTTTGGAAACAGTACTTTTTCTCATTCAATCGAACAAAGAGTAAAACCTAATTATATTGTTCTATTACGCCTCGAGAGTGTATATTCGCAACGTATCCATGCCAACGTTCACAAGAACCAAAACCGGACCAACATTAGACTACTCAGTTGCGCCCTAACAGTATAACTTTGGAAGCAAGATTTTTCTCATTCAATCGAACAAAGAGTAAAACCTAATTATATTGTTCTATTATGCCCCGAGAGTGTATAGTCGCAACGTATCCATGCCAACGGTCACAAGAACCAAAACCGGACCAACATTAGACTACTCACTGCGCCTAACAAGATAACTTTGGAAGCAAGATTTTTCTCATTCAATCGAACAAAGAGTAAAACCTAATTATATTGTTCTATTACGCCCGAGTGTATATTCGCAACGTATCCATGCCAACGTTCACAAGAACCAAAACCGACCAACATTAGACTACTCGCTGCGCCTAACAAAGATAACTTTGGAAACAGTACTTTTTCTCATTCAAGCGAACAAAGAGTAAAACCTAATTATATTGTTCTATTACGCCCGAGAGTGTATATTCGCAACGTATCCATGCCATAGTTCACAAGAACCAAAACCGACCAACATTAGGCTACTCGCTTGCGCCTAACAAGATAACATTGGAAACAGTACTTTTTCTCATTCAATCGAACAAAGAGTAAAACCTAATTATATTGTTCTATTACGCCCCGAGAGTGTATATTCGCAACGTTATCCATGCCAACGTTCACAAGAACCAAAATCGGACCAACATTAGACTACTCAGTTGCGCCCTAACAGTATAACTTTGGAAACAAGATTTTTCTCATTCAATCGAACAAAGAGTAAAACCTAATTATATTGTTCTATTACGCCCGAGAGTGTATATTCGCAACGTATCCATGCCATAGTTCACAAGAACCAAAACCGACCAACATTAGGCTACTCACTTGCGCCCTAACAAAGATAACTTTGGAAACAAGATTTTTCTCATTCAATCGAACAAAGAGTAAAACCTAATTATATGGTTCTATTACGCCCCGAGAGTGTATATTCGCAACGTATCCATGCCAACGTTCACAAGAACCAAAACCGACCAACATTAGACTACTCAGTTGCGCCCTAACAAAGATAACTTTGGAAACAAGATTTTTCTCATTCAATCGAACAAAGAGTAAACCTAATTATATTGTTCTATTACGCCCGAGAGTGTATATTCGCAACGTATCCATGCCATAGTTCACAAGAACCAAAACCGACCAACATTAGGCTACTCTTGCGCCCTAACAAAGATAACTTTGGAAAGATTTTTCTCATTCAATCGAACAAAGAGTAAAACCTAATTATATTATTTTATTACGCCCGAGAGTGTATATTCGCAACGTATCCATGCCAACGTTCACAAGAACCAAAACCGACCAACATTAGACTACCTGCGCCCTAACAGTATAACTTTGGAAACAGTACTTTTTCTCATTCAATCGAACAAAGAGTAAAACCTAATTATATTGTTCTATTACGCCCCGAGAGTGTATATTCGCATCGTATCCATGCCAACGTTCACAAGAACCAAAACCGGACCAACATTAGGCTACTCAGTTGCGCCTAACAAAGATAACTTTGGAAACAAGATTTTTCTCATTCAATCGGACAAAGAGTAAAACCTAATTATATTGTTCTATTACGCCCCGAGAGTGTATATTCGCAACGTATCCATGCCAACGTTCACAAGAACCAAAACCGGACCAACATTAGTCTACTCAGTTGCGCCCTAACAGTATAACTTTGGAAACAGTACTTTTTCTCATTCAATCGAACAAAGAGTAAAACCGAATTATATTGTTCTATTATGCCCCGAGAGTGTAAATTCACAACGTATCGATGCTAACGTTCACACGAACCAAAACCGGACCAACATTAGACTACTCAGTTGCGCCCTAACAGTATAACTTTGGAAACAGTACTTTTTCTCATTCAATCGAACAAAGAGTAAAACCAAATTATATTGTTCTATTACGCCCCGAAAGTGTATATTCGCAACGTATCCATGCCATAGTTCACAAGAACCAAAACCGGACCAACATTAGGCTACTCAGTTGCGCCCTAACAGTATAACATTGGAAACAGTACTTTTTCTCATTCAATCGAACAAAGAGTAAAACCTAATTATATTGTTCTATTACGCCCCGAGAGTGTATATTCGCAACGTTATCCGTGCCAACGTTCACAAGAACCAAAATCGGACCAACATTAGACTACTCCTGCGCCTAACAAAGATAACTTTGGAAACAAAGATTTTTCTCATTCAATCGAACAAAGAGTAAAACCTAATTATATTGTTCTATTACGCCCGAGAGTGTATATTCGCAACGTATCCATGCCATAGTTCACAAGAACCAAAACCGACCAACATTAGGCTACTCACTGCGCCCTAACAAAGATAACTTTGGAAACAAGATTTATCTCATTCAATCGAACAAAGAGTAAAACCTAATTATATTGTTCTATTACGCCCCCAGAGTGTATATTCGCAACGTATCCATGCCAACGTTCACAAGAACCAAAACCGGACCAACATTAGACTACTCAGTTGCGCCCTAACAGTATAACTTTGGAAACAGTACTTTTTCTCATTCAATCGAACAAAGAGTAAAACCTAATTATATTGTTCTATTACGCCCCGAGAGTGTATATTCGCAACGTATCCATGCCAACGTTCACAAGAACCAAAACCGACCAACATTAGGCTACTCATGCGCCTAACAAGATAACTTTGGAAACAAGATTTTTCTCATTCAATCGAACAAAGAGTAAAACCTAATTATATTATTTTATTACGCCCGAGAGTGTATATTCGCAACGTATCCATGCCAACGTTCACAAGAACCAAAACCGACCAACATTAGACTACTCGCTTGCGCCTAACAAGATAACCTTGAAACAAGATTTTTCTCATTCAATCGAACAAAGAGTAAAACCAAATTATATTGTTCTATTACGCCCGAGAGTGTATATTCGCAACGTATCCATGCCATAGTTCACAAGAACCAAAACCGACCAACATTAGGCTACTCATTGCGCCTAACAAAGATAACATTGGAAACAAGATTTTTTTCTCATTCAATCGAACAAAGAGTAAAACCTAATTATATTGTTCTATTACGCCTCGAGAGTGTATATTCGCAACGTATCCATGCCAACGTTCACAAGAACCAAAACCGGACCAACATTAGACTACTCACTTGCGCCTAACAAGATAACTTTGGAAGCAAGATTTTTCTCATTCAATCGAACAAAGAGTAAAACCTAATTATATTGTTCTATTACGCCCGAGTGTATATTCGCAACGTATCCATGCCAACGTTCACAAGAACCAAAACCGACCAACATTAGACTACTCATTGCGCCTAACAAGATAACTTTGGAAGCAAGATTTTTCTCATTCAATCGAACAAAGAGTAAAACCTAATTATATTGTTCTATTACGCCCCGAGAGTGTATATTCGCAACGTATCCATGCCAACGTTCACAAGAACCAAAACCGGACCAACATTAGGCTACTCAGTTGCGCCCTAACAGTATAACTTTGGAAACAATACTTTTTCTCATTCAATCGAACAAAGAGTAAAACCTAATTTTATTGCTCTATTACGTCCTGAGAGTGTATATTCGCAACGTATCCATGCCATAGTTCACAAGAACCAAAACCGGACCAACATTAGGCTACTCATTGCGCCTAACAAGATATAACATTGGAAACAAGATTTTTCTCATTCAATCGAACAAAGAGTAAAACCTAATTATATTGTTCTATTACGCCCCGAGAGTGTATATTCGCAACGTTATCCATGCCAACGTTCACAAGAACCAAAATCGGACCAACATTAGACTACTCAGTTGCGCCCTAACAGTATAACTTTGGAAACAGTACTTTTTCTCATTCAATCGAACAAAGAGTAAAACCTAATTATATTGTTCTATTACGCCCGAGAGTGTATATTCGCAACGTATCCATGCCATAGTTCACAAGAACCAAAACCGACCAACATTAGGCTACTCGCTTGCGCCTAACAAGATAACTTTGGAAACAAGATTTTTCTCATTCAATCGAACAAAGAGTAAAACCTAATTATATTGTTCTATTACGCCCGAGAGTGTATATTCGCAACGTATCCATGCCAACGTTCACAAGAACCAAAACCGACCAACATTAGACTACTCGCTTGCGCGCCTAACAAGATAACTTTGGAAACAAGATTTTTCTCATTCAATCGAACAAAGAGTAAAACCTAATTATATTGTTCTATTACGCCCGAGAGTGTATATTCGCAACGTATCCATGCCATAGTTCACAAGAACCAAAACCGACCAACATTAGGCTACTCATTGCGCCTAACAAAGATAACTTTGGAAACAAGATTTTTCTCATTCAATCGAACAAAGAGTAAAACCTAATTATATTATTTTATTACGCCCGAGAGTGTATATTCGCAACGTATCCATGCCAACGTTCACAAGAACCAAAACCGACCAACATTAGACTACTCATTGCGCCCTAACAAAGATAACCTTGGAAACAAGATTTTTCTCATTCAATCGAACAAAGAGTAAAACCAAATTATATTGTTCTATTACGCCCCGAGAGTGTATATTCGCAACGTATCCATGCCATAGTTCACAAGAACCAAAACCGGACCAACATTAGGCTACTCGCTTGCGCCTAACAAGATAACATTGGAAACAAGATTTTTCTCATTCAATCGAACAAAGAGTAAAACCTAATTATATTGTTCTATTACGCCTCGAGAGTGTATATTCGCAACGTATCCATGCCAACGTTCACAAGAACCAAAACCGGACCAACATTAGACTACTCAGTTGCGCCCTAACAGTATAACTTTGGAAGCAAGATTTTTCTCATTCAATCGAACAAAGAGTAAAACCTAATTATATTGTTCTATTACGCCCGAGTGTATATTCGCAACGTATCCATGCCAACGTTCACAAGAACCAAAACCGACCAACATTAGACTACTCAGTTGCGCCCTAACAGTATAACTTTGGAAACAGTACTTTTTCTCATTCAATCGAACAAAGAGTAAAACCTAATTATATTGTTCTATTACGCCGCGAGAGTGTATATTCGCAACGTATCCATGCCATAGTTCACAAGAACCAAAACCGGACCAACATTAGGCTACTCAGTTGCGCCCTAACAGTATAACTTTGGAAACAGTACTTTTTCTCATTCAATCGAACCAAGAGTAAAACCTAATTATATTGTTCTATTACGCCCCGAGAGTGTATATTCGCAACGTATCCATGCCAACGTTCACAAGAACCAAAACCGGACCAACATTAGACTACTCAGTTGCGCCCTAACAAGATAACTTTGGAAACAAGATTTTTCTCAATCAATCGAACAAAGAGTAAAACCTAATTATATTGTTCTATTACGCCCGAGAGTGTATATTCGCAACGTATCCATGCCATAGTTCACAAGAACCAAAACCGACCAACATTAGGCCACTCGCTTGCGCCTAACAAGATAACATTGGAAACAAGATTTTTCTCATTCAATCGAACAAAGAGTAAAACCTAATTATATTGTTCTATTACGCCGAGAGTGTATATTCGCAACGTATCCATGCCAACGTTCACAAGAACCAATACCGACCAACATTAGACTACTCGCTTGCGCCTAACAAAGATAACTTTGGAAGCAAGATTTTTCTCATTCAATCGAACAAAGAGTAAAACCTAATTATATTGTTCTATTACGCCCGAGAGTGTATATTCGCAACGTATCCATGCCAACGTTCACAAGAACCAAACCGACCAACATTAGACTACTCATTGCGCCTAACAAGATGACTTTGGAAACAAGATTTTTCTCATTCAATCGAACAAAGAGTAAAACCTAATTATATTGTTCTATTACGCCCCGAGAGTGTATATTCGCAACGTATCCATGCCATAGTTCACAAGAACCAAAACCGGACAAACATTAGGCTACTCAGTTGCGCCCTAACAGTATAACATTGGAAACAGTACTTTTTCTCATTCAATCGAACAAAGAGTAAAACCTAATTATATTGTTTTATTACGCCCGAGAGTGTATATTCCCAACGTATCCATGCCAACGTTCACAAGAACCAAAACCGGACCAACATTAGACTACTCAGTTGCGCCCTAACAGTATAACTTTGGAAACAGTACTTTTTCTCATTCAATCGAACAAAGAATAAAACCTAATTATATTGTTCTATTACGCCCCGAGAGTGTATATTCGCAACGTATCCATGCCATAGTTCACAAGAACCAAAACCGACCAACATTAGGCTACTCATTGCGCCTAACAAAGATAACTTTGGAAACAAGATTTTTCTCATTCAATCGAACAAAGAGTAAAACCTAATTATATTGTTCTATTACGCCCGAGAGTGTATATTCGCAACGTATCCATGCCAACGTTCACAAGAACCAAAACCGACCAACATTAGACTACTCAGTTGCGCCCTAACAGTATAACTTTGGAAACAGTACTTTTTCTCATTCAATCGAACAAAGAGTAAAACCTAATTATATTGTTCTATTACGCCCGAGAGTGTATATTCGCAACGTATCCATGCCATAGTTCACAAGAACCAAAACCGACCAACATTAGGCTACTCACTTGCGCCTAACAAGATAACTTTGGAAACAAGATTTTTCTCATTCAATCGAACAAAGAGTAAAACCTAATTATATTATTTTATTACGCCCGAGAGTGTATATTCGCAACGTATCATGCCAACGTTCACAAGAACCAAAACCGGACCAACATTAGACTACTCAGTTGCGCCCTAACAGTATAATTTTGGAAACAATACTTTTTCTCATTCAATCGAACAAAGAGTAAAACCTAATTATATTGTTCTATTACGCCCCGAGAGTGTATATTCGCAACGTATCCATGCCATAGTTCACAAGAACCAAAACCGGACCAACATTAGGCTACTCAGTTGCGCCCTAACAGTATAACTTTGGAAACAGTACTTTTTCTCATTCAATCGAACAAAGAGTAAAACCTAATTATATTATTTTATTACGCCTCGAGAGTATATATTCGCAACGTATCCATGCCAACGTTCACAAGAACCAAAACCGGACCAACATTAGACTACTCAGTTGCGCCCTAACAGTATAACTTTGGAAACAGTACTTTTTCTCATTCAATCGAACAAAGAGTAAAACCTAATTATATTGTTCTATTACGCCCGAGAGTGTATATTCGCAACGTATCCATGCCAACGTTCACAAGAACCAAAACCGACCAACATTAGACTACCATTGCGCCTAACAAGATAACTTTGGAAGCAAGATTTTTCTCATTCAATCGAACAAAGAGTAAAACCTAATTATATTGTTCTATTACGCCCGAGAGTGTATATTCGCAACGTATCCATGCCAACGTTCACAAGAACCAAAACCGACCAACATTAGACTACTCGCTTGCGCCTAACAAGATAACTTTGGAAGCAAGATTTTTCTCATTCAATCGAACAAAGAGTAAAACCTAATTATATTGTTCTATTACGCCCGAGAGTGTATATTCGCAACGTATCCATGCCATAGTTCACAAGAACCAAAACCGACCAACATTAGGCTACTCAGTTGCGCCCTAACAGTATAACTTTGGAAACAGTACTTTTTCTCATTCAATCGAACAAAGAGTAAAACCTAATTATATTGTTCTATTACGCCCCGAGAGTGTATATTCGCAATGTATCCATGCCAACATTCACAAGAACCAAAACTGGACAAACATTAGGCTACTCAGTTGCGCCCTAAGAGTATAACTTTGGAAACAGTACTTTTTCTCATTCAATCGAACAAAGAGTAAAACCTAATTATATTGTTCTATTACGCCCCGAGAGTGTATATTCGCAACGTATCCATGCCATAGTTCACAAGAACCAAAACCGAACCAACACTAGGCTACTCAGTTGCGCCCTAACAGTATAACTTTGGAAACAGTACTTTTTCTCATTCAATCGAACAAAGAGTAAAACCTAATTATATTATTTTATTACGCCCCCAGAGTGTATATTCGCAACGTATCCATGCCAACGTTCACAAGAACCAAAACCGGACCAACATTAGACTACTCAGTTGCGCCCTAACAGTATAACTTTGGAAACAGTACTTTTTCTCATTCAATCGAACAAAGAATAAAACCTAATTATATTGTTCTATTACGCCCCGAGAGTGTATATTCGCAACGTATCCATGCCATAGTTCACAAGAACCAAAACCGGACCAACATTAGGCTACTCAGTTGCGCCCTAACAGTATAACTTTGGAAACAGTACTTTTTCTCATTCAATCGAACAAAGAGTAAAACCTAATTATATTGTTCTATTATGCCCCGAGAGTGTAAATTCGCAACGTATCCATGCCAACGTTCACAAGAACCAAAACCGACCAACATTAGACTACTCATTGCGCCTAACAAGATAACTTTGGAAACAAGATTTTTCTCATTCAATCGAACAAAGAGTAAAACCTAATTATATTGTTCTATTACGCCCCGAGAGTGTATATTCGCAACGTATCCATGCCATAGTTCACAAGAACCAAAACCGGACCAACATTAGGCTACTCAGTTGCGCCTAACAAAGATAACTTTGGAAACAAGATTTTTCTCATTCAATCGAACAAAGAGTAAAACCTAATTATATTATTTTATTACGCCCCGAGAGTGTATATTCGCAACGTATCCATGCCAACGTTCACAAGAACCAAAACCGGACCAACATTAGACTACTCAGTTGCGCCCTAACAGTATAACTTTGGAAGCAATACTTTTTCTCATTCAATCGAACAAAGAGTAAAACCTAATTATATTGTTCTATTACGCCCCCAGAGTGTATATTCGCAACGTATCCATGCCAACGTTCACAAGAACCAAAACCGGACCAACATTAGACTACTCAGTTGCGCCCTAACAGTATAACTTTGGAAACAGTACTTTTTCTCATTCAATCGAACAAAGAGTAAAACCTAATTATATTATTTTATTACGCCTCGAGAGTATATATTCGCAACGTATCCATGCCAACGTTCACAAGAACCAAAACCGGACCAACATTAGACTACTCATGCGCCTAACAAGATAACTTTGGAAGCAAGATTTTCCTCATTCAATCGAACAAAGAGTAAAACCTAATTATATTGTTCTATTACGCCCCGAGAGTGTATATTCGCAACGTATCCACGCCAACGTTCACAAGAACCAAAACCGGACCAACATTAGACTACCTTGCGCCTAACAAAGATAACTTTGGAAGCGATTTTTCTCATTCAATCGAACAAAGAGTAAAACCTAATTATATTGTTCTATTACGCCCGAGAGTGTATATTCGCAACGTATCCATGCCAACGTTCACAAGAACCAAAACCGACCAACATTAGACTACTCGCTTGCGCCCTAACAAGATAACTTTGGAAGCAAGATTTTTCTCATTCAATCGAACAAAGAGTAAAACCTAATTATATTGTTCTATTACGCCCGAGAGTGTATATTCGCAACGTATCCATGCCATAGTTCACAAGAACCAAAACCGACCAACATTAGGCTACTCACTTGCGCCATAACAAAGATAACTTTGGAAACAAGATTTTTCTCATTCAATCGAACAAAGAGTAAAACCTAATTATATTGTTCTATTACGCCCCGAGAGTGTATATTCGCAACGTATCCATGCCATAGTTCACAAGAACCAAAACCGGACAAACATTAGGCTACTCAGTTGCGCCCTAAGAGTATAACTTTGGAAACAGTACTTTTTCTCATTCAATCGAACAAAGAGTAAAACCTAATTATATTGTTCTATTACGCCCCGAGAGTGTATATTCGCAACGTATCCATGCCATAGTTCACAAGAACCAAAACCGGACCAACATTAGGCTACTCAGTTGCGCCCTAACAAGATAACATTGGAAACAGTACTTTTTCTCATTCAATCGAACAAAGAGTAAAACCTAATTATATTGTTCTATTACGCCTCGAGAGTGTATATTCGCAACGTATCCATGCCAACGTTCACAAGAACCAAAACCGGACCAACATTAGACTACTCAGTTGCGCCCTAACAAGATAACTTTGGAAGCAAGATTTTTCTCATTCAATCGAACAAAGAGTAAAACCTAATTATATTGTTCTATTACGCCCGAGAGTGTATATTCGCAACGTATCCATGCCAACGTTCACAAGAACCAAAACCGGACCAACATTAGACTACTCATTGCGCCTAACAAGTATGACTTTGGAAACAAGATTTTTCTCATTCAATCGAACAAAGAGTAAAACCTAATTATATTGTTCTATTACGCCCGAGAGTGTATATTCGCAACGTATCCATGCCATAGTTCACAAGAACCAAAACCGACCAACATTAGGCTACTCGCTTGCGCCTAACAAAGATAACTTTGGAAACAAGATTTTTCTCATTCAATCGAACAAAGAGTAAAACCTAATTATATTATTTTATTACGCCCCCAGAGTGTATATTCGCAACGTATCCATGCCAACGTTCACAAGAACCAAAATCGGACCAACATTAGACTACTCAGTTGCGCCCTAACAGTATAACTTTGGAAACAAGATTTTTCTCATTCAATCGAACAAAGAGTAAAACCTAATTATATTGTTCTATTATGCCCCGAGAGTGTATATTCGCAACGTATCCATGCCAACGTTCACAAGAACCAAAACCGAACCAACATTAGACTACTTAGTTGCGCCCTAACAGTATAACTTTGGAAACAGTACTTTTTCTCATTCAATCGAACAAAGAGTAAAACCTAATTATATTATTTTATTACGCCTCGAGAGTATATATTCGCAACGTATCCATGCCAACGTTCACAAGAACCAAAACCGGACCAACATTAGACTACTCAGTTGCGCCCTAACAGTATAACTTTGGAAGCAGTACTTTTTCTCATTCAATCGAACAAAGAGTAAAACCTAATTATATTGTTCTATTACGCCCCGAGAGTGTATATTCGCAACGTATCCATGCCAACGTTCACAAGAACCAAAACCGACCAACATTAGACTACCAAATTGCGCCTAACAAAGATAACTTTGGAAGCAAGATTTTTCTCATTCAATCGAACAAAGAGTAAAACCTAATTATATTGTTCTATTACGCCCCGAGAGTGTATATTCGCAACGTATCCATGCCAACGTTCACAAGAAACAAAACCGGACCAACATTAGACTACTCAGTTGCGCCCTAACAGTATAACTTTGGAAACAGTACTTTTTCTCATTCAATCGAACAAAGAGTAAAACCTATTTATATTGTTCTATTACGCCCCGAGAGTGTATATTCGCAACGTATCCATGCCATAGTTCACAAGAACCAAAACCGGACCAACATTAGGCTACTCAGTTGCGCCCTAACAGTATAACTTTGGAAACAGTACTTTTTCCCATTCAATCGAACAAAGAGTAAAACCTAATTATATTGTTCTATTACGCCCCCAGAGTGTATATTCGCAACGTATCCATGCCAACGTTCACAAGAACCAAAATCGGACCAACATTAGACTACTCAGTTGCGCCCTAACAGTATAACTTTGGAAACAGTACTTTTTCTCATTCAATCGAACAAAGAGTAAAACCTAATTATATTGTTCTATTACGCCCCGAGAGTGTATATTCGCAACGTATCCATGCCATAGTTCACAAGAACCAAAACCCGACCAACATTAGGCTACTCAGTTGCGCCCTAACAGTATAACTTTGGAAACAGTACTTTTTCTCATTCAATCGAACAAAGAGTAAAACCTAATTATATTGTTCTATTACGCCCGAGAGTGTATATTCGCAACGTATCCATGCCAACGTTCACAAGAACCAAAACCGACCAACATTAGACTACTCGCTGCGCCTAACAAAGATAACTTTGGAAACAAGATTTTTCTCATTCAATCGAACAAAGAGTAAAACCTAATTATATTGTTCTATTACGCCCGAGAGTGTATATTCGCAACGTATCCATGCCATAGTTCACAAGAACCAAAACCGACCAACATTAGGCTACTCACTGCGCCTAACAAGATAACTTTGGAAACAAGATTTTTTTCTCATTCAATCGAACAAAGAGTAAAACCTAATTATATTATTTTATTACGCCCGAGAGTGTATATTCGCAACGTATCCATGCCAACGTTCACAAGAACCAAAACCGACAAACATTAGACTACTCATTGCGCCCTAACAAAGATAACCTTGGAAACAAGATTTTTCTCATTCAAGCGAACAAAGAGTAAAACCTAATTATATTGTTCTATTACGCCCCGAGAGTGTATATTCGCAACGTATCCATGCCATAGTTCACAAGAACCAAAACCGGACCAACATTAGGCTACTCATTGCGCCTAACAAGATAACATTGGAAACAAGATTTTTCTCATTCAATCGAACAAAGAGTAAAACCTAATTATATTGTTCTATTACGCCCCGAGAGTTTATATTCGCAACGTATCCATGCCAACGTTCACAAGAACCAAAACCGGACCAACATTAGACTACACTGCGCCTAACAAGATAACTTTGGAAGCAAGATTTTTCTCATTCAATCGAACAAAGAGTAAAACCTAATTATATTGTTCTATTACGCCCCGTAGTGTATATTCGCAACGTATCCATGCCAACGTTCACAAGAACCAAAACCGACCAACATTAGACTACTCTACTGCGCCTAACAAAGATAACTTTGGAAACAAGATTTTTCTCATTCAATCGAACAAAGAGTAAAACCTAATTATATTGTTCTATTACGCCCGAGAGTGTATATTCGCAACGTATCCATGCCATAGTTCACAAGAACCAAAACCGACCAACATTAGGCTACTTTGCGCCCTAACAAAGATAACTTTGGAAATGATTTTTCTCATTCAATCGAACAAAGAGTAAAACCTAATTATATTGTTCTATTACGCCCGAGAGTGTATATTCGCAATGTATCCATGCCAACATTCACAAGAACCAAAACTGACCAACATTAGGCTATTCAATTGCGCCTAACAAAGATAACTTTGGAAACAAGATTTTTCTCATTCAATCGAACAAAGAGTAAAACCTAATTATATTGTTCTATTACGCCCCGAGAGTGTATATTCGCAACGTATCCATGCCATAGTTCACAAGAACCAAAACCGCACCAACATTAGGCCACTCAGTTGCGCCCTAACAGTATAACATTGGAAACAGTACTTTTTCTCATTCAATCGAACAAAGAGTAAAACCTAATTATATTGTTCTATTACGCCTCGAGAGTGTATATTCGCAACGTATCCATGCCAACGTTCACAAGAACCAAAACCGGACCAACATTAGACTACTCAGTTGCGCCCTAACAGTATAACTTTGGAAGCAAGATTTTTCTCATTCAATCGAACAAAGAGTAAAACCTAATTATATTGTTCTATTACGCCCGAGAGTGTATATTCGCAACGTATCCATGCCAACGTTCACAAGAACCAAAACCGGACCAACATTAGACTACTCAGTTGCGCCCTAACCGTATAACTTTGGAAACAGTACTTTTTCTCCTTCAATCGAACAAAGAGTAAAACCTAATTATATTGTTCGATTACGCCCCGAGAGTGTATATTCGCAACGTATCCATGCCATAGTTCACAAGAACCAAAACCGGACCAACATTAGGCTACTCAGTTGCGCCCTAACAGTATAACTTTGGAAACAGTACTTTTTCTCATTCAATCGAACAAAGAGTAAAACCTAATTATATTATTTTATTACGCCCCGAGAGTGTATATTCGCAACGTATCCATGCCAACGTTCACAAGAACCAAAACCGACCAACATTAGACTACTTAGTTGCGCCCTAACAAGATAACCTTGGAAAGATTTTTCTCATTCAATCGAACAAAGAGTAAAACCAAATTATATTGTTCTATTACGCCCCGAGAGTGTATATTCGCAACGTATCCATGCCATAGTTCACAACAACCAAAACCGCACCAACATTAGGCTACTCAGTTGCGCCCTAACATTATAACATTGGAAACAGTACTTTTTCTCATTCAATCGAACAAAGAGTAAAACCTAATTATATTGTTCTATTACGCCTCGAGAGTGTATATTCGCAACGTATCCATGCCAACGTTCACAAGAACCAAAACCGACCAACATTAGACTACTCATTGCGCCTAACAAGATAACTTTGGAAGCAAGATTTTTTTCTCATTCAATCGAACAAAGAGTAAAACCTAATTATATTGTTCTATTACGCCCTGCAGTGTATATTCGCAACGTATCCATGCCAACGTTCACAAGAACCAAACCCGACGAACATTAGACTACTCCTTGCGCCTAATAGTATAACTTTGGAAACAAGATTTTTCTCATTCAATCGAACAAATAGTAAAACCTAATTATATTGTTCTATTACGCCCCGAGAGTGTATATTCGCAACGTATCCATGCCAACATTCACAAGAACCAAAACCCGACCAACATTAGGCTACTCAGTTGCGCCCTAACAGTATAACTTTGGAAACAGTACTTTTTCTCATTCAATCGAACAAAGAGTAAAACCTAATTATATTGTTCTATTACGCCCCGAGAGTGTATATTCGCAATGTATCCATGCCAACATTCAAAAGAACCAAAACTCGACCAACATTAGGCTACTCAGTTGCGCCCTAACAGTATAACTTTGGAAACAGTACTTTTTCTCATTCAATCGAACAAAGAGTAAAACCTAATTTTATTGTTCTATTACGCCCCGAGAGTGTATATTCGCAACGTATCCATGCCAACGTTCACAAGAACCAAAACCGGACCAACATTATACTACTCAGTTGCGCCCTAACAGTATAACTTTGGAAACAGTACTTTTTCTCATTCAATCGAACAAAGAGTAAACCTAATTATATTGTTCTATTACGCCCCGAGAGTGTATATTCGCAACGTATCCATGCCAACATTCACAAGAACCAAAACCGGACCAACATTAGGCTACTCACTTGCGCCTAACAAAGATAACTTTGGAAACAAGATTTTTTCTCATTCAATCGAACAAAGAGTAAAACCTAATTATATTGTTCTATTACGCCCGAGAGTGTATATTCGCAACGTATCCATGCCAACGTTGACAAGAACCAAAACCGACCAACATTAGACTACTCGCTTGCGCCTAACAAGATAACTTTGGAAGCGATTTTTCTCACTCAATCGAACAAAGCGTAAAACCTAATTATATTGTTCTATTACGCCCCATAGTGTATATTCGCAACGTATCCATGCCAACGTTCACAAGAACCAAAACCGGACCAACATTAGACTACTCAGTTGCGCCCTAACAGTATAACTTTGGAAACAAGATTTTTCTCATTCAATCGAACAAAGAGTAAAACCTAATTATATTGTTCTATTACGCCCCGAGAGTGTATATTCGCAACGTATCCATGCCAACGTTCACAAGAACCAAAACCGGACCAACATTAGGCTACTCAGTTGCGCCCTAACAGTATAACATTGGAAACAGTACTTTTTCTCATTCAATCGAACAAAGAGTAAAACCTAATTATATTGTTCTATTACGCCCCGAGAGTGTATATTCGCAAGGTATCCATGCCAACGTTCACAAGAACCAAAATCGGACCAACATTAGACTACTCAGTTGCGCCCTAACAGTATAACTTTGGAAACAGTACTTTTTCTCATTCAATCGAACAAAGAGTAAAACCTAATTATATTGTTCTATTACGCCCCGAGAGTGTATATTCGCAATGTATCCATGCCAACATTCAAAAGAACCAAAACCGGACCAACATTAGGCTACTCAGTTGCGCCCTAACAGTATAACTTTGGAAACAGTACTTTTTCTCATTCAATCGAACAAAGAGTAAAACCTAATTATATTGTTCTATTACGCCCCGAGAGTGTATATTGGCAACGTATGCATGCCAACGTTCACAAGAACCAAAACCGGACAAACATTAGACTTCTCAGTTGCGCCCTAACAGTATAACTTTGGAAACAGTACTTTTTCTCATTCAATCGAACAAAGAGTAAAACCTAATTATATTGTTCTATTACGCCCCGAGAGTGTATATTCGCAACGTATCCATGCCAACATTCACAAGAACCAAAACCGGACCAACATTAGACTACTCAGTTGCGCCCTAACAGTATAACTTTGGAAACAAGATTTTTTCTCATTCAATCGAACAAAGAGTAAAACCTAATTATATTGTTCTATTACGCCCCGAGAGTGTATATTCGGAACGTATCCATGCCAACGTTGACAAGAACCAAAACCGGACCAACATTAGACTACTCAGTTGCGCCCTAACAGTATAACTTTGGAAGCAGTACTTTTTCTCACTCAATCGAACAAAGCGTAAAACCTAATTATATTGTTCTATTACGCCCCATAGTGTATATTCGCAACGTATCCATGCCAACGTTCACAAGAACCAAAACCGGACCAACATTAGACTACTCAGTTGCGCCCTAACAGTATAACTTTGGAAACAAGATTTTTCTCATTCAATCGAACAAAGAGTAAAACCTAATTATATTGTTCTATTACGCCCGAGAGTGTATATTCGCAACGTATCCATGCCAACGTTCACAAGAACCAAAACCGACCAACATTAGGCTACTCACTTGCGCCTAACAAGATAACATTGGAAACAAGATTTTTCTCATTCAATCGAACAAAGAGTAAAACCTAATTATATTGTTCTATTACGCCCGAGAGTGTATATTCGCAAGGTAGTCCGTCACGCCCGAGACCGCTACCAATTCCCGGTTCGGTTCGGGGACGCGATCAGCGCCGAACTGACAAAGACTCTCCCCTGTCCGCCCAAGGCTCAACAACAAGTCATGTACAAAGAATCACCCAGGAGATTTAATTCTATATCATACATGACAAGAAGATGCACCTAAAGGTGCGAACGACAACAAGAGCAAGGTACAAGTATTTTATACAAGTAATATAAAGAGAGAAGAATCTATCTATTACAATCATTCAACATTTGTTTACATCTCTTTACATTCTTTCACCAAAATGAATATACATGTTCTTTTCCCCAAAACACATAAGTCATTACATATCCAAAATATACATTCTTTTCTTGTTCATAAGACTATACCAAAATGATATCGGGAAGGTACTAATGCAAATGGCGGCCTCTATCAACTAGGGCGCGATGCCCTTACCGCGATCCTCACCAGCCGCCCGCGAACTTGCACCTGTAATAGAGTGGGGTGAGAACTAACTTCCTTAGTTCCCAGTGGGCTCGGCCACCGACCCCACCGATCTCCCCACTAGGTCTAAGCAGCAATAGCAGTATAGATATTTATCTTAAAGTCAGAATACGGTAAGTAAAGCATAATAGAAGAAATGCAAGAACTACTTTGCCTGTAACAATAAGGTAAGAGTAATGCTCTAGCCATGTAACCACCAACATGCTAATAGAACTCTATCAAGTAAATTGCAATTCTATCATGCTCAATATGTACTTTTGTACCCAATCTCATAACTCTTTGGAGTTTGTTACCCAATCCATGGCTAGCCCGTAGGCACGCCCACGACTCAACACATTCAACCTCATGGGTTGTCCGGGACCCCACATAGGCTATCCCTCGGGACCCCACATAGGCTATCCCTATCGAATCACGTGCCAAGACCGCCGGAGACTCGCACTACTCGTGTGGAGCGACCAACCACGAGCGCTGAGCAGACTGTGTGAGTATGATCATCTCCTCCACTTTGGAGGGCATCCATCACAGGGGAATCATGCATAAGTGTTCTATACACTATGTTTCCATGTCAATGTCGTCAAGTTGTTTACTTGGTTCATGTCACTAGTGTCGCTACACTATGTCATATGTCATTGTCATTCATCAAGTTCTATGCTTGGTTCATATAGCTCTAGTGTTCTTTACACTAAGTTATTGCACAATATCATAAAGTCATGTTGTCATTGTCATTCATCAAGTTCTATACTTGATTCATATATCTCTAGGTGGCAATCATGCATAACTAAATCATAGTTCTTGTCTCTAGGGTTCGATGTCATTATACTCATTCCTTTGCTTCCTATGTCCAAATGCAAGCCTATGGTGCCGCACGATAAGGAAGGTATGCAAGCATACTCCTATGTCCTAATGCAACACCATAGTCACGCACGATAAGGAGGCACACTAGAATAGTCATTTAATCATACCAACCCTATCATGCATGAAAACTATATACATATGTACATATATGTGCAATATGACCAATATTTACTTAGACATAAAAGGGAGCCCAACGGCATCGGTAAAGCACCCCCCACCTTTTGGGATGTTCCACGAGGTTAGAATGCAGCTCTCGACGCTTCCAACCACTACTTTAACTCCCCGGCCCAATATCGAAGCCGAAAGCCTTCGTTTGGCTCTGACGCTTAAACCGTTCGCCGAATCGACGAACCGTCGCCTCGCACGCGTTCGTGGACCTAACAATATGTTAGAAATGAGGTTAAAAGAGATCAAAACCTCATATTTAGAAAACCCCCAATTTGAGCCCTAGAAATTGCCCCGAGCAAAATCTTGCGCTAGAGCTCAAATCGACCGTGTAGATCACTTCTTAGAGAAGCTAGGGTTCCAAGAAAATTATTTCTAAGAGGTACAAAACACTCTAGAAGAAGCTACCATGAAAGCTCTCTAGGGCTTACCTCTATGGTGAGCTCCAATGGTGGAGAGGAAGAAGAAGACTCCAAGGATCTTCCTCTAAGTATGCTTCTCCACCAAAATCTCAACCTTTTTCTCCTTCTCTTTCTTCTATCCTCTTCTCCTTCTTCTTGCTGCTAGAGAGAGAGAGAGGAGAGTGATCGGGTGAGGGAGGTGAGGAAATAACAGGGAGAGAGAGAGTGGTACCCTCTATAAGCTCTATTGTAACAAGATGCTAAAAGGACCCTCAACTATGCAAACTGCACCAACTGGGCATTTTTCGGGCTCAGGGACCGGTCTCCCTAACCCAGGACCGGTCCCAGAGCTCGCTCTCGCGGACAGCCTTCCGAGACCGGTCTCCTTTTCGTAGACCGGTCCCCAGGGACCATCAGCCCACTCCAAGGACTTAGCCAAATTTTCAGCTTTTCGTCGTTTATTCTCCGTTTTCGCTCGTTTGGCATCCGATTCTTTTCAAATCCAACCGAGACTTTGCAAACATGTTTTCGAACACGTTTTAATCATCTTTTCATCCACGCTAATGCCGGATTTAGCTCACGACCCAACATAGCTTTTCGGGTTCCGTTTTCGCGCCTACGCGCACAAAAACGCCCGAAAGCTTCCGAACTTCACCGGGAGCAACTCCGATGCACTTTTTGCCTTCGGATCAACTTCGAACTTTCTGAAGTCCATCCATTCGACAATCAGTCGATTCTAAACGTGGTGCAACTCTCGGATTTCGAGAATTCACATCCTTACATCCTCCCCGCCTTAAAAAGAGTTTCGTCCTCGAAACGAACCCTTAAATCAAACTTAAACTTAAACTTAAACTTAAATCCATACCTCACTCCTCGAATAAATGAGGATGATGCATCTTCATCTCGCTCTCGAGCTCCCAAGTGGCTTCACGATCGTCGTGATTGCTCCACCGAACTCGAACATAAGGAATTTCGCGATTCCGTAACTTGCGCACCTCCCGAGCAATAATTGCCACCGGAAACTCTTCATAGCTCAAGTCCTCTTGAAGCTCCGGCGGTTCAAACATCATGGCATGTTCGGGATTGTGAACATATTTCCGAAGGTTGGAAATGTGAAACACGTTGTGAACGTCCGCTAGGTGCGGCGGCAATGCAATCCGATATGCTACCGCTCCAATACGTTCCAACACTTCAAACGGCCCAATATATCGAGGACTCAACTTTTCTCGAACTCCAAACCGCCTCACGCCTCTCATAGGCGAAACCTTCAAGAACACGCGATCTCCTACCGCGAATTCCAAGTCTCTTCGACACTTATTCGCATAACTTCGCTGTCTCGATTGCGCCGTAAGCATCCGTTGGCGAGCGAGGCGAACTTTTCCTTCCGCCTCCCGCAACACTTCGGGACCAACCATGGCCCGCTCACCTACATCACCCCAATGTACAGGAGATCGGCATTTCCGCCCGTAAAGGACTTCAAACGGTGCCATCTCCACGCTAGCTTGGTAACTATTATTGTAGGCGAACTCGGCCATTGGCAAATATTTGGCCCAACTTCCTTTATAGTCAATGACACACGCCCGCAACATATCCTCCAGAATCTGAATAGTCCTCTCTGACTGTCCATCTGTCTGAGGGTGAAACGCGGTACTGAACTCGAGTCGTGTGCCAAGTGCTTCCTGTAGGCTCTTCCGGAAATGTGAGGTGAATCGGGATCTCGATCCGACACAATCGACTTCGCACCCCATGCAATCTGACCACCTCATCAAGATATACCTGCGCCAGTTTCTCACCTGACCATGTCGTGTGGATCGGTAAAAAGTGCGCCGACTTTGACATACGGTCCACAATCACCCAAATCGCGTCGTGGCCGCCCGTCGAACGAGGCAATCCGACCACGAAATCCATCGCGATATCTTCCCATTTCCAAACTGGGATAGGTAGGCTCTGAAGCTTCCCCGCTGGGTATTGGCGCTCTGCTTTCACTTGCTGCCATACTAAACATTGCGCCACATAGCGTCCAATGTCGCCTTCATCCCCGGCCACCGCATCGCATCTTTAGGTCTCTCGTACATTTTGGTGCCGCCGGTGAATACTATAAGGAGCCCGATGAGCTTCCTCCAAAATCGCCTTTCGACCTCTTCATTCCTGCACACACCACCGGTTACGGAATCGGAGTGCACCCACGGCATCTATGGTGAAGTCGCCACCGTGTCCGCTCTCAATGTCGCGCCGCACCTTTTGGAGATTAGGGTCCGCGGATTGAAGACTCTTGATCCGCTCCAACAAGGTCGGTGTAACAATAAGAGCCGCTAAAATAGCCGGTACTTCTGGAGCTACTACCTCAAGATCTAGCCGTCTCATCTCCTTGCATAATGGAGCCTGAGCCGTAACCTTCACCGCAAGATTCTGTACCGATTTTCTGCTGAGAGCATCGGCGACTACATTCGCTTTCCCGGGGTGGTAAAGGATCGAGACATCATAATCCTTTAATAACTCCAACCACCGCCGTTGGCGCATATTCAGCTCTTTCTGCGTAAACAAATACTTCAGACTTTTGTGGTCCGTGTATATTTCGCAACGCGCGCCATACAAGTAGTGCCTCCACAACTTAAGAACAAATACCACAGCGGCTAGCTCTAAGTCATGGCTAGGGTAGTTCTTCTAGGTCTTCAATTGACGGACGCATATGCGATTACCTTCCCGCCCGCATCGAACACACCCCAAGCTCGAATAAGACGCGTCGCTATAAACCACGAAGTCTTCGCCTTGCACCGGCAACGCGAGCACCGGAGTCGAAGTCAATCTATCCTTCAACTCTTGGAAACTCCGGTCGCACTCGTCGCTCCAAACGAACTTGGTGCCTTTCTTCGTTAGACGGGTAAGTGGAATTACAATTTTCGAGAAACCTTCCACGAACCGCCTATAATAGCCCGCTAAGCCCACAAAGCTTCGGACTTCCGTGACATTCGTAGGGCGCGGCCAATCCTTGATTGCCTCTATTTTCCTCGGGTCAACAGAAATTCCGCCTCAGAAATAACGTGCCCCAGAAATGCAACTTCCCTCAGCCAAAAGTCGCACTTCTTCAGTTTGGCACATAACTTCTCCTCCCGAAGGATTTGAAGTACTAAGCGTAAATGCTCCGCATGTTCCTCGTCATCGCGGGAATAGACCGATGTCATCTATGAAGACTACCACAACCGATCTAAATACTTTCGAAGACACGGTTCATTAAGTCCATGAACGCCGCCGGGCATTCGTGAGCCCAAACGGCATCACCGTGAATTCATAGTGTCCATACCGCGTGCGAATGCGGTTTTCTCGAACATCCTCCGCTTAATCCTCAATCGATGATAGCCCGATTGGAGGTCAATCTTGGAATAGACACTCGACTCGCAATTGATCAAACAAGTCATCGATTCGAGGCAATGGATACTTGTTCTTGATCGTGACCTTGTTCAATTCGCGATAGTCCACGCAGAGCTCCGAATGTCCCATCCTTCTTTCGCACAAACAACACGGGGCTCCCCACGGCGATACACTCACGGATAAATTCCTTATCAAGGAGATCCAACAATTGAGCCCTCAACTCTTTTAATTCCGCCGCGCCATCCGATATGGAGCCTTCGAAATCGGCGCGGTTCCGGAACCAAGTCGATTACAAACTCGATCTCCCGTTCCGCGGTATTCCCGTAATTCGGCAGAAATACGTCGGGGAACTCTCGAACCATCGATAGTTCCTCGAGTGTCGGGGTCACTCGCTCAACTTCTACAATCTGCCGCCATATAGGCGGCGCAACCGCTACTAACAAGCTTCTCGCTCTCGTCGCCGACACCGTCGCGGCGAAGCAAGAACTCTTACACGCCTTGTAAACAAGTTCCTCTTATCCTCGTTCACGAAACGTTATCACTTTCTCTTTACAAATCAATCGACGCATAGTATTTCGAAAGCCAGTCCATGCCCAATATCACGTCAAAATCCTTCAACCCTTTTAGCACTAAGGTTCGGATTGGCATTATCCAGTCACCTCTCTGCACTGGACATGCAGGGCATTCTTTATAAATATGAATTACCTGACCGGGGCTATCCATTCGCCACACCTTTTCACAAGCCTTTATATCTATATCATGAGCTCGTGCAAATGATTTACTTATGATTGAATTAGTGGCACCCGTGTCAAACAAAGCTCTGGAGCGTACTCCATTAACTAAAACCATACCTGCCACAACTTCACGATGTTCGGCCAAGCAGTTCCTCCACTTGGGCCGAGCGGCGAATACCCGTCCGCTCGGCGCGGGTCGTGGTAACTCGGGCTGACGCGGAGCCATCACGCGCCCAGCCGACATGGCAGCAGGTGGAGCTCCTCCATAATACACCGGTGTCGATGGAATCGATGCGACTGACGGGGCAGACGGGGCCTTTGCTGGACAGTTCCGGCTGATGTGCCCTTCTTGCCCACAATTGTAGCACTTGCCCAGCCGTTGCCGGCACTGATGTGCCCGATGATTCCCGCCGCCACATATAGTACACTGCTGCGGTCCACGACTCCACGACTGCGTTCGTGGGTTCTTCGGGGGCTTCTTGAAATTTGACTGACCCCCCGAAGGACCGCCCGATCGCTTCTTTCCTTTATCTTTGGACGCTGCCATAAGCTCACGTTCCTCGCGCACATGAGCGTCGCCGTGCTCCGCCCATAATGCACGATCAAATACCTCCGCATACGTAGTGAGCTTCAAGATTTGCACCGCCCGATATATGCTCGGCCGAGTCCTCGCAAGAACTCCCGCCCCGTCCTGCCGTTCTCGAACCACTTCCGGGACACGCCTATAATACGGGAGAATTCCTCGCTCGAACTCCGCTACGTAGCGGTCTCCCGCTCAAGTTGCTCCGAACTTCTCCCGCAACTTTCGCTTCACCGTGTCCGGAAGTAATTTGCATACATCTCCCTCTTGAACTCCTCCCAGGTGATAGGTGGGAGATCAGAAGGTCGATCTCGCTTCAATCGCTTCCACCACACCTTCGCCGTCTTCTCAAGACAATGCGTGGCGAAGTAGACCTTGTTTTGCTCCGAGGTGTTAAAGTCCTCGAACATCATTTCCATTGAGTCAATCCATGACTCCACTATCTCCGGCTCCACTTGTCCGCCCTCAAAGATTGGTGGGTGGAACTTCATGAATCGAATATGGCCGCACCGCCGCTCTGTTCCGTCTCCTCGCCGAAGCATCGGGGTTGCCGAACCCGACGCCGCCGAAGTGCACTCGCCGGCGGAGGACACGCCGCCACCGGAATCGCCGCCACACCTCGCCTTCGCCCGCCTGTGCACGTGTACCGAGGGCGCGGGTGGAGTACGATTCTCGGCCGCCGCAGCCGTCGCCGCTATCTCGTTGCTCCATCAGCTCCTGGAGCCGATAAAAACGACCTGTCAACGCAGTCATCTGCGTCCGTAACTCCTGCACCTCGCTATGGCTCGTCGTCTCTGGTGCCAAAGGAGGTCCAGGTAGATCCGGGTCTCCCGACGACGATGCCGGCCCCGACCTACGCGTGTAGCGTCTCGGAGGCATTAGTTCCTGAAACGCAATAACCGGGTTAGTTATCTTAACCCATCGACTTACTCGTAATTAACAATCTACGAGACTCAACATTTAAAAATTAGGCGGAAGCACACAAGTGTACTCATGCTAGACTCTCGGTGTCATGTTGTCGCCCAACACAAGCACTTTAAGCCAAGAACTAATACCCTTGAATCCATCTCTATTCACCACTAGAGGTATCTCAACCAATACTTCGACCCAATCGTATTAACTTCCGCCACATGGCATAGGTCCACGTTTCGCTCACGCACCTATTAGCCTTAGGATTTACCGTCCTAGGGTTTCCTAGGTCCATCCTAGACTCTCTCTTTACTTGCTCTTAGTGGCTCTGATACCAAAAGAATACCTGTCACGCCCCGAGACCGCTACCAATCCGGTTCGGTTCGGGGACGCCGATCAGGCGCCGAACGGACAGCACCTCCCCTGTCCGCCCAAGGCTCAACAACAAGTCATGTACAAAGAATCGCCCGGGAAATTTAATTCTATATCATACATGACAAGATGCACCTAAAGGTGCGAACGACAACAAGAGCAAGGTACAAGTATTTTATACAAGTAATATAAAGAGAGAAGAATCTATCTATTACAATCATTCAACATTTGTTTACATCTCTTTACATTCTTTCACCAAAATGAATATACATGTTCTTTTCCCCAAAACACATAAGTCATTACATATCCAAAATATACATTCTTTTCTTGTTCATAAGACTATACCAAAATGATATCGGGAAGGTACTAATGCAAATGGCGGCCTCTATCAACTAGGGCGCGATGCCCTTACCGCGATCCTCACCAGCCGCCCGCGAACTTGCACCTGTAATAGAGTGGGGTGAGAACTAACTTCCTTAGTTCCCAGTGGGCTCGGCCACCGACCCCACCGATCTCCCCACTAGGTCTAAGCAGGCAATAGCAGATAGATATTTATCTTAAAGCTGTAAATACGGTAAGTAAAGCATAATAGAAGAAATGCAATAACTACTTTGCTCAGAATAATAAGGTAAGAGTAATGCTCTAGCCATGTAACCACCAACATGCTAATAGAACTCTATCAAGTAAATTGCAATTCTATCATGCTCAATATGTACTTTTGTACCCAATCTCATAACTCTTTGGAGTTTGTTACCCAATCCATGGCTAGCCCGTAGGCACGCCCACGACTCAACACATTCAACCTCATGGGTTGTCTCGGACCCCACATAGGCTATCCCTCGGGACCCCACATAGGCTATCCCTATCGAATCACGTGCCAAGACCTCCGGAGACTCGCACTACTCGTGTGGAGCGACCAACCACGAGCGCTGAGCAGACTGTGTGAGTATGATCATCTCCTCCACTTTGGAGGGCATCCATCACAGGGGAATCATGCATAAGTGTTCTATACACTATGTTTCCATGTCAATGTCGTCAAGTTGTTTACTTGGTTCATGTCACTAGTGTCGCTACACTATGTCATATGTCATTGTCATTCATCAAGTTCTATGCTTGGTTCATATAGCTCTAGTGTTCTTTACACTAAGTTATTGCACAATATCATAAAGTCATGTTGTCATTGTCATTCATCAAGTTCTATACTTGATTCATATATCTCTAGGTGGCAATCATGCATAACTAAATCATAGTTCTTGTCTCTAGGGTTCGATGTCATTATACTCATTCCTTTGCTTCCTATGTCCAAATGCAAGCCTATGGTGCCGCACGATAAGGAAGGTATGCAAGCATACTCCTATGTCCTAATGCAACACCATAGTCACGCACGATAAGGAGGCACACTAGAATAGTCATTTAATCATACCAACCCTATCATGCATGAAAACTATATACCTATGTACATATATGTGCAATATGACCAATATTTACTTAGACATAAAAGGGAGCCCACCGGCTTCGGTAAAGCACCCCCCACCTTTTGGGATGTTCCACGAGGTTAGAATGCCGCTCTCGACGCTTCTAACCACTACTTTGACTCCCCGGCCCAATATCGAAGCTGAAAGCCTTCGTTTGGCTCGGATCGCTTAAACCGTTCGCCGAATCGACGAACCGTCGCCTCGCACGCGTTCGTGGACCTAACAATATGTTAGAAATGAGGTTAAAAGAGATCAAAACCTCATATTTAGAAAACCCCCAATTTGAGCCCTAGAAATTGCCCCGAGCAAAATCTTGCGCTAGAGCTCAAATCGACCGTGTAGATCACTTCTTAGAGAAGCTAGGGTTCCAAGAAAATTATTTCTAAGAGGTACAAAACACTCTAGAAGAAGCTACCATGAAAGCTCTCTAGGGCTTACCTCTATGGTGAGCTCCAATGGTGGAGAGGAAGAAGAAGACTCCAAGGATCTTCCTCTAAGTATGCTTCTCCACCAAAATCTCAACCTTTTTCTCCTTCTCTTTCTTCTATCCTCTTCTCCTTCTTCTTGCTGCTAGAGAGAGAGAGAGGAGAGTGATCGGGTGAGGGAGGTGAGGAAATAACAGGGAGAGAGAGAGTGGTACCCTCTATACGCTCTATTGTAACAAGATGCTAAAAGGACCCTCAACTATGCAGACCTGCTCCTAACCCAGACCGGTCTCCCCCTTACGAGACCGGTCCCAGAGAGCCTGCTCTCGCGGGACAGCCTTCCGAGACCGGTCTCCCTTTTCAGAGACCGGTCCCCCCAGGGACCATCAGCCCACTCCAAGGACTTAGCCAAATTTTCAGCTTTTCGTCGTTTATTCTCCGTTTTCGCTCGTTTGGCATCCGATTCTTTTCAAATCCAACCGAGACTTTGCAAACATGTTTTCGAACACGTTTTCATCATCTTTTCATCCACGCTAATGCCGGATTTAGCTCACGACCCAACATAGCTTTTCGGGTTCCGTTTTCGCGCCTACGCGCACAAAAACGCCCGAAAGCTTCCGAACTTCACCGGGAGCAACTCCGATGCACTTTTTGCCTTCGGATCAACTTCGAACTTTCTGAAGTCCATCCATTCGACAATCAGTCGATTCTAAACGTGGTGCAACTCTCGGATTTCGAGAATTCACATCCTTACAGTATCCATGCCAACGTTCACAAGAACCAAAATCGGACCAACATTAGACTACTCAGTTGCGCCCTAACAGTATAACTTTGGAAACAGTACTTTTTCTCATTCAATCGAACAAAGAGTAAAACCTAATTATATTGTTCTATTACGCCCCGAGAGTGTATATTCGCAACGTATCCATGCCATAGTTCACAAGAACCAAAACCGGACCAACATTAGGCTACTCAGTTGCGCCCTAACAGTATAACTTTGGAAACAGTACTTTTTCTCATTCAATCGAACAAAGAGTAAAACCTAATTATATTGTTCTATTACGCCCCGAGAGTGTATATTCGCAACGTATCCATGCCAACGTTCACAAGAACCAAAACCGGACCAACCTTAGACTACTCAGTTGCGCCCTAAAAGTATAACTTTGGAAACAGTACTTTTTCTCATTCAATCGAACAAAGAGTAAAACCAAATTATATTGTTCTATTACGCCCCGAGAGTGTATATTCGCAACGTATCCATGCCATAGTTCACAAGAACCAAAACCGGACCAACATTAGGCTACTCAGTTGCGCCCTAACAGTATAACTTTGGAAACAGTACTTTTTCTCATTCAATCGAACAAAGAGTAAAACCTAATTATATTGTTCTATTACGCCCCGAGAGTGTATATTCGCAACGTATCCATGCCATAGTTCACAAGAACCAAAACCGGACCAACATTAGGCTACTCAGTTGCGCCCTAACAGTATAACATTGGAAACAGTACTTTTTCTCATTCAATCGAACAAAGAGTAAAACCTAATTATATTGTTCTATTACGCCCCGAGAGAACGTATCCATGCCATAGTTCACAAGAACCAAAACCGACCAACATTAGGCTACTTTGCGCCCTAACAAGATAACTTTGGAAACAAGATTTTTTCTCATTCAATCGAACAAAGAGTAAAACCTAATTATATTGTACTTTTACGCCCCTAGAATGCATATTCGCAACGTATCCATGCCATAGTTCACAAGAACCAAAACCGGACCAACATTAGGCTACTCAGTTGCGCCTAACAAAGATAACATTGGAAACAAGATTTTTTCTCATTCAATCGAACAAAGAGTAAAACCTAATTATATTGTTCTATTACGCCCGAGAGTGTATATTCGCAACGTATCCATGCCAACGTTCACAAGAACCAAAACCGGACCAACATTAGACAATTCACTTGCGCGCCCACAGAAAAACTTTGTAAACACTATTCTTTCTCATTCACTCGCACAAAAAGTATAACCTAATTATATTGTTCTATTATGCCCCGAGAGTGTATATTCGCAACGTATCCATGCCAACATTCACAAGAACCAAAACCGGACCAACATTAAGCTACTACTTGCGCCTAACAAGATAATTTTGGAAACAAGATTTTACTCATTCAATCGAACAAAGAGTAAAACCTAATTATATTGTTCTATTACGCCCCGAGAGTGTATATTCGCAACGTATCCATGCCAACATTCACAAGAACCAAAACCGGACCAACATTAGACTACTCAGTTGCGCCTAACAAAGATAACTTTGGAAACAAAGATTTTTCTCATTCAATCGAACAAAGAGTAAAACCTAATTATATTGTTCTATTACGCCCCGAGAGTGTATATTCGCAACGTATCCATGCCAACGTTCACAAGAACCAAAACCGGACCAACATTAGAGTACCCTGTTGCGCCCTAACAGTATAACTTTGGAAACAGTACTTTTTCTCATTCAATCGAACAAAGAGTAAAACATAATTATATTGTTCTATTACGCCCCGAGAATGTATATTCGCAACGTATCCATGCCAACATTCACAAGAACCAAAACCGACCAACATTAGGCTACTCTTGCGCCCTAACAGTATAACTTTGGAAACAGTACTTTTTCTCTTTCAATCGAACAAAGAGTAAAACCTAATTATATTGTTCTATTACGCCCCGAGAGTGTATATTCGCAACGTATCCATGCCAACGTTCATAAGAACCAAAACCGGACCAACATTAGGCTACTCAGTTGCGCCCTAACAGTATAACATTGGAAACAGTACTTTTTCTCATTCAATCGAACAAAGAGTAAAACCTAATTATATTGTTCTATTACGCCCCGAGAGTGTATATTCGTATCCATGCCAACGTTCACAAGAACCAAAATCGACCAACATTAGACTACTCTTGCGCCTAACAAAGATAACTTTGGAAACAAAGATTTTTTCTCATTCAATCGAACAAAGAGTAAACCTAATTATATTGTTCTATTACGCCCCGAGAGTGTATATTCGCAACGTATCCATGCCATAGTTCACAAGAACCAAAACCGGACCAACATTAGGCTACTCAGTTGCGCCCTAACAGTATAACTTTGGAAACAGTACTTTTTCTCATTCAATCGAACAAAGAGTAAAACCTAATTATATTGTTCTATTACGCCCGAGAGTGTATATTCGCAACGTATCCATGCCAACGTTCACAAGAACCAAAATCGGACCAACATTAGACTACTCAGTTGCGCCCTAACAGTATAACTTTGGAAACAGTACTTTTTCTCATTCAATCGAACAAAGAGTGAAACCAATTATATTGTTGTATTATGCCCCGAGAGTGTATATTCGTAACGTATCCATTCCATAGTTCACAAGAACCAAAATCGGACCAACATTAGACTACTCAGTTGCGCCCTAACAGTATAACTTTGGAAACAGTACTTTTTCTCATTCAATCGAACAAAGAGTAAAACCTAATTATATTATTTTATTACGCCCCGAGAGTGTATATTCGCAACGTATCCATGCCAACGTTCACAAGAACCAAAACCGGACCAACATTAGACTACTCAGTTGCGCCCTAACAGTATAACCTTGGAAATGATTTTTCTCATTCAATCGAACAAAGAGTAAAACCAAATTATATTGTATTATTACGCCCCGAGAGTGTATATTCGCAACGTATCCATGCCATAGTTCACAAGAACCAAAACCGGACCAACATTAGGCTACTCGCCTGCGCCTAACAAGATAACATTGGAAACAAGATTTTTCTCATTCAATCGAACAAAGAGTAAAACCTCATTATATTGTCCTATTACGCCCGAGAGAACGTATCCATGCCATAGTTCACAAGAACCAAAACCGGACCAACATTAGGCTACTCAGTTGCGCCCTAACAGTATAACTTTGGAAACAGTACTTTTTCTCATTCAATCGAACAAAGAGTAAAACCTAATTATATTGTTCTATTACGCCGAGAGTGTATATTCGCAACGTATCCATGCCAACGTTCACAAGAACCAAAACCGGACCAACATTAGACTACTCAGTTGCGCCCTAACAGTATAACTTTGGTAGCAGTACTTTTTCTCATTCAATCGAACAAAGAGTAAAACCTAATTATATTGTTCTATTATGCCCCGAGAGTGTATATTCGCAACGTATCCATGCCAACATTCACAAGAACCAAAACTGGACCAACATTAGGCTACTCAGTTGCGCCCTAACAGTATAACTTTGGAAACAGTACTTTTTCTCATTCAATCGAACAAAGAGTAAAACCTAATTATATTGTTCTATTACGCCCCGAGAGTGTATATTCGCAACGTATCCATGCCAACATTCACAAGAACCAAAACCGGACCAACATTAGACTACTCAGTTGCGCCCTAACAGTATAACTTTGGAAACAGTACTTTTTCTCATTCAATCGAACAAAGAGTAAAACCTAATTATATTGTTCTATTACGCCCCGAGAATGTATATTCGCAACGTATCCATGCCAACGTTCACAAGAACCAAAACCGGACCAACATTAGACTACTCAGTTGCGCCCTAACAGTATAACTTTGAAAACAGTACTTTTTCTCATTCAATCGAACAAAGAGTAAAACCTAATTATATTGTTCTATTACGCCCAGAGAGTGTATATTCGCAACGTATCCATGCCAACGTTCACAAGAACCAAAACCGGACCAACATTAGACTACTCAGTTGCGCCCTAACAGTATAACTTTGGAAGCAGTACTTTTTCTCATTCAATCGAACAAAGAGTAAAACCTAATTATATTGTTCTATTACGCCCCGAGAGTGTATATTCGCAACGTATCCATGCCAACTTTCACAAGAACCAAAGCAGGACCAACATTAGACTACTCGATTCTTTAACGGTATAACTTTGGAAACAGTACTTTTTCTCATTCAATCGAACAAAGAGTAAAACCTAATTATATTGTTCTATTACGCCCCCAGAGTGTATATTCGCAACGTATCCATGCCATCGTTCACAAGAACCAAAACCGGACCAACATTAGACTACTCAGTTGCGCCCTAACAGTATAACTTTGGAAACAGTACTTTTTCTCATTCAATCGAACAAAGAGTAAAACCTAATTATATTGTTCTATTACGCCCCGAGAGTGTATATTCACAACGTATCCATGCCAACGTTCACAAGAACCAAAACAGGACCAACATTAGACTACTCGATTCTTACTAACGGTATAACTTTGGAAACAGTACTTTTTCTCATTCAATCGAACAAGAGTAAAACCTAATTATATTGTTCTATTACGCCCCGAGAGTGTATATTCGCAACGTATCCATGCCATAGTTCACAAGAACCAAAACCGGACCAACATTAGGCTACTCAGTTGCGCCCTAACAGTATAACTTTGGAAACAGTACTTTTTCTCATTCAATCGAACAAAGAGTAAAACCTGATTATATTATTTTATTACGCCCCGAGAGTGTATATTCGCAACGTATCCATGCCAACGTTCACAAGAACCAAAACCGGACCAACATTAGACTACTCAGTTGCGCCCTAACAGTATAACTTTGGAAAGTACTTTTTCTCATTCAATCGAACAAAGAGTAAAACCGAATTATATTGTTCTATTACGCCCCCAGAGTGTATATTCGCAACGTATCCATGCCAACGTTCACAAGAACCAAAACCGGACCAACATTAGACTACTCAGTTGCGCCCTAACAGTATAACTTTGGAAACAGTACTTTTTCTCATTCAATCGAACAAAGAGTAAAACCTAATTATATTGTTCTATTACGCCCCGAGAGTGTATATTCGCAACGTATCCATGCCAACGTTCACAAGAACCAAAACCGGACCAACATTAGACTACTCAGTTGCGCCCTAACAGTATAACTTTGGAAACAGTACTTTTTCTCATTCAATCGAACAAAGAGTAAAACCTAATTATATTGTTCTATTCCGCCCCGAGAGTGTATATTCGCAACGTATCCATGCCATAGTTCACAAGAACCAAAACCGGACCAACATTAGGCTACTCAGTTGCGCCCTAACAGTATAACTTTGGAAACAGTACTTTTTCTCATTCAATCGAACAAAGAGTAAAACCTAATTATATTGTTCTATTACGCCCCGAGAGTGTATATTCGCAACGTATCCATGCCATAGTTCACAAGAACCAAAACCGGACCAACATTAGACTACTCAGTTGCGCCCTAACAGTATAACTTTGGAAACAGTACTTTTTCTCATTCAATCGAACAAAGAGTAAAACCAAATTATATTGTTCTATTACGCCCCGAGAGTGTATATTCGCAACGTATCCATGCCATAGTTCACAAGAACCAAAACCGGACCAACATTAGGCTACTCAGTTGCGCCCTAACAGTATAACTTTGGAAACAGTACTTTTTCTCATTCAATCGAACAAAGAGTAAAACCTAATTATATTATTTTATTACGCCCCGAGAGTGTATATTCGCAACGTATCCATGCCAACGTTCACAAGAACCAAAACCGGACCAACATTAGACTACTCAGTTGCGCCCTAACAGTATAACTTTGGAAACAGTACTTTTTCTCATTCAATCGAACAAAGAGTAAAACCAAATTATATTGTTCTATTACGCCCCGAGAGTGTATATTCGCAACGTATCCATGCCATAGTTCACAAGAACCAAAACCGGACCAACATTAGGCTACTCAGTTGCGCCCTAACAGTATAACATTGGAAACAGTACTTTTTCTCATTCAATCGAACAAAGAGTAAAACCTAATTATATTGTTCTATTACGCCCCGAGAGAACGTATCCATGCCATAGTTCACAAGAACCAAAACCGGACCAACATTAGGCTACTCAGTTGCGCCCTAACAGTATAACTTTGGAAACAGTACTTTTTCTCATTCAATCGAACAAAGAGTAAAACCTAATTATATTGTTCTATTACGCCCCGAGAGTGTATATTCGCAACGTATCCATGCCATAGTTCACAAGAACCAAAACCGGACCAACATTAGACTACTCAGTTGCGCCCTAACAGTATAACTTTGGAAACAGTACTTTTTCTCATTCAATCGAACAAAGAGTAAAACCTAATTATATTGTTCTATTATGCCCCGAGAGTGTATATTCGCAACGTATCCATGCCAACATTCACAAGAACCAAAACTGGACCAACATTAGGCTACTCAGTTGCGCCCTAACAGTATAACTTTGGAAACAGTACTTTTTCTCATTCAATCGAACAAAGAGTAAAACCTAATTATATTGTTCTATTATGCCCCGAGAGTGTATATTCGCAACGTATCCATGCCAACATTCACAAGAACCAAAACTGGACCAACATTAGGCTACTCAGTTGCGCCCTAACAGTATAACTTTGGAAACAGTACTTTTTCTCATTCAATCGAACAAAGAGTAAAACCTAATTATATTGTTCTATTACGCCCCGAGAATGTATATTCGCAACGTATCCATGCCAACATGCATTCACAAGAACCAAAACCGGACCAACATTAGGCTACTCAGTTGCGCCATAACAGTATAACTTTGGAAAAAGTACTTTTTCTCATTCAATCGAACAAAGAGTAAAACCTAATTATATTGTTCTATTACGCCCCGAGAGAACGTATCCATGCCATAGTTCACAAGAACCAAAACCGGACCAACATTAGGCTACTCAGTTGCGCCCTAACAGTATAACTTTGGAAACAGTACTTTTTCTCATTCAATCGAACAAAGAGTAAAACCTAATTATATTGTTCTATTACGCCCGAGAGTGTATATTCGCAACGTATCCATGCCATAGTTCACAAGAACCAAAAGCGGACCAACATTAGGCTACTCAGTTGCGCCCTAACAGTATAACTTTGGAAACAGTACTTTTTCTCATTCAATCGAACAAAGAGTAAAACCTAATTATATTGTTCTATTATGCCCCGAGAGTGTATATTCGCAACGTATCCATGCCAACATTCACAAGAACCAAAACTGGACCAACATTAGACTACTCAGTTGCGCCCTAACAGTATAACTTTGGAAACAGTACTTTTTCTCATTCAATCGAACAAAGAGTAAAACCTAATTATATTGTTCTATTACGCCCCGAGAGTGTATATTCGCAACGTATCCATGCCAACATTCACAAGAACCAAAACCGGACCAACATTAGACTACTCAGTTGCGCCCTAACAGTATAACTTTGGAAACAGTACTTTTTCTCATTCAATCGAACAAAGAGTAAAACCTAATTATATTGTTCTATTACGCCCCGAGAATGTATATTCGCAACGTATCCATGCCAACATGCATTCACAAGAACCAAAACCGGACCAACATTAGGCTACTCAGTTGCGCCCTAACAGTATAACTTTGGAAAAAGTACTTTTTCTCATTCAATCGAACAAAGAGTAAAACCTAATTATATTGTTCTATTACGCCCCGAGAGTGTATATTCGGAACGTATCCATGCCAACGTTGACAAGAACCAAAACCGGACCAACATTAGACTACTCAGTTGCGCCCTAACAGTATAACTTTGGAAGCAGTACTTTTTCTCATTCAATCGAACAAAGAGTAAAACCTAATTATATTGTTCTATTACGCCCCCATGGAGGATATTTGCAACGTATCCATGCCAACATTCACAAGAACCAAAACCGGACCAACATTAGACTACTCAGTTGCGCCCTAACAGTATAACTTTGGAAACAGTACTTTTTCTCATTCAATCGAACAAAGAGTAAAACCTAATTATATTGCTCTATTACGCCCCGAGAGTGTATATTCGCAACGTATCCATGCCATAGTTCACAAGAACCAAAACCGGACCAACATTAGGCTACTCAGTTGCGCCCTAACAGTATAACTTTGGAAACAGTACTTTTTCTCATTCAATCGAACAAAGAGTAAAACCTAATTATATTGTTCTATTACCCGAGTGTATATTCGCAACGTATCCATGCCAACGTTCACAAGAACCAAAACCGGACCAACATTAGACTACTCAGTTGCGCCCTAACAGTATAACTTTGGAAACAGTACTTTATCTCATTCAATCGAACAAAGAGTAAAACCTAATTATATTGTTCTATTACGCCCCGAGAGTGTATATTCGCAACGTATCCATGCCATAGTTCACAAGAACCAAAACCGGACCAACATTAGGCTACTCAGTTGCTCCCTAACAGTATAACTTTGGAAACAGTACTTTTTCTCATTCATTCGAACAAAGAGTAAAACCTGATTATATTGTTCTATTACGCCCCGAGAGTGTATATTCGCAACGTATCCATGCCAACGTTCACAAGAACCAAAACCGGACCAACATTAGACTACTCAGTTGCGCCTAACAGTATAACTTTGGAAACAGTACTTTTTCTCATTCAATCGAACAAAGAGTAAAACCTAATTATATTGTTCTATTACGCCCCGAGAGTGTATATTCGCAACGTATCCATTCCATAGTTCACAAGAACCAAAACCGGACCAACATTAGGCTACTCAGTTGCGCCCTAACAGTATAACATTGGAAACAGTACTTTTTCTCATTCAATCGAACAAAGAGTAAAACCTAATTATATTGTTCTATTACGCCTCGAGAGTGTATATTCGCAACGTATCCATGCCAACGTTCACAAGAACCAAAACCGGACCAACATTAGACTACTCAGTTGCGCCCTAACAGTATAACTTTGGAAACAGTACTTTTTCTCATTCAATCGAACAAAGAGTAAAACCTAATTATATTGTTCTATTACGCCCCAGTGTATATTCGCAACGTATCCATGCCAACGTTCACAAGAACCAAAACCGGACCAACATTAGACTACTCAGTTGCGCCCTAACAGTATAACTTTGGAAACAGTACTTTTTCTCATTCAATCGAACAAAGAGTAAAACCTAATTATATTGTTCTATTACGCCCCGAGAGTGTATATTCGCAACGTATCCATGCCATAGTTCACAAGAACCAAAACCGGACCAACATTAGGCTACTCAGTTGCGCCCTAACAGTATAACTTTGGAAACAGTACTTTTTCTCATTCAATCGAACAAAGAGTAAAACCTAATTATATTGTTCTATTACGCCCCGAGAGTGTATATTCGCAATGTATCCATGCCAACATTCACAAGAACCAAAACTGGACCAACATTAGGCTACTCAGTTGCGCCCTAACAGTATAACTTTGGAAACAGTACTTTTTCTCATTCAATCGAACAAAGAGTAAAACCTAATTATATTGTTCTATTACGCCCCGAGAGTGTATATTCGCAACGTATCCATGCCATAGTTCACAAGAACCAAAACCGGACCAACATTAGGCTACTCAGATGCGCCCTAACAGTATAACTTTGGAAACAGTACTTTTTCTCATTCAATCGAACAAAGAGTAAAACCTAATTATATTGTTCTATTACGCCCCGAGAGTGTATATTCGCAACGTATCCATGCCAACGTTCGCAAGAACCAAAACCGGACCAACATTAGACTACTCAGTTGCGCCCTAACAGTATAACTTTGGAAACAGTACTTTTTCTCATTCAATCGAACAAAGAGTAAAACCTAATTATATTGTTCTATTACGCCCCCAGAGTGTATATTCGCAACGTATCCATGCCAACGTTCACAAGAACCAAAACCGGACCAACATTAGACTACTCAGTTGCGCCCTAACTATAAGGATGTGAATTCTCGAAATCCGAGAGTTGCACCACGTTTAGAATCGACTGATTGTCGAATGGATGGACTTCAGAAAGTTCGAAGTTGATCCGAAGGCAAAAAGTGCTTCGGAGTTGCTCCCGGTGAAGTTCGGAAGCTTTCGGGCGTTTTTGTGCGCGTAGGCGCGAAAACGGAACCCGAAAAGCTATGTTGGGTCGTGAGCTAAATCCGGCATTAGCGTGGATGAAAAGATGATGAAAACGTGTTCGAAAACATGTTTGCAAAGTCTCGGTTGGATTTGAAAAGAATCGGATGCCAAACGAGCGAAACGGAGAATAAACGACGAAAAGGCGAAAATTTGGCTAAGTCCTTGGAGTGGGGTGATGGTCCACAGGGGGACCGGTCTACGAAAAGGAGACCGGTCTCGGAAGGCTGTCCGCGAGCGAGCTCTGCAGGACCGGTCTCGTAAGGGGAGACCGGTCCCAGTGCGCAGTGGAGCAAGGCTCTGGGACCGGTCTGGGTTAGGAGGCAGGTCCACGAGCCGAAAAATGCCCGATTGGTGCGGTTGCATAGTTGAGGGTCCTTTTAGCATCTTGTTACAATAGAGCTTATAGAGGGTACCACTCTCTCTCTCCCTGTTATTTCCTCACCTCCCTCACCCGATCACTCTCCTCTCTCTCTCTCTAGCAGCAAGAAGAAGGAGAAGAGGATAGAAGAAAGAGAAGGAGAAAAAGGTTGAGATTTTGGTGGAGAAGCATACTTAGAGGAAGATCCTTGGAGTCTTCTTCCTCTCCACCATTGGAGCTCACCATAGAGGTAAGCCCTAGAGAGCTTTCATGGTAGCTTCTTCTAGAGTGTTTTGTACCTCTTAGAAATAATTTTCTTGGAACCCTAGCTTCTCTAAGAAGTGATCTACACGGTCGATTTGAGCTCTAGCGCAAGATTTTGCTCGGGGCAATTTCTAGGGCTCAAATTGGGGGTTTTCTAAATATGAGGTTTTGATCTCTTTTAACCTCATTTCTAACATATTGTTAGGTCCACGAACGCGTGCAGGCGACGGTTCGTCCATTCGGCGAACGGTTTAAGCGAGCCGAGCCAAACGAAGGCTTGCAGCTTCGATATTGGGTCGGGGAGTCAAAGTAGTGGTTAGAAGCGTCGAGAGCGGCATTCTAACCTCGTGGAACATCCCAAAAGGTGGTGGGTGCTTTACCGAAGCCGTTGGGCTCCCTTTTATGTCTAAGTAAATATTGGTCATATTGCACATATATGTACATATGTATATAGTTTTCATGCATGATAGGGTTGGTATGATTAAATGACTATTCTAGTGTGCCTCCTTATCGTGCGTGACTATGGTGTTGCATTAGGACATAGGAGTATGCTTGCATACCTTCCTTATCGTGCGGCACCATAGGCTTGCATTTGGACATAGGAAGCAAAGGAATGAGTATAATGACATCGAACCCTAGAGACAAGAACTATGATTTAGTTATGCATGATTGCCACCTAGAGATATATGAATCAAGTATAGAACTTGATGAATGACAATGACAACATGACTTTATGATATTGTGCAATAACTTAGTGTAAAGAACACTAGAGCTATATGAACCAAGCATAGAACTTGATGAATGACAATGACATATGACATAGTGTAGCGACACTAGTGACATGAACCAAGTAAACAACTTGACGACATTGACATGGAAACATAGTGTATAGAACACTTATGCATGATTCCCCTGTGTTGGATGCCCTTGTATGGATGCCCTCCAAAGTGGAGGAGATGATCATACTCACACAGTCTGCTCAGCGCTCGTGGTTGGTCGCTCCACACGAGTAGTGCGAGTCTCCGGAGGTCTTGGCACGTGATTCGATAGGGATAGCCTATGTGGGGTCGAGGGATAGCCTATGTGGGGTCCGCGGACAACCCAGGAGGTTGAATGTGTTGAGTCGTGGGCGTGCCTACGGGCTAGCCATGGATTGGGTAACAAACTCCAAAGAGTTATGAGATTGGGTACAAAAGTACATATTGAGCATGATAGAATTGCAATTTACTTGATAGAGTTCTATTAGCATGTTGGTGGTTACATGGCTAGAGCATTACTCTTACCTTATTGTTACGAGCAAAGTAGTTATTGCATTTCTTCTATTATGCTTTACTTACCGTATTCTGACTTTAAGATAAATATCTATACTGCTGCTTAGACCTAGTGGGGAGATCGGTGGGGTCGGTGGCCGAGCCCACTGGGAACTAAGGAAGTTAGTTCTCACCCCACTCCATTACAGGTGCAAGTTCGCGGGCGGCTGGTGAGGATCGCGGTAAGGGCATCGCGCCCTAGTTGATAGAGGCCGCCATTTGCATTAGAACCTTCCCGATATCATTTTAGTATAGTCTTATGAACAAGAAAAGAATGTATATTTTGGATATGTAATGACTTATGTGTTTTGGGGAAAAGAACATGTATATTCATTTTGGTGAAAGAATGTAAAGAGATGTAAACAAATGTTGAATGATTGTAATAGATAGATTCTTCTCTCTTTATATTACTTGTATAAAATACTTGTACCTTGCTCTTGTTGTCGTTCGCACCTTTAGGTGCATCTTCTTGTCATGTATGATATAGAATTAAATCTCCTGGGTGATTCTTTGTACATTACTTGTTGTTGAGACTTGGGCGGACGGGGAGAGTCTTTGTCCGTTCGGCGCCTGATCGGCGTCCCCGAACCGAACCGAATTGGTAGCGGTCTCGGGGCGTGACACTAACAGTATAACTTTGGAACCAGTACTTTTTCTCATTCAATCGAACAAAGAGTAAAACCTAATTATATTGTTCTATTACGCCCCCAGAGTGTATATTCGCAACGTATCCATGCCATAGTTCACAAGAACCAAAACCGGACCAACATTAGGCTACTCAGTTGCGCCCTAACAGTATAACTTTGGAAACAGTACTTTTTCTCATTCAATCGAACAAAGAGTAAAACCTAATTATATTATTTTATTACGCCCCGAGAGTGTATATTCGCAACGTATCCATGCCAACGTTCACAAGAACCAAAACCGGACCAACATTAGACTACTTAGTTGCGCCCTAACAGTATAACCTTGGAAACAGTACTTTTTCTCATTCAATCGAACAAAGAGTAAAACCAAATTATATTGTTCTATTACGCCCCGAGAGTGTATATTCGCAACGTATCCATGCCATAGTTCACAACAACCAAAACCGGACCAACATTAGGCTACTCAGTTGCGCCCTAACATTGTAACATTGGAAACAGTACTTTTTCTCATTCAATCGAACAAAGAGTAAAACCTAATTATATTGTTCTATTACGCCTCGAGAGTGTATATTCGCAACGTATCCATGCCAACGTTCACAAGAACCAAAACCGGACCAACATTAGACTACTCAGTTGCGCCCTAACAGTATAACTTTGGAAGCAGTACTTTTTCTCATTCAATCGAACAAAGAGTAAAACCTAATTATATTGTTCTATTACGCCCCCAGAGTGTATATTCGCAACGTATCCATGCCAACGTTCACAAGAACCAAACCCGGACCAACATTAGACTACTCAGTTGCGCCCTAATAGTATAACTTTGGAAACAGTACTTTTTCTCATTCAATCGAACAAATAGTAAAACCTAATTATATTGTTCTATTACGCCCCGAGAGTGTATATTCGCAACGTATCCATGCCATAGTTCACAAGAACCAAAACCGGACCAACATTAGGCTACTCAGTTGCGCCCTAACAGTATAACTTTGGAAACAGTACTTTTTCTCATTCAATCGAACAAAGAGTAAAACCTAATTATATTCTTCTATTACGCCCCGAGAGTGTATATTCGCAATGTATCCATGCCAACATTCAAAAGAACCAAAACTGGACCAACATTAGGCTACTCAGTTGCGCCCTAACAGTATAACTTTGGAAACAGTACTTTTTCTCATTCAATCGAACAAAGAGTAAAACCTAATTATATTGTTCTATTACGCCCCGAGAGTGTATATTGGCAACGTATGCATGCCAACGTTCACAAGGACCAAAGCAGGACCAACATTAGACTACTCAGTTGCGCCCTAACAGTATAACTTTGGAAACAGTACTTTTTCTCATTCAATCGAACAAAGAGTAAAACCTAATTATATTGTTCTATTACGCCCAGAGAGTGTATATTCGCAACGTATCCATGCCAACGTTCACAAGAACCAAAACCGGACCAACATTAGACTACTCAGTTACGCCCTAACGGTATAACTTTGGAAACGTACTTTTCTCATTAAATAGAACAAAGAGTAAACCCTAATTATATTTTTCAATAACGCCCGAGAGTGTATATTCGGAACGTATCCATGCCAACGTTCACAAGAACCAAAACCGGAAGAATATTAGACTACTCAGTTGCGCCCTAACAGTATAACTTTGGAAACAGTACTTTTTCTCATTCAATCGAACAAAGAGTAAAACCTAATTATATTGTTCTATTACGCCCCGAGAGTGTATATTCGCAACGTATCCATGCCAACGTTCACAAGAACCAAAACCGGACCAACATTAGACTACTCAGTTGTGCCTAACAGTATATCTTTGGAAACAGTACTTTTTCTCATTCAATCGAACAAAGAGTAAAACCTAATTATATTGTTCTATTATGAGAGTGTATATTGCAACGTATCCAAGCCAACGTTCACAAGAACCAAAGCGGACCAACATTAGACTACTCGATTTACGCCACTAACGAGTATAACATTTGGAAAGCAGTACTTTTCTCATTCAATCGAACAAAGAGTAAAACCTAATTATATTGTTCTATTATGCCCGAGAGTGTATATTGTAACATATCCGCCAACGTTCACAAGAACCAAAACCGGACCAACATTAGACTACTCGTTGCGCCTAACGGTATATGCTTTGGAAACAGTACTTTTTCTCATTCAATCGAACAAAGAGTAAAACCTAATTATATTGTTCTATTACGCCCCGAGAGTGTATATTCGCAACGTATCCATGCCATAGTTCACAAGAACAAAAACCGGACCAACATTAGGCTACTCAGTTGCGCCCTAACAGTATAACATTGGAAACAGTACTTTTTCTCATTCAATCGAACAAAGAGTAAAACCTAATTATATTGTTCTATTACGCCCCGAGAGAACGTATCCATGCCATAGTTCACAAGAACCAAAACCGGACCAACATTAGGCTACTCAGTTGCCCCCTAACAGTATAACTTTGGAAACAGTACTTTTTCTCATTCAATCGAACAAAGAGTAAAACCTAATTATATTGTTCTATTACGCCCCGAGAGTGTATATTCGCAACGTATCCATGCCAACGTTCACACGAACCAAAACCGGACCAACATTAGACTACTCAGTTGCGCCCTAACAGTATAACTTTGGAAACAGTACTTTTTCTCATTCAATCGAACAAAGAGTAAAACCTAATTATATTGTTCTATTACGCCCCGAGAATGTATATTCGCAACGTATCCATGCCAACATTCACAAGAACCAAAACCGGACCAACATTAGGCTACTCAGTTGCGCCCTAACAGTATAACTTTGGAAACAGTACTTTTTCTCATTCAATCGAACAAAGAGTAAAACCTAATTATATTGTTCTATTACGCCCCGAGAGTGTATATTCGGAACGTATCCATGCCAACGTTGACAAGAACCAAAACCGGACCAACATTAGACTACTCAGTTGCGCCCTAACAGTATAACTTTGGAAGCAGTACTTTTTCTCATTCAATCGAACAAAGAGTAAAACCTAATTATATTGTTCTATTACGCCCCAGAGTGTATATTCGCAACGTATCCATGCCAACGTTCACAAGAACCAAAACCGGACCAACATTAGACTACTCAGTTGCGCCCTAACAGTATAACTTTGGAAACAGTACTTTTTCTCATTCAATCGAACAAAGAGTAAAACCTAATTATATTGTTCTATTACGCCCCGAGAGTGTATATTCGCAACGTATCCAAGCCAACGTTCACAAGAACCAAAACCGGACCAACATTAGACTACTCAGTTGCGCCCTAACAGTATAACTTTGGAAACAGTACTTTTTCTCATTCAATCGAACAAAGAGTAAAACCTAATTATATTGTTCTATTACGCCCCGAGAGTGTATATTCGCAAGGTATCCATGCCAACGTTCACAAGAACCAAAATCGGACCAACATTAGACTACTCAGTTGCGCCCTAACAGTATAACTTTGGAAACAGTACTTTTTCTCATTCAATCGAACAAAGAGTAAAACCTAATTATATTGTTCTATTACGCCCCAAGAGTGTATATTCGCAACGTATCCATGCCATAGTTCACAAGAACAAAAACCGGACCAACATTAGGCTACTCAGTTGCGCCCTAACAGTATAACTTTGGAAACAGTACTTTTTCTCATTCAATCGAACAAAGAGTAAAACCTAATTATATTGTTCTATTACGCCCCGAGAGAACGTATCCATGCCATAGTTCACAAGAACCAAAACCGGACCAACATTAGGCTACTCAGTTGCGCCTAAACGTATAAATTTTGAAAAAGTACTTTTTCTCATTCAATCGAACAAAGAGTAAAACCTAATTATATTGTTCTATTACTCCCCGAGAGTGTATATTCGCAACGTATCCATGCCAACGTTCACAAGAACCAAAACCGGACCAACATTAGACTACTCAGTTGCGCCCTAACAGTATAACTTTGGAAACAGTACTTTTTCTCATTCAATCGAACAAAGAGTAAAACCTAATTATATTGTTCTATTACGCCCCGAGAATGTATATTCGCAACGTATCCATGCCAACATTCACAAGAACCAAAACCGGACCAACAATAGGCTACTCAGTTGCGCCCTAACAGTATAACTTTGGAAACAGTACTTTTTCTCATTCAATCGAACAAAGAGTAAAACCTAATTATATTGTTCTATTACGCCCCGAGAGTGTATATTCGGAACGTATCCATGCCAACGTTGACAAGAACCAAAACCGAACCAACATTAGACTACTCAGTTGCGCCCTAACAGTATAACTTTGGAAGCAGTACTTTTTCTCATTCAATCGAACAAAGAGTAAAACCTAATTATATTGTTCTATTACGCCCCCACAGTGTATATTCGCAACGTATCCATGCCAACGTTCACAAGAACCAAAACCGGACCAACATTAGACTACTCAGTTGCGCCCTAACAGTATAACTTTGGAAACAGTACTTTTTCTCATTCAATCAAACAAAGAGTAAAACCTAATTATATTGTTCTATTACGCCCCGAGAGTGTATATTCGCAACGTATCCATGCCAACGTTCACAAGAACCAAAACCGGACCAACATTAGGCTACTCAGTTGCGCCCTAACAGTATAACATTGGAAACAGTACTTTTTCTCATTCAATCGAACAAAGAGTAAAACCTAATTATATTGTTCTATTACGCCCCGAGAGTGTATATTCGCAACGTATCCATGCCAACGTTCACAAGAACCAAAATCGGACCAACATTAGACTACTCAGTTGCGCCCTAACAGTATAACTTTGGAAACAGTACTTTTTCTCATTCAATCGAACAAAGAGTAAAACCAAATTATATTGTTCTATTACGCCCCGAGAGTGTATATTCGCAACGTATCCATGCCATAGTTCACAAGAACCAAAACCGGACCAACATTAGGCTACTCAGTTGCGCCCTAACAGTATAACATTGGAAGCAGTACTTTTTCTCATTCAATCGAACAAAGAGTAAAACCTAATTATATTGTTCTCGCAACGTATCCATGCCATAGTTCACAAGAACCAAAACCGGACCAACATTAGACTACTCAGTTGCGCCCTAACAGTATAACTTTGGAAACAGTACTTTTTCTCATTCAATCGAACAAAGAGTAAAACCTAATTATATTGTTCTATTACTCCCCGAGAGTGTATATTCGCAACGTATCCATGCCAACGTTCACAAGAACCAAAACCGGACCAACATTAGACTACTCAGTTGCGCCCTAACAGTATAACTTTGGAAACAATACTTTTTCTCATTCAATCGAACAAAGAGTAAAACCTAATTATATTGTTCTATTACGCCCCGAGAGTGTATATTCGGAACGTATCCATGCCAACGTTGACAAGAACCAAAACCGGACCAACATTAGACTACTCAGTTGCGCCCTAACAGTATAACTTTGGAAACAGTACTTTTTCTCATTCAATCGAACAAAGAGTAAAACCTAATTATATTGTTCTATTACGCCCCGAGAGTGTATATTCGGAACGTATCCATGCCAACGTTGACAAGAACCAAAACCGGACCAACATTAGACTACTCAGTTGCGCCCTAACAGTATAACTTTGGAAGCAGTACTTTTTCTCATTCAATCGAACAAAGAGTAAAACCTAATTATATTGTTCTATTACGCCCCCAGAGTGTATATTCGCAACGTATCCATGCCAACGTTCACAAGAACCAAAACCGGACCAACATTAGACTACTCAGTTGCGCCCTAACGGTATAACTTTCGAAACAGTACTTTTTCTCATTCAATCGAACAAAGAGTAAAATCTAATTATATTGTTCTATTACGCCCCGAGAGTGTATATTCGCAACGTATCCATGCCAACGTTCACAAGAACCAATACCGGACCAACATTAGACTACTCAGTTGCGCCCTAACAGTATAACTTTGGAAACAGTACTTTTTCTCATTCAATCGAACAAAGAGTAAAACCTAATTATATTGTTCTATTACGCCCCGAGAGTGTATATTCGCAAGGTATCCATGCCAACGTTCACAAGAACCAAAATCGGACCAACATTAGACTACTCATTTGCGCCCTAAAAGTATAACATTGGAAGCCATACTTTTCCTCATTCAATCGAACAAAGAGTAACCCGAGAGTGTATATTCGCAACGTATCCATGCCATAGTTCACAAGAACCAAAACCGGACCAACATTAGGCTACTCAGTTGCGCCCTAACAGTATAACATTGGAAACAGTACTTTTTCTCATTCAATCGAACAAAGAGTAAAACCTAATTATATTGTTCTATTACGCCCCGAGAGAACGTATCCATGCCATAGTTCACAAGAACCAAAACCGGACCAACATTAGGCTACTCAGTTGCGCCCTAACAGTATAACTTTGGAAACAGTACTTTTTCTCATTCAATCGAACAAAGAGTAAAACCTAATTATATTGTTCTATTACTCCCCAGAGTGTATATTCGCAACGTATTCATTCCAACGTTCAAAAGAACCAAAACCGGACCAACATTAGACTACTCAGTTGCGCCCTAACAGTATAACTTTGGAAACAGTACTTTTTCTCATTCAATCAAACAAAGAGTAAAACCTAATTATATTGTTCTATTACGCCCTGAGAGTGTATATTCGGAACGTATCCATGCCAACGTTGACAAGAACCAAAACCGGACCAACATTAGACTACTCAGTTGCGCCCTAACAGTATAACTTTGGAAGCAGTACTTTTTCTCATTCAATCGAACAAAGAGTAAAACCTAATTATATTGTTCTATTACGCCCCCAGAGTGTATATTCGCAACGTATCCATGCCAACGTTCACAAGAACCAAAACCGGACCAACATTAGACTACTCAGTTGCGCCCTAACAGTATAACTTTGGAAACAGTACTTTTTCTCATTCAATCGAACAAAGAGTAAAACCTAATTATATTGCAACGTATCCATGCCATAGTTCACAAGAACCAAAACCGGACCAACATTAGACTACTCAGTTGCGCCCTAACAGTATAACTTTGGAAGCAGTACTTTTTCTCATTCAATCGAACAAAGAGTAAAACCTAATTATATTGTTCTATTACGCCCCGAGAGTGTATATTCGCAACGTATCCATGCCAACGTTCACAAGAACCAAAACCGGACCAACATTAGACTACTCAGTTGCGCCCTAACAGTATAACTTTGGAAGCAGTACTTTTTCTCATTCAATCGAACAAAGAGTAAAACCTAATTATATTGTTCTATTACGCCCCGAGAGTGTATATTCGCAACGTATCCAAGCCAACGTTCACAAGAACCAAAACCGGACCAACATTAGACTACTCAGTTGCGCCCTAACAGTATAACTTTGGAAACAGTACTTTTTCTCATTCAATCGAACAAAGAGTAAAACCTAATTATATTGTTCTATTACGCCCCCAGAGTGTATATTCGCAACGTATCCATGCCAACGTTCACAAGAACCAAAACCGGACCAACATTAGACTACTCAGTTGCGCCCTAACAGTATAACTTTGGAAACAGTACTTTTTCTCATTCAATCGAACAAAGAGTAAAACCAAATTATATTGTTCTATTACGCCCCGAGAGTGTATATTCGCAACGTATCCATGCCATAGTTCACAAGAACAAAAACCGGACCAACATTAGGCTACTCAGTTGCGCCCTAACAGTATAACATTGGAAACAGTACTTTTTCTCATTCAATTGAACAAAGAGTAAAACCTAATTATATTGTTCTATTACGCCCCGAGAGAACGTATCCATGCCATAGTTCACAAGAACCAAAACCGGACAAACATTAGGCTACTCAGTTGCGCCCTAACAGTATAACTTTGGAAACAGTACTTTTTCTCATTCAATCGAACAAAGAGTAAAACCTAATTATATTGTTCTATTACTCCTCGAGAGTGTATATTCGCAACGTATCCATGCCAACGTTCACAAGAACCAAAACCGGACCAACATTAGACTACTTAGTTGCGCCCTAACAGTATAACTTTGGAAACAGTACTTTTTCTCATTCAATCGAACAAAGAGTAAAACCTAATTATATTGTTCTATTACGCCCCGAGAGTGTATATTCGGAACGTATCCATGCCAACGTTGACAAGAACCAAAACCGGACCAACATTAGACTACTCAGTTGCGCCCTAACAGTATAACTTTGGAAACAGTACTTTTTCTCATTCAATCGAACAAAGAGTAAAATCTAATTATATTGTGCTATTATGCCCCGAGAGTGTATATTCGCAACGTATCCATGTCTACGTTCACAAGAACCAAAACCGGAACAACATTAGACTACTCAGTTGCGCCCTAACAGTATAACTTTGGAAACAGTACTTTTTCTCATTCAATCGAACAAAGAGTAAAACCTAATTATATTGTTCTATTACGCCCGAGAGTGTATATTCGCAACGTATCCATGCCATAGTTCACAAGAACCAAAACCAGGACCAACATTAGGCTACTCGATTTGCGCCTAACGGTATAACTTTGGAAACGGTACTTTTTCTCATTCAATCGAACAAAGAGTAAAACCTAATTATATTGTTCTATTACGCCCGAGAGTGTATATTCGCAACGTATCCATGCCAACGTTCACAAGAACCAAACCGGACCAACATTAGACTACTCGATTTGCGCCTAACGGTATAACTTTGGAAAGTACTTTTTCTCATTCAATCGAACAAAGAGTAAAACCTAATTATATTGTTCTATTACGCCCGAGAGTGTATATTCGCAACGTATCCATGCCAACGTTCACAAGAACCAAAGCAGGACCAAGAACAGACGACTCTGTTGTACCCACACAGTATAAATTTGGAAACAGTACATTTTCTCATTCAATCGAACAAAGAGTAAAACCGATTATATTATTTTATTACGCCCAGAGTGTATATTCGCAACGTATCCATGCCAACGTTCACAAGAACCAAAACCGGACCAACATTAGACTACTCGGTTGCGCCTAACGGTATAACCTTGGAAGCGATTTTTTTTCTCATTCAATCGAACAAAGAGTAAAACCTAATTATATTGTTCTATTACGCCCCCAGAGTGTATATTCGCAACGTACCCATGCCAACGTTCACAAGAACCAAAACCGGACCAACATTAGACTACTCAGTTGCGCCCTAACAGTATAACTTTGGAAACAGTACTTTTTCTCATTCAATCGAACAAAGAGTAAAACCTAATTATATTGTTCTATTACGCCCCGAGAGTGTATATTCGCAAGGTATCCATGCCAACGTTCACAAGAACCAAAATCGGACCAACATTAGACTACTCAGTTGCGCCCTAACAGTATAACTTTGGAAACAGTACTTTTTCTCATTCAATCGAACAAAGAGTAAAACCTAATTATATTGTTCTATTACGCCCAGTGTATATTCGCAACGTATCCATGCCATAGTTCACAAGAACCAAAGCAGGACCAACATTAGGCTACTCGTTAGCCCTAACGGTATAACTTTGGAAACGTACTTTTTCTCATTCAATCGAACAAAGAGTAAAACCTAATTATATTGTTCTATTACGCCCGAGAGTGTATATTCGCAACGTATCCATGCCAACGTTCACAAGAACCAAAACCGGACCAACATTAGACTACTCAGTTGCGCCCTAACAGTATAACTTTGGAAACAGTACTTTTTCTCATTCAATCGAACAAAGAGTAAAACCAAATTATATTGTTCTATTACGCCCCGAGAGTGTATATTCGCAACGAATCCATGCCAGCGTTCACAAGAACCAAAAGCAGGACCAACATTAGGCTACTCGGTTGCTCACTAACGGTATAACTTTGGAAAGCAGTACTTTTCTCATTCAATCGAACAAAGAGTAAAACCTAATTATATTGTTCTATTACGCCCCGAGAGTGTATATTCGCAACGTATCCATGCCAACGTTCACAAGAACCAAAACCGGACCAACATTAGACTACTCTGTTGCGCCCTAACAGTATAACTTTGGAAACTGTACTTTTTCTCATTCAATCGAACAAAGAGTAAAACCTAATTATATTGTTCTATTACGCCCCGAGAGTGTATATTCGCAAGGTATCCATGCCAACGTTCACAAGAACCAAAATCGGACCAACATTAGACTACTCAGTTGCGCCCTAACAGTATAACTTTGGAAACAGTACTTTTTCTCATTCAATCGAACAAAGAGTAAAACCTAATTATATTGTTCTATTACGCCCGAGAGTGTATATTCGCAACGTATCCATGCCATAGTTCACAAGAACCAAAACCGGACGAACATTAGGCTACTCAGTTGCGCCCTAACAGTATAACTTTGGAAACAGTACTTTTTCTCATTCAATCGAACAAAGAGTAAAACCTAATTATATTGTTCTATTACGCCCCGAGAGTGTATATTCGGAACGTATCCATGCCAACGTTCACAAGAACCAAAACCGGACCAACATTAGACTACTCAGTTGCGCCCTAACAGTATAACTATGGAAACAGTACTTTTTCTCATTCAATCGAACAAAGAGTAAAACCAAATTATATTGTTCTATTACGCCCCGAGAGTGTATATTCGCAACGTATCCATGCCATAGTTCACAAGAACCAAAACCCGACCAACATTAGGCTACTCAGTTGCGCCCTAACAGTATAACTTTGGAAACAGTACTTTTTCTCATTCAATCGAACAAAGAGTAAAACCTAATTATATTATTTTATTACGCCCCGAGAGTGTATATTCGCAACGTATCCATGCCAACGTTCACAAGAACCAAAACCGGACCAACATTAGACTACTCAGTTGCGCCCTAACAGTATAACTTTGGAAACAGTACTTTTTCTCATTCAATCGAACAAAGAGTAAAACCTAATTATATTGTTCTATTACGCCCCGAGAGTGTATATTCGCAACGTATCCATGCCATAGTTCACAAGAACCAAAACCGGACCAACATTAGGCTACTCAGTTGCGCCCTAACAGTATAACATTGGAAACAGTACTTTTTCTCATTCAATCGAACAAAGAGTAAAACCTAATTATATTGTTCTATTACGCCCCGAGAGTGTATATTCGCAACGTATCCATGCCATAGTTCACAAGAACCAAAACCGGACCAACATTAGGCTACTCAGTTGCGCCCTAACAGTATAACTTTGGAAACAGTACTTTTTCTCATTCAATCGAACAAACAGTAAAACCTAATTATATTGTTCTATTACGCCCCGAGAGTGTATATTCGCAACGTATCCATGCCATAGTTCACAAGAACCAAAACCGGACCAACATTAGACTACTCAGTTGCGCCCTAACAGTATAACATTGGAAACAGTACTTTTTCTCATTCAATCGAACAAAGAGTAAAACCTAATTATATTCTTCTATTACGCCCCGAGAGTGTATATTCGGAACGTATCCATGCCAACGTTCACAAGAACCAAAACCGACCAACATTAGACTACTCAGTTGCGCCCTAACAGTAAAACTTTGGAAACAGTACTTTTTCTCATTCAATCGAACAAAGAGTAAAACCTAATTATATTGTTCTATTACGCCCCCAGAGTGTATATTCGCAACGTATCCATGCCAACGTTCACAAGAACCAAAGCCGGACCAACATTAGACTACTCAGTTGCGCCCTAACAGTATAACTTTGGAAACAGTACTTTTTCTCATTCAATCGAACAAAGAGTAAAACCTAATTATATTGCAACGTATCCATGCCATAGTTCACAAGAACCAAAACCGGACCAACATTAGACTACTCAGTTGCGCCCTAACAGTATAACTTTGGAAACAGTACTTTTCTCTAATCGAACAAAGAGTAAAACCTAATTATATTGTTCTATTACGCCCGAGTGTATATTCGCAACGTATCCATGCCATAGTTCACAAGAACCAAAACCGACCAACATTAGGCTACTCGGTTGCGCCTAACAAAGATAACTTTGGAAACAAAGATTTTTCTCATTCAATCGAACAAAGAGTAAAACCGATTATATTATTTTATTACGCCCGAGAGTGTATATTCGCAACGTATCCATGCCAACGTTCACAAGAACCAAAACCGGACCAACATTAGACTACTCGTTGCGCCTAACAAGATAACCTTGGAAGCAAGATTTTTCTCATTCAATCGAACAAAGAGTAAAACCTAATTATATTGTTCTATTACGCCCCGAGAGTGTATATTCGCAACGTACCCATGCCAACGTTCACAAGAACCAAAACCGGACCAACATTAGACTACTCAGTTGCGCCCTAACAGTATAACTTTGGAAACAGTACTTTTTCTCATTCAATCGAACAAAGAGTAAAACCTAATTATATTGTTCTATTATGCCCCGAGATTGTATATTCGCAAGGTATCCATGCCAACGTTCACAAGTACCAAAATCGGACCAACATTAGACTACGCGCTAACAAAGATAACTTTGGAAACAGTACTTTTTCTCATTCAATCGAACAAAGAGTAAAACCTAATTATATTGTTCAATTACGCCCCGAGAGTGTATATTCGCAACGTATCCATGCCAACGTTCACAAGAACCAAAACCGGACCAACATGCGCCTAACAAAGATAACTTTGGAAACAAGATTTTTTCTCATTCAATCGAACAAAGAGTAAAACCTAATTATATTGTTCTATTACGCCCGAGAGTGTATATTCGCAACGTATCCATGCCAACGTTCACAAGAACCAAAACCGACCAACATTAGACTACTTGCGCCTAACAAAGATAACTATGGAAACAAGATTTTTCTCATTCAATCGAACAAAGAGTAAAACCAAATTATATTGTTCTATTACGCCCGAGAGTGTATATTCGCAACGTATCCATGCCATAGTTCACAAGAACCAAAACCGACCAACATTAGGCTACTCATTGTTCCTAACAAGATAACTTTGGAAACAGTACTTTTTCTCATTCAATCGAACAAAGAGTAAAACCTAATTATATTATTTTATTACGCCCCGAGAGTGTATATTCGCAACGTATCCATGCCAACGTTCACAAGAACCAAAACCGGACCAACATTAGACTACTCTGCTGCGCCCTAACAGTATAACTTTGGAAACAGTACTTTTTCTCATTCAATCGAACAAAGAGTAAAACCTAATTATATTGTTCTATTACGCCCCGAGAGTGTATATTCGCAACGTATCCATGCCATAGTTCACAAGAACCAAAACCGGACCAACATTAGGCTACTCAGTTGCGCCCTAACAAGATAACATTGGAAACAGTACTTTTTCTCATTCAATCGAACAAAGAGTAAAACCTAATTATATTGTTCTATTACGCCCCGTGAGAACGTATCCATGCCATAGTTCACAAGAACCAAAACCGGACCAACATTAGGCTACTCAGTTGCGCCCTAACAGTATAACTTTGGAAACAGTTCTTTTTCTCATTCAATCGAACAAAGAGTAAAACCTAATTATATTGTTCTATTACGCCCCGAGAGTGTATATTCGCAACGTATCCATGCCATAGTACACAAGAACCAAAACCGGACCAACATTAGGCTACTCAGTTGCGCCCTAACAGTATAACATTGGAAACAGTACTTTTTCTCATTCAATCGAACAAAGAGTAAAACCTAATTATATTGTTCTATTACGCCCGAGAGTGTATATTCGCAACGTATCCATGCCAACGTTCACAAGAACCAAAACCGACCAACATTAGACTACTCTTGCGCCTAACAAAGATAACTTTGGAAACAAGATTTTTCTCATTCAATCGAACAAAGAGTAAAACCTAATTATATTGTTCTATTACGCCCCGAGAGTGTATATTCGCAACGTATCCATGCCAACATTCACAAGAACCAAAACTGGACCAACATTAGGCTACTCAGTTGCGCCCTAACAGTATAACTTTGGAAACAGTACTTTTTCTCATTCAATCGAACAAAGAGTAAAACCTAATTATATTGTTCTATTTCGCCCCGAGAGTGTATATTCGCAACGTATCCATGCCAACATTCACAAGAACCAAAACCGGACCAACATTAGGCTACTCAGTTGCGCCCTAACAGTATAACTTTGGAAACAGTACTTTTTCTCATTCAATCGAACAAAGAGTAAAACCTAATTATCTTGTTCTATTACGCCCCGAGAGTGTATATTCGCAACGTATCCATGCCAACGTTCACAAGAACCAAAACCGGACCAACATTAGGCTACTCAGTTGCGCCCTAACAGTATAACTTTGGAAACAGTACTTTTTCTCATTCAATCGAACAAAGAGTAAAACCTAATTATATTGTTCTATTACGCCCCGAGAGTGTATATTCGGAACGTATCCATGCCAACGTTCACAAGAACCAAAACCGACCAACATTAGACTACTCAGTTGCGCCCTAACAGTATAACTTTGGAAGCAGTACTTTTTCTCATTCAATCGAACAAAGAGTAAAACCTAATTATATTGTTCTATTACGCCCGCAGTGTATATTCGCAACGTATCCATGCCAACGTTCACAAGAACCAAAACCGACCAACATTAGACTACTCGCTTGCGCCTAACAAAGATAACTTTGGAAACAAGATTTTCCTCATTCAATCGAACAAAGAGTAAAACCTAATTATATTGTTCTATTACGCCCCGAGAGTGTATATTCGCAACGTATCCATGCCATAGTTCACAAGAACCAAAACCGGACCAACATTAGGCTACTCGATTGCGCCTAACAAAGATAACTTTGGAAACAAGACTTTTTCTCATTCAATCGAACAAAGAGTAAAACCTAATTATATTGTTCTATTACGCCCGAGAGTGTATATTCGCAACGTATCCATGCCAACGTTCACAAGAACCAAAACCGACCAACATTAGGCTACTCAGTTGCGCCCTAACAGTATAACTTTGGAAACAGTACTTTTTCTCATTCAATCGAACAAAGAGTAAAACCTAATTATATTGTGCTATTACGCCCCGAGAGTGTATATTCGCAACGTATCCATGCCATAGTTCACAAGAACCAAAACCGGTCCAACATTAGGCTACTCAGTTGCGCCCTAACAGTATAACTTTGGAAACAGTACTTTTTCTCATTCAATCGAACAAAGAGTAAAACCTAATTATATTGTTCTATTACGCCCCGAGAGTGTATATTCGCAACGTATCCATGCCAACGTTCACAAGAACCAAAACCGGACCAACATTAGACTACTCTGCGCCTAACAAGATAACTTTGGAAACAAGATTTTTCTCATTCAATCGAACAAAGAGTAAAACCTAATTATATTGTTCTATTACGCCCGAGAGTGTATATTCGCAACGTATCCATGCCATAGTTCACAAGAACCAAAACCGACCAACATTAGGCTACTCGCTTGCGCCTAACAAGATAACTTTGGAAACAAGATTTTTCTCATTCAATCGAACAAAGAGTAAAACCTAATTATATTGTTCTATTACGCCCCGAGAGTGTATATTCGCAATGTATCCATGCCAACATTCACAAGAACCAAAATTGGACCAACATTAGGCTACTCAGTTGCGCCCTAACAGTATAACTTTGGAAACAGTACTTTTTCTCATTCAATCGAACAAAGAGTAAAACCTAATTATATTGTTCTATTACGCCCCGAGAGTGTATATTCGCAACGTATCCATGCCATAGTTCACAAGAACCAAAGCCGACCAACATTAGGCCACTCATTGCGCCCAAACAAGATAACATTGGAAATAAAGATTTTTCTCATTCAATCGAACAAAGAGTAAAACCAAATTATATTGTTCTATTACGCCCCGAGAGTGTATATTCGCAACGTATCCATGCCATAGTTCACAAGAACCAAAACCGGACCAACATTAGGCTACTCAGTTGTGCCTAACAAGATAACATTGGAAACAGTACTTTTTCTCATTCAATCGAACAAAGAGTAAAACCTAATTATATTGTTCTATTACGCCTCGAGAGTGTATATTCGCAACGTATCCATGCCAACGTTCACAAGAACCAAAACCGGACCAACATTAGACTACTCAGTTGCGCTCTAACAGTATAACTTTGGAAGCAGTACTTTTTCTCATTCAATCGAACAAAGAGTAAAACCTAATTATATTGTTCTATTACGCCCCGAGAGTGTATATTCGCAACGTATCCATGCCAACGTTCACAAGAACCAAAACCGACCAACATTAGACTACTCACTTGCGCCTAACAAAGATAACTTTGGAAACAAGATTTTTCTCATTCAATCGAACAAAGAGTAAAACCTAATTATATTGTTCTATTACGCCCGAGAGTGTATATTCGCAACGTATCCATGCCATAGTTCACAAGAACCAAAACCGGACCAACATTAGGCTACTCGCTTGCGCCTAACAAAGATAACTTTGGAAACAGTACTTTTTCTCATTCAATCGAACAAAGAGTAAAACCTAATTATATTGTTCTATTACGCCCCGAGAGTGTATATTCGCAATGTATCCATGCCAACATTCACAAGAACCAAAATGGGACCAACATTAGGCTACTCAGTTGCGCCCTAACAGTATAACTTTGGAAACAGTACTTTTTCTCATTCAATCGAACAAAGAGTAAAACCTAATTATATTGTTCTATTACGCCCCGAGAGTGTATATTCGCAACGTATCCATGCCATAGTTCACAAGAACCAAAGCCGACCAACATTAGGCCACTCTTGCGCCCTAACAAGATAACATTGGAAACAAGATTTTTCTCATTCAATCGAACAAAGAGTAAAACCTAATTATATTGTTCTATTACGCCTCGAGAGTGTATATTCGCAACGTATCCATGCCAACGTTCACAAGAACCAAAACCGGACCAACATTAGACTACTCAGTTGCGCCCTAACAGTATAACTTTGGAAGCAAGATTTTTCTCATTCAATCGAACAAAGAGTAAAACCTAATTATATTGTTCTATTACGCCCGAGAGTGTATATTCGCAACGTATCCATGCCAACGTTCACAAGAACCAAAACCGGACCAACATTAGACTACTTTGCGCCTAACAAGATAACTTTGGAACCAAGATTTTTCTCATTCAATTGAACAAAGAGTAAAACCTAATTATATTGTTCTATTACGCCCCGAGAGTGTATATTCGCAACGTATCCATGCCATAGTTCACAAGAACCAAAACCGGACCAACATTAGGCTACTCATTGCGCCTAACGGTATAACTTTGGAAACGATTTTTCTCATTCAATCGAACAAAGAGTAAAACCTAATTATATTATTCTATTACGCCCCGAGAGTGTATATTCGCAACGTATCCATGCCAACGTTCACAAGAACCAAAACCGGACCAACATTAGACTACTTAGTTGCGCCCTAACAGTATAACTTTGGAAACAAGATTTTTCTCATTCAATCGAACAAAGAGTAAAACCAAATTATATTGTTCTATTACGCCCGAGAGTGTATATTCGCAACGTATCCATGCCATAGTTCACAACAACCAAAACCGACCAACATTAGGCTACTCCTAACATTGTAACATTGGAAACAAGATTTTTCTCATTCAATCGAACAAAGAGTAAAACCTAATTATATTGTTCTATTACGCTCAAGAGTGTATATTCGCAACGTATCCATGCCAACGTTCACAAGAACCAAACCGACCAACATTAGACTACTCACTGCGCCTAACAAAGATAACTTTGGAAGCAGATTTCTTCTCATTCAATCGAACAAAGAGTAAAACCTAATTATATTGTTCTATTACGCCCGAGAGTGTATATTCGCAACGTATCCATGCCAACGTTCACAAGAACCAAAACCGACCAACATTAGACTACTCGTTGCGCCCTAACAAGATAACTTTGAAACAAAGATTTTTCTCATTCAATCGAACAAAGAGTAAAACCTAATTATATTGTTCTATTACGCCCGAGATATTTCGCAACGTATCCATGCCATAGTTCACAAGAACCAAAACCGGACCAACATTAGGCTACTCGCTTGCGCCCTAACAAAGATAACTTTGGAAACAAAGACTTTTTCTCATTCAATCGAACAAAGAGTAAAACCTAATTATATTGTTCTATTACGCCCGAGAGTGTATATTCGCAACGTATCCATGCCAACGTTCACAAGAACCAAAACCGGACCAACATTAGACTACTCAGTTGCGCCCTAACAGTATAACTTTGGAAACAGTTCTTTTTCTCATTCAATCGAACAAAGAGTAAAACCTAATTATATTGTTCTATTACGCCCCGAGAGTGTATATTCGCAACGTATCCATGCCATAGTTCACAAGAACCAAAACCGGACCAACATTAGGCTACTCAGTTGCGCCCTAACAGTATAACTTTGGAAACAGTACTTTTTCTCATTCAATCGAACAAAGAGTAAAACCTAATTATATTATTTTATTACGCCTCGAGAGTGTATATTCGCAACGTATCCATGCCAACGTTCACAAGAACCAAAACCGGACCAACATTAGACTACTCACTGCGCCTAACAAGATAACTTTGGAAACAAGATTTTTTCTCATTCAATCGAACAAAGAGTAAAACCTAATTATATTGTTCTATTACGCCCGAGAGTGTATATTCGCAACGTATCCATGCCATAGTTCACAAGAACCAAAACCGGACCAACATTAGGCTACTCGCTTGCGCCTAACAAGATAACTTTGGAAACAAGATTTTCCTCATTCAATCGAACAAAGAGTAAAACCTAATTATATTGTTCTATTACGCCCCGAGAGTGTATATTCGCAATGTATCCATGCCAACATTCACAAGAACCAAAATTGGACCAACATTAGGCTACTACTGCGCCTAACAAGATAACTTTGGAAACAAGATTTTTCTCATTCAATCGAACAAAGAGTAAAACCTAATTATATTGTTCTATTACGCCCGAGAGTGTATATTCGCAACGTATCCATGCCATAGTTCACAAGAACCAAAGCGGACCAACATTAGGCCACTCGATTGCGCCCAAACAAGATAACATTGGAAACAAGATTTTTCTCCGAATTCAATCGAAAAAAGAGTAAAACCAAATTATATTGTTCTATTCCGCCCGAGAGTGTATATTCGCAACGTATCCATGCCATAGTTCACAAGAACCAAAACCGGACCAACATTAGGCTACTCAGTTGCGCCCTAACAAGGTATAACTTTGGAAACAGTACTTTTTCTCATTCAATCGAACAAAGAGTAAAACCTAATTATATTGTTCTATTACGCCCCGAGAGTGTATATTCGCAACGTATCCATGCCAACGTTCACCAGAACAAAAACCGACCAACATTAGACTACTCAGTTGCGCCCTAACAGTATAACTTTGGAAACAGTACTTTTTCTCATTCAATCGAACAAAGAGTAAAACCTAATTATATTGTTCTATTACGCCCGAGTGTATATTCGCAACGTATCCATGCCAACGTTCACAAGAACCAAAACCGGACCAACATTAGACTACTCGATTGCGCCCTAACGGTATAACTTTGGAAACAAGATTTTTCTCATTCAATCGAACAAAGAGTAAAACCTAATTATATTGTTCTATTACGCCCCGAGAGTGTATATTCGCAACGTATCCATGCCATAGTTCACAAGAACCAAAACCGGACCAACATTAGGCTACTCGGTTGCGCCTAACAAAGATAACTTTGGAAACAGTACTTTTTCTCATTCAATCGAACAAAGAGTAAAACCTAATTATATTGTTCTATTACGCCCCGAGAGTGTATATTCGCAATGTATCCATGCCAACATTCACAAGAACCAAAATGGGACCAACATTAGGCTACTCTTGCGCCTAACGGTATAACTTTGGAAACAAGATTTTTCTCATTCAATCGAACAAAGAGTAAAACCTAATTATATTGTTCTATTACGCCCGAGAGTGTATATTCGCAACGTATCCATGCCATAGTTCACAAGAACCAAAGCCGACCAACATTAGGCCACTCGGTTGCGCCCTAACAGTATAACATTGGAAACAGTACTTTTTCTCATTCAATCGAACAAAGAGTAAAACCTAATTATATTGTTCTATTACGCCTCGAGAGTGTATATTCGCAACGTATCCATGCCAACGTTCACAAGAACCAAAACCGGACCAACATTAGACAACTCAGTTGCGCCCTAACAGTATAACTTTGGAAGCAGTACATTTTCTCATTCAATCGAACAAAGAGTAAAACCTAATTATATTGTTCTATTACGCCCCGAGAGTGTATATTCGCAACGTATCCATGCCAACGTTCACAAGAACCAAAACCGGACCAACATTAGGCTACTCAGTTGCGCCCTAACAGTATAACTTTGGAAACAGTACTTTTTCTCATTCAATTGAACAAAGAGTAAAACCTAATTATATTGTTCTATTACGCCCCGAGAGTGTATATTCGCAACGTATCCATGCCATAGTTCACAAGAACCAAAACCGGACCAACATTAGGCTACTCAGTTGCGCCCTAACAGTATAACTTTGGAAACAGTACTTTTTCTCATTCAATCGAACAAAGAGTAAAACCTAATTATATTATTTTATTACGCCCCGAGAGTGTATATTCGCAACGTATCCATGCCAACGTTCACAAGAACCAAAACCGGACCAACATTAGACTACTTAGTTGCGCCTAACGGTATAACCTTGGAAACAAGATTTCTCTCATTCAATCGAACAAAGAGTAAAACCAAATTATATTGTTCTATTACGCCCCGAGAGTGTATATTCGCAACGTATCCATGCCATAGTTCACAACAACCAAAACCGGACCAACATTAGGCTACTCAGTTGCGCCCTAACATTGTAACATTGGAAACAGTACTTTTTCTCATTCAATCGAACAAAGAGTAAAACCTAATTATATTGTTCTATTACGCCTCAAGAGTGTATATTCGCAACGTATCCATGCCAACGTTCACAAGAACCAAAACCGGACCAACATTAGACTACTCAGTTGCGCCCTAACAGTATAACCTTGGAAACAGTACTTTTTCTCATTCAATCGAACAAAGAGTAAAACCTAATTATATTGTTCTATTACGCCCCCAGAGTGTATATTCGCAACGTATCCATGCCAACGTTCACAAGAACCAAACCCGGACCAAAATTAGACTACTCAGTTGCGCCCTAATAGTATAACTTTGGAAACAGTACTTTTTCTCATTCAATCGAACAAAGAGTAAAACCTAATTATATTGTTCTATTACGCCCCGAGAGTGTATATTCGCAACGTATCCATGCCATAGTACACAAGAACCAAAACCGGACCAACATTAGGCTACTCAGTTGCGCCCTAACAGTATAACATTGGAAACAGTACTTTTTCTCATTCAATCGAACAAAGAGTAAAACCTAATTATATTGTTCTATTACGCCCGAGAGTGTATATTCGCAACGTATCCATGCCAACGTTCACAAGAACCAAAACCGGACCAACATTAGACTACTCATTGCGCCTAACAAAGATAACTTTGGAAACAGTACTTTTTCTCATTCAATCGAACAAAGAGTAAAACCTAATTATATTGTTCTATTACGCCCCGAGAGTGTATATTCGCAACGTATCCATGCCAACATTCACAAGAACCAAAACTGGACCAACATTAGGCTACTCAGTTGCGCCCTAACAGTATAACTTTGGAAACAGTACTTTTTCTCATTCAATCGAACAAAGAGTAAAACCTAATTATATTGTTCTATTACGCCCCGAGAGTGTATATTCGCAACGTATCCATGCCAACATTCACAAGAACCAAAACTGGACCAACATTAGGCTACTCAGTTGCGCCCTAACAGTATAACTTTAGAAACAGTACTTTTTCTCATTCAATCGAACAAAGAGTAAAACCTAATTATATTGTTCTATTACGCCCCGAGAATGTATATTCGCAACGTATCCATGCCAACATGCATTCACAAGAACCAAAACCGGACCAACATTAGGCTACTCAGTTGCGCCCTAACAGTATAACTTTGGAAACAGTACTTTTTCTCATTCAATCGAACAAAGAGTAAAACCTAATTATATTGTTCTATTACGCCCCGAGAGTGTATATTCGCAACGTATCCATGCCATAGTTCACAAGAACCAAAACCGGACCAACATTAGGCTACTCGATTTGCGCCTAACGGTATAACTTTGGAAACAAGATTTTTCTCATTCAATCGAACAAAGAGTAAAACCTGATTATATTGTTCTATTACGCCCCGAGAGTGTATATTCGCAACGTATCCATGCCAACGTTCACAAGAACCAAAACCGGACCAACATTAGACTACTCAGTTGCGCCCTAACAGTATAACGTTGGAAACAGTACTTTTTCTCATTCAATCGAACAAAGAGTAAAACCAAATTATATTGTTCTATTACGCCCCGAGAGTGTATATTCGCAACGTATCCATGCCATAGTTCACAAGAACCAAAACCGGACCAACATTAGGCTACTCAGTTGCGCCCTAACAGTATAACATTGGAAACAGTACTTTTTCTCATTCAATCGAACAAAGAGTAAAACCTAATTATATTGTTCTATTACGCCTCGAGAGTGTATATTCGCAACGTATCCATGCCAACGTTCACAAGAACCAAAACCGGACCAACATTAGACTACTGAGGTGCGCCGTGACAGTATAACTTTGGAAACAGTACTTTTTCTCATTCAATCGAACAAAGAGTAAAACCTAATTATATTGTTCTATTACGCCCCGAGAGTGTATATTAGCAACGTATCCATTCCATAGTTCACAAGAACCAAAACCGGACCAACATTAGGCTACTCAGTTGCGCCCTAACAGTATAACTTTGGAAACAGTACTTTTTCTCATTCAATCGAACAAAGAGTAAAACCTAATTATATTGTTCTATTACGCCCCGAGAGTGTATATTCGCAACGTATCCATGCCATCGTTCACAAGAACCAAAACCGGACCAACATTAGGCTACTCAGTTGCGCCCTAACAGTATAACATTGGAAACAGTACTTTTTCTCATTCAATCGAACAAAGAGTAAAACCTAATTATATTGTTCTATTACGCCCCGAGAGTGTATATTCGCAATGTATCCATGCCAACATTCACAAGAACCAAAATTGGACCAACATTAGGCTACTCAGTTGCGCCCTAACAGTATAACTTTGGAAACAGTACTTTTTCTCATTCAATCGAACAAAGAGTAAACCCTAATTATATTGTTCTATTACGCCCCGAGAGTGTATATTCGCAACGTATCCATGCCAACGTTCACAAGAACCAAAACCGGACCAACATTAGACTACTCAGTTGCGCCCTAACAGTATAACATTGGAAACAGTACTTTTTCTCATTCAATCGAACAAAGAGTAAAACCTAATTATATTGTTCTATTACGCCTCGAGAGTGTATATTCGCAACGTATCCATGCCAACGTTCACAAGAACCAAAACCGGACCAACATTAGACTACTCAGTTGCGCCCTAACAGTATAACTTTGGAAGCAAGATTTTTTCTCATTCAATCGAACAAAGAGTAAAACCTAATTATATTGTTCTATTACGCCCGAGAGTGTATATTCGCAACGTATCCATGCCAACGTTCACAAGAACCAAAACCGGACCAACATTAGACTACTCATTGCGCCTAACAAAGATAACTTTGGAACCAAGATTTTTCTCTTTCAATTGAACAAAGAGTAAAACCTAATTATATTGTTCTATTACGCCCCGAGAGTGTATATTCGCAACGTATCCATGCCATAGTTCACAAGAACCAAAACCGGACAAACATTAGGCTACTCATTGCGCCTAACAAAGATAACTTTGGAAATGATTTTTCTCATTCAATCGAACAAAGAGTAAAACCTAATTATATTATTTTATTACGCCCCGAGAGTGTATATTCGCAACGTATCCATGCCAACGTTCACAAGAACCAAAACCGGACCAACATTAGACTACTTAGTTGCGCCCTAACAGTATAACTTTGGAAACAGTACTTTTTCTCATTCAATCGAACAAAGAGTAAAACCAAATTATATTGTTCTATTACGCCCCGAGAGTGTATATTCGCAACGTATCCATGCAATAGTTCACAACAACCAAAACCGGACCAACATTAGGCTACTCAGTTGCGCCCTAACATTGTAACATTGGAAACAGTACTTTTTCTCATTCAATCGAACAAAGAGTAAAACCTAATTATATTGTTCTATTACGCCTCGAGAGTGTATATTCGCAACGTATCCATGCCAACGTTCACAAGAACCAAAACCGGACCAACATTAGACTACTCAGTTGCGCCCTAACAGTATAACTTTGGAAGCAAGATTTTTCTCATTCAATCGAACAAAGAGTAAAACCTAATTATATTGTTCTATTACGCCCCGAGAGTGTATATTCGCAACGTATCCATGCCAACGTTCACAAGAACCAAACCCGGACCAACATTAGACTACTCAGTTGCGCCCTAACAGTATAACTTTGGAAACAGTACTTTTTCTCATTCAATCGAACAAATAGTAAAACCTAATTATATTGTTCTATTACGCCCCGAGAGTGTATATTCGCAACGTATCCATGCCATAGTTCACAAGAACCAAAACCGGACCAACATTAGGCTACTCAGTTGCGCCCTAACAGTATAACCTTGGAAACAGTACTTTTTCTCATTCAATCGAACAAAGAGTAAAACCGAATTATATTCTTCTATTACGCCCCGAGAGTGTATATTCGCAACGTATCCATGCCAACGTTCACAAGAACCAAAACCGGACCAACATTAGGCTACTCAGTTGCGCCCTAACAGTATAACTTTGGAAACAGTACTTTTTCTCATTCAATCGAACAAAGAGTAAAACCTAATTATATTGTTCTATTACGCCCCGAGAGTGTATATTCGCAACGTATCCATGCCAACGTTCATAAGAACCAAAACCGGACCAACATTAGACTTCTCTGTTGCGCCCTAACAGTATAACTTTGGAAACAGTACTTTTTCTCATTCAATCGAACAAAGAGTAAAACCTAATTATATTGTTCTATTACGCCCCGAGAATGTATATTCGCAACGTATCCATGCCAACATTCACAAGAACCAAAACCGGACCAACATTAGGCTACTCAGTTGCGCCCTAACAGTATAACTTTGGAAACAGTACTTTTTCTCATTCAATCGAACAAAGAGTAAAACCTAATTATATTGTTCTATTACGCCCCGAGAGTATATATTCGGAACGTATCCATGCCAACGTTGACAAGAACCAAAACCGGACCAACATTAGACTACTCAGTTGCGCCCTAACAGTATAACTTTGGAAGCAGTACTTTTTCTCATTCAATCGAACAAAGAGTAAAACCTAATTATATTGTTCTATTACGCCCCCAGAGTGTATATTCGCAACGTATCCATGCCAACGTTCACAAGAACCAAAACCGGACCAACATTAGACTACTCAGTTGCGCCCTAACAGTATAACTTTGAAAACAGTACTTTTTCTCATTCAATCGAACAAAGAGTAAAACCTAATTATATTGTTCTATTACGCCCCGAGAGTGTATATTCGCAACGTATCCAAGCCAACGTTCACAAGAACCAAAACCGGACCAACATTAGACTACTCAGTTGCGCCCTAACAGTATAACTTTGGAAACAGTACTTTTTCTCATTCAATCGAACAAAGAGTAAAACCTAATTATATTGTTCTATTACGCCCCGAGAGTGTATATTCGCAAGGTATCCATGCCAACGTTCACAAGAACCAAAATCGGACCAACATTAGACTACTCAGTTGCGCCCTAACAGTATAACTTTGGAAACAGTACTTTTTCTCATTCAATCGAACAAAGAGTAAAACCTAATTATATTGTTCTATTACGCCCCCAGAGTGTATATTCGCAACGTATCCATGCCATAGTTCACAAGAACCAAAACCGGACCAACATTAGGCTACTCAGTTGCGCCCTAACAGTATAACATTTGAAACAGTACTTTTTCTCATTCAATCGAACAAAGAGTAAAACCTAATTATATTGTTCTATTACGCCCCGAGAGTGTATATTCGCAACGTATCCATGCCAACGTTCACAAGAACCAAAACCGGACCAACATTAGACTACTCAGTTGCGCCCTAAAAGTATAACTTTTGAAACAGTACTTTTTCTCATTCAATCGAACAAAGAGTAAAACCTAATTATATTGTTCTATTACGCCCCGAGAGGGTATATTCGCAACGTATCCATGCCAACGTTCACAAGAACCAAAACCGGACCAACATTAGACTACTCAGTTGCGCCCTAACAGTATAACTTTGGAAACAGTACTTTTTCTCATTCAATCGAACAAAGAGTAAAACCTAATTATATTGTTCTATTACGCCCCGAGAGTGTATATTCGCAACGTATCTATGCCAACGTTCACAAGAACCAAAACCGGACCAACATTAGACTACTCAGTTGCGCCCTAACAGTATAACCTTGGAAACAGTACTTTTTCTCATTCAATCGAACAAAGAGTAAAACCAAATTATATTGTTCTATTACGCCCCGAGAGTGTATATTCGCAACGTATCCATGCCATAGTTCACAAGATCCAAAACCGGACCAACATTAGGCTACTCAGTTGCGCCCTAACAGTATAACATTGGAAACAGTACTTTTTCTCATTCAATCGAACAAAGAGTAAAACCTAATTATATTGTTCTATTACGCACCGAGAGAACGTATCCATGCCATAGTTCACAAGAACCAAAACCGGACCAACATTAGGCTACTCAGTTGCGCCCTAACAGTATAACTTTGGAAACAGTACTTTTTCTCATTCAATCGAACAAAGAGTAAAACCTAATTATATTGTTCTATTACGCCCCGAGAGTGTATATTCGCAACGTATCCATGCCATAGTACACAAGAACCAAAACCGGACCAACATTAGGCTACTCAGTTGCGCCCTAACAGTATAACATTGGAAACAGTACTTTTTCTCATTCAATCGAACAAAGAGTAAAACCTAATTATATTGTTCTATTACGCCCCGAGAGTGTATATTCGCAACGTATCCATGCCAACGTTCACAAGAACCAAAACCGGACCAACATTAGACTACTCAGTTGCGCCCTAACAGTATAACATTGGAAACAGTACTTTTTCTCATTCAATCGAACAAAGAGTAAAACCTAATTATATTGTTCTATTACGCCCCCAGAGTGTATATTCGCAACGTATCCATGCCAACGTTCACAAGAACCAAAACCGGACCAACATTAGACTACTCAGTTGCGCCCTAACAGTATAACTTTGGAAACAGTACTTTTTCTCATTCAATCGAACAAAGAGTAAAACCTAATTATATTGTTCTATTATGCCCCGAGAGTGTATATTCGCAACGTATCCATGCCAACATTCACAAGAACCAAAACTGGACCAACATTAGACTACTCAGTTGCGCCCTAACAGTATAACTTTGGAAACAGTACTTTTTCTCATTCAATCGAACAAAGAGTAAAACCTAATTATATTGTTCTATTACGCCCCGAGAATGTATATTCGCAACGTATCCATGCCATAGTTCACAAGAACCAAAACCGGACCAACATTAGGCTACTCAGTTGCGCCCTAACAGTATAACTTTGGAAACAGTACTTTTTCTCATTCAATCGAACAAAGAGTAAAACCTAATTATATTGTTCTATTACGCCCCCAGAGTGTATATTCGCAACGTATCCATGCCAACGTTGACAAGAACCAAAACCGGACCAACATTAGACTACTCAGTTGCGCCCTAACAGTATAACTTTGGAAACAGTACTTCTTCTCATTCAATCGAACAAAGAGTAAAACCTAATTATATTGTTCTATTACGCCCCCAGAGTGTATATTCGCAACGTATCCATGCCAACGTTCACAAGAACCAAAACCGGACCAACATTAGACTACTCAGTTGCGCCCTAACAGTATAACTTTGGAAACAGTACTTTTTCTCATTCAATCGAACAAAGAGTAAAACCTAATTATATTGTTCTATTACGCCCCGAGAGTGTATATTCGCAACGTATCCATGCCATAGTTCACAAGAACCAAAACAGGACCAACATTAGGCTACTCAGTTGCGCCCTAACAGTATAACATTGGAAACAGTACTTTTTCTTATTCAATCGAACAAAGAGCAAAACCTAATTATATTGTTCTATTACGCCCCGAGAGTGTATATTCGCAACGTATCCATGCCAACGTTCACAAGAACCAAAATCGGACCAACATTAGACTACTCAGTTGCGCCCTAACAGTATAACTTTGGAAACAGTACTTTTTCTCATTCAATCGAACAAAGAGTAAAACCTAATTATATTGTTCTATTACGCCCCGAGAGTGTATATTCGCAACGTATCCATGCCATAGTACACAAGAACCAAAGCCGGACCAACATTAGGCTACTCAGTTGCGCCCTAACAGTATAACATTGGAAACAGTACTTTTTCTCATTCAATCGAACAAAGAGTAAAACCTAATTATATTGTTCTATTACGCCCCGAGAGTGTATATTCGCAACGTATCCGTGCCAACGTTCACAAGAACCAAAACCGGACCAACATTAGACTACTCAGTTGCGCCCTAACAGTATAACTTTGGAAACAGTACTTTTTCTCATTCAATCGAACAAAGAGTATAACCTAATTATATTGTTCTATTACGCCCCGAGAGTGTATATTCGCAACGTATCCATGCCATAGTTCACAAGAACCAAAACCGGACCAACATTAGGCTACTCAGTTGCGCCCTAACAGTATAACTTTGGAAACAGTACTTTTTCTCATTCAATCGAACAAAGAGTAAAACCTAATTATATTATTTTATTACGCCCCGAGAGTGTATATTCGCAACGTATCGATGCCAACGTTCACAAGAACCAAAACCGGACCAACATTAGACTACTCAGTTGCGCCCTAACAGTATAACCTTGGAAACAGTACTTTTTCTCATTCAATCGAACAAAGAGTAAAACCAAATTATATTGTTCTATTACGCCCCGAGAGTGTATATTCGCAACGTATCCATGCCAACGTTCACAAGAACCAAAACCGGACCAACATTAGACTACTCAGTTGCGCCCTAACAGTATAACATTGGAAACAGTACTTTTTCTCATTCAATCGAACAAAGAGTAAAACCTAATTATATTGTTCTATTACGCCTCGAGAGTGTATATTCGCTACGTATCCATGCCAACGTTCACAAGAACCAAAACCGGACCAACATTAGACTATCAGTTGCGCCCTAACAGTGTAACTTTGGAAACAGTACTTTTTCCCATTCAATCGAACAAAGAGTAAAACCTAATTATATTGTTCTATTACGCCCCGAGAGTGTATATTCGCAACGTATCCATGCCAACGTTCACAAGAACCAAAACCGGACCAACATTAGGCTACTCGGTTGCGACCTAACGGTATAACTTTGGAAACAGTACTTTTTCTCATTCAACCGAACAAAGAGTAAAACCTAATTATATTGTTCTATTATGCCCCGAGAGTGTATATTCGCAACGTATCCATGCCAACATTCACAAGAACCAAAACTGGACCAACATTAGGCTACTCAGTTGCGCCCTAACAGTATAACTTTAGAAACAGTACTTTTTCTCATTCAATCGAACAAAGAGTAAAACCTAAATTTATTGTTCTATTACGCCCCCAGAGTGTATATTCGCAACGTATCCATGCCATAGTTCACAAGAACCAAAACCGGACCAACATTAGGCTACTCAGTTGCGCCCTAACAGTATAACTTTGGAAACAGTACTTTTTCTCATTCAATCGAACAAAGAGTAAAACCTAATTATATTGTTCTATTACGCCCCGAGAGTGTATATTCCCAACGTATCCATGCCAACGTTCACAAGAACCAAAACCGGACCAACATTAGACTACTCAGTTGCGCCCTAACAGTATAACTTTGGAAACAGTACTTTTTCTCATTCAATCGAACAAAGTGTAAAACCTAATTATATTGTTCTATTACGCCCCGAGAGTGTATATTCGCAACGTATCCATGCCAACGTTCACAAGAACCAAAACCGGACCAACATTAGACTACTCAGTTGCGCCCTAACGGTATAACATTGGAAACGTACTTTTTCTCATTCAATCGAACAAAGAGTAAAACCTAATTATATTGTTCTATTACGCCCCGAGAGTGTATATTCGCAACGTATCCATGCCATAGTTCACAAGAACCAAAACCGGACCAACATTAGGCTACTCAGTTGCGCCCTAACAGTATAACATTGGAAACAGTACTTTTTCTTATTCAATCGAACAAAGAGCAAAACCTAATTATATTGTTCTATTACGCCCCGAGAGTGTATATTCGCAACGTATCCATGCCAACGTTCACAAGAACCAAAATCGGACCAACATTAGACTACTCAGTTGCGCCCTAACAGTATAACTTTGGAAACAGTACTTTTTCTCATTCAATCGAACAAAGAGTAAAACCTAATTATATTGTTCTATTACGCCCCGAGAGTGTATATTCGCAACGTATCCATGCCATAGTACACAAGAACCAAAACCGGACCAACATTAGGCTACTCAGTTGCGCCCTAACAGTATAACATTGGAAACAGTACTTTTTCTCATTCAATCGAACAAAGAGTAAAACCTAATTATATTGTTCTATTACGCCCCGAGAGTGTATATTCGCAACGTATCCATGCCAACGTTCACAAGAACCAAAACCGGACCAACATTAGACTACTCAGTTGCGCCCTACCAGTATAACTTTGGAAACAGTACTTTTTCTCATTCAATCGAACTAAGAGTAAAACCTAATTATATTGTTCTATTACGCCCCGAGAGTGTATATTCGCAACGTATCCATGCCATAGTTCACAAGAACCAAAACCGGACCAACATTAGGCTACTCAGTTGCGCCCTAACAGTATAACTTTGGAAACAGTACTTTTTCTCATTCAATCGAACAAAGAGTAAAACCTAATTATATTATTTTATTACGCCCCGAGAGTGTATATTCGCAACGTATCGATGCCAACGTTCACAAGAACCAAAACCGGACCAACATTAGACTACTCAGTTGCGCCCTAACAGTATAACTTTGGAAACGATTACTTTTTTCTCATTCAATCGAACAAAGAGTAAAACCAAATTATATTGTTCTATTACGCCCCGAGAGTGTATATTCGCAACGTATCCATGCCATAGTTCACAAGAACCAAAACCGGACCAACATTAGGCTACTCAGTTGCGCCCTAACAGTATAACATTGGAAACAGTACTTTTTCTCATTCAATCGAACAAAGAGTAAAACCTAATTATATTGTTCTATTACGCCTCGAGAGTGTATATTCGCTACGTATCCATGCCAACGTTCACAAGAACCAAAACCGGACCAACATTAGACTACTCAGTTGCGCCCTAACAGTATAACTTTGGAAACAGTACTTTTACTCATTCAATCGAACAAAGAGTAAAACCTAATTATATTGTTCTATTACGCCCCGAGAGTGTATATTCGCAACGTATCCATGCCAACGTTCACAAGAACCAAAACAGGACCAACATTAGACTACTCAGTTGCGCCCTAACAGTATAACTTTGGAAACAGTACTTTTTCTCATTCAACCGAACAAAGAGTAAAACCTAATTATATTGTTCTATTATGCCCCGAGAGTGTATATTCGCAACGTATCCATGCCAACATTCACAAGAACCAAAACTGGACCAACATTAGTGTAAGGATGTGAAATCTCGAAATCCGAGAGTTGCACCACGTTTAGAATCGACTGATTGTCGAATGGATGGACTTCGAAAAGCTCGAAGTTGATCCGAAGGCAAAAAGTGCACCGGAGTTGCTCCAGGTGAAGTGCGGAAGCATTCGGGCGTTTTGTGCGCATAGGCGCGAAAACGGAACCCGAAAAACTATATTTAGTCGTGAGATAAATCCGGCATTAGCGTGGATGAAAAGATGATGAAAACGTGCTCGAAAACATGTTTGGAAAGTCTCGGCTCGATTTGAAATGAATCGGAGGTCAAACGAGCGAAAACGGAGAAGAAACGACGAAAAGCTGAAAAATTTGGCTAAGTCCTTAGGTGGGCTGAAGGTCCCTGGAGGGAGGACCGGTCCACGAAAGGGAGACCGGTCCACTGAAGGCTGTCCGCGAGAGCGAGCTCTGCAGGACCGGTCTCTTAAGGGAAGACCGGTCCCAGTGCGATGGCGCAAAGCTCTCGGGACCGGTCTCGTAAGGAGAGACCGGTCCCAGTGCCGAGTGGAGCAAGGCTCTCTGGGACCGGTCCTGGACTAGGGAGACCGGTCCCTGAGCCCGAAAAGTGCCCAGTTTGGGCAGTTTGCAAAGTTGAGGGGCCTCTTTGCATCTTGTTACAATAGAGGGTTAAAGAGGGGTTTTCCCTTACTCTCTCCCTCATTTCCTCTCACACACACACACTCAACTCTCCCTCTCTCTCTCTAGAACAAGGGAAGAAGAAGAAGAAGAGAAGAAGAGAAAGAAGGAGAAAAGGAAGGAGAAGAAGGAGAAGGAACTAGAGAAGGAGCTCTCCCTCCTCTTCCTCATCTTCTCCTTGTCTTGGAGCTACCTAGAGGTGAGCTCTCTTGAACCCTAGTTGTAGACCTTAGGGTTTTGGGTTTTGAAGCTTAGGAATGGGCCAAATGGGACCCTAGAGAGCTTCTAATGAGATCAATCCCATGTATTAGGGTTTGGATCTAGTGGGTTTGCTATAGGTGCAACCCTAGGGCACCAAAATGGGGTTTTGGTAAATATTGAGATTTGATCTCAATTGATAGTGTATTAACCTAATTGCTAGGTGTCTAAACGCGTTGGCGAAGACGGAATCACGTTTCGTCGAACGGTTTAACGGCTAGGAGCAGAACAAGGTTGATCGGGCTTCGTTTCGACCAAATCGGTCGAGAAGTTGACGGAGCACGTCTTGGGAAGTCTTTTTGGAGCCTCTACAACTTAGAAAAAGCTTTAAAAGGTGGGGGGTGACACTCGAATACTTCGAACTCCTTTCTATGTCTTAGAATTGCATAATTTTCATCTCTTGCATGTAGCATAGTAGAATTGCATGTTTAGGCTACTCCTTATGCTTTCTAGGGATAACCTAGTGTACTTGGAATGCTAGGTGAATGGATAGGTGAGGATTGGGTCTGGACATTGGATTCTATAGTGCTAAGAAAGAGATGGACTCGAGGGTTATCTAGTGACATAGATCGAGTGGCATCTAATGTAAAGAACATGACGAGTGGCATTAACATAGTGTATTTGACACTAGAGGTCTTTGGACATAGGGATAGGTGAAATCCCAAGAGAAATAGCTCGTGAACATAGATCTTAGTAAAGCTAAGTACATGTTACTATTGGTCGGAATAGTGGAGTTCCGAGAGAACTGTTGGCCCTAGTCGGTAGGGTATCCTCACGTGGAGAGGATAGATCAAGCTCACGGTCTGTATCAGTGGTGGTATAGCCATCGGTGTCATCGAGTCTTCCGGAGTGTCGCACGATCGGGACCACGTGGAGGTCCACGGACAATCCCGGGTTGGAGTGCACGTGGAGCCTCCTCCCCAAAGAGGGATCTAGATGGGAGGCGTAGGCGAAGCCTAGGGTATCGCCACGGATTGGGTAAAGGAAATATTAATGTTAGCATTGAATAGTCATTGTTGAACATAGTGAGAACTTCTAGCATGTTAGTAAACCTTTTACTATATGATGCATGCATTCGTTTCACAAGATTATGGGCATAGTAGCATAGATTTTCTATTATGCACTTACAGCTTTCAGATATCTATCTATAGCTAGTTGTTGTTACTTGTGCCCACTTGGACCTAGTGGGGAGATCGGTGGAGTCGGTGGCCGAGCCCACTGGGAACTAAGGAAGTTAGTTCTCACCCCACTACTCTTCCAGTGCTAGGTGCAGGTTCGTCGGGCGAGGACCGCGGCAAGGGCATCGCCCCGTCCGATGAGGACTGGTAGTATAGTAGCTTCCTTCTGCATTAGAGTACCATTGTATCTAGATGCTATACTTTTGGAGAGCTATGTATTTTGAGTAAATGAACATGTAATCATTTTGGGATGTAAATGTAAATCAAAGTATACGTGATGTAATAGCTAGTTGTATTCTCTCTTTATTTCACTTGTGTATTACTTGTGGATTACTCGCTCTAGTTGTTTGCCCTGTTTGTGCCCCGTTGATTGTGTATGTTTAGAATTTAGTATTCCTGGGTAAATTCTTGTACACGATCTGTTGTTGAGCCTTGGGCGGGCGGGGAGAAGTCTTTGTCCGTCCGTGTCCGCTGGCGCGCCGGCGGACCAAATGGGTAGCGGTTATTGGGCGGGCGTGGCATTTGTGGTATCAGAGCAACAAGAGCAAGTAAGAGAGAGTCTAGGATGACCTAGGAGACCCTAGGTTGGAAACCCTAAGGCTAATAGGTGCGTGAGTGGAACGTGAACCTATGCGAGTGGCGGAAGTTAATTCGATTGGGTCGAAGGGTTGAAATGTCTCTAGTAGTGGCTAGAGATAAGATTCAAGTGGTGCGAGTCCTTGTCTCGAGGTGGTTGTGTTGGCGGCGGACAACATGATGCGAGAGACGGGGGCAAGTACACTTGTGTGCTTCGCTCGATTTCGGTAGTATTCGTTAAGTGTCGAACTTAAGACGAAATGTTGGTTAAGTAATTAACCAAAGTGTTGTGTTTCGGGGGCTATGGCGCGTGAGGACGCCCGAAAGAACCCCATTCGGCACCGCCTCCCAGGAGTGACGGAGCGGGCGCGGCCCCGGCGGGCGGGGCCGAGTGAGGTGCGGCGGCTAAGGCGCGGTGGCGCCCTGGGCCCGGACGATTCGAGCGGCTCCGGGAGGCGATGGAGCGGCAGGCGGCGCGACAACGGCGGCGGCGGCGGCTGCGAGGCCGTGATTTACCGTGCCCCGACCAGCGTACCCGAAGCGGCTGAGGGTGGGGGTATCCCGGCGGTCCCGGTGACGGCACGCCCTCCGCCGGAAATCATCCCTCAAGCGGCGTCGGGTTCAGCGACACCCGATGCAATGACCGAGGAGGCGGATAAGGAGCGCGCATTGGCGGCTCTTATGGGAACAAGCTTAAACCGCCGATCTTCGAGGGTGGAAAGGTGGAACCCGAGGTGGTCGAGTCGTGGGTCGACTCAATGGAGACCTTCTTCGACGACTTGAGCACCTTGGAGAGGGACAAGGTGTACCTCGCCACTCATTGTATGGGTAAGGCGGCGAAGGTCTGGTGGAAAAGGATAAAGAGGGATCGTCCTTCCGACCTTCCGCCAATGGATTGGGAGGAGTTCAAGAGGGAGCTGTTCGCCAATCACTTCCCCGATACGGTGAAGCGAAAGCTCCGGGAGAAGTTCCGCAAGTTGGAGCGGGGGACCGCTCAGTGGCGGACTATGAACAAGAATTCTCCCACATAATCGACTGCGTCCCGGATGTAGTCAAGGATGACCGGGACCGGGCCGATTGGTTCTTGCGAGGACTTCGGCCGGGGATTTACAAGGCCGTGCAGATATTGAAGCTCACGACCTTCGCGGAAGTCTTCGACCGTGCGCTTTGGGCGGAGCACGGTGACGCCCACGTTCGGGAGAAGCGCGAGATATTGGCCGAGTCTAAGGACAAAGGCAAGAAGCGCCGGGCGGCGGTTCGGGGGGACAATCGAGCTCAAGAAGCCCCGAAGTATCCGCGGACTCAATCCAAGGGCCGTGGAGCACGACGGTGCGTCATTTGTGGAGGTGACCACCCGGTGTCGCGTTGCGAGAAGAGTCGGGGGCGGAGTGCTACCAATGCGGGCAACCGGGGCATTTTGTACGCGATTGCCGGGAGGAGGAGCCTCGCCGCTCCCTCGATTGCATCGGCACGGCGGGAATTATGGAGGAGTTCCACCGGCGGTGCGTCGGCGGGACGTGCTTCGACGCCGCGTCAGCTTTGGGCGACGCGATCGGCCCCGAGCGGACGGGTGTTCGCCGCTCGGGGTCCAGGCGAGGAGCTCGCCTTGTGGCAGGTATGGTTCTTATTAATGGAATTCGCTCTAGGGCCATATTTGATACTGGAGCCACTCATTCATTTATTAGTAGATCATTCGCACACATGCATGACATACCCATAGAGGCGAGTGATAGGTGGCAGGTTAAGGGCCCTGAGTCGACGTTTGACGTCAATAGGGAGTGTTTATCTTGTCCAATACAAGTGGGTGACTGGATAATGCCCATCCGGATGCTAGGGCTCCGGAATCTAATAGACTACGATGTCATATTGGGCATAGACTGGCTCACGAAATATCACGCGACGATCGACTGCAGTAGCAGAGTGGTTACATTCGCGAGCCGGGGCAACCCGAGTTCACATATCAGGGATGTCAGAGCTCGTGCTTTGTCGCGACGGTGTCGGCGGCGAAAGCAAGGAAATTGGTCAACGGCGGTTGCGCAGCCTACTTGGCGACCGTTGTAGAAGTGGACCGAGTAACTCCGACCTTGGAGGAGTTGGATGTAGTTCGGGAATTTCCAGACGTATTTCCCGCGGAGTTGCCGGGAATACCGCCGGATCGGGAGATCGAGTTCGTCATAGACTTGATTCCCGGTACCGCGCCGATCTCGAAGGCTCCGTACAGGATGGCGCCGGCCGAGTTAAAGGAGTTGAGGAGTCAGTTACAAGATCTCCTCGACAAGCAGTTTATCCGGCCGAGTGTATCACCGTGGGGAGCCCCGGTGCTATTTGTGCGGAAGAAGGACGGATCGTTTCGACTCTGCATGGATTATAGAGAGTTGAACAAAATCACGATCAAGAACAAATACCCACTTCCCCGAATCGATGACTTATTTGATCAGTTACAGGGGTCGTGCGTGTACTCGAAGATAGACCTGCAATCCGGCTATCACCAGTTGAAGATTAAGCCGGAAGATGTGCAGAAAACTGCGTTTCGCACGCGGTACGGGCACTATGAATTCACGGTCATGCCATTCGGACTCACGAATGCCCCGGCGGCGTTCATGGACTTGATGAAACGTGTCTTCTGGGAGTTCTTGGATCGATTTGTCGTGGTCTTCATAGACGACATATTGATCTATTACCGTAGTAACGAGGAACATGCCGAACATCCGAGAATTGTGCTTCAAGTCCTTCGGGAGGGGAAGGCGTATGCTAAGTTAAAGAAGTGTGACTTCGGCTCCAGAAGTTGCATTTCTAGGGCATGTTATTTCCGAGGGTGGAGTTTACGCAGACCCGAGGAAAGTTGAGGCAATCAAGGATTGGCCGCGCCGACGAATGTCACGGAGATTCGAAGCTTCGTGGGCTTGGCGGGCTACTATAGACGGTTTGTGGAAGGCTTCTCAAAGACGGTCGTTAACACTCGTCGACCCGAGAAAGGCACCAAGTTTATTTGGAGCGACGAGTGTGACCGGAGTTTCAAAGAGTTGAAGGAGAGACTAACTTCGACTCCGGTGCTCGCTCTACCGGTGCAGGGTGAAGACTTTGTGGTCTATAGTGATGCGTCCTATTCGGGCTTGGGGTGTGTCTTGATGCAGAACGGGAAGGTGATCGCTTATGTGTCCCGTCAGCTGAAGAGCTATGAGAAGAACTACCCCATTCACGATTTGGCGCTGGCGGCGGTGATCTTCGCCTTGAAGTTATGGAGGCACTACCTGTATGGTGCACATTGCGAGATCTACACCGACCACAAGAGTTTGAAGTACCTATTCACCCGAAGGAGAGTGAATATGCGACAACGGCGGTGGCTCGAATTATTAAAGGATTATGATGTTGACATCCTTTACCACCCGGAAAGCGAATGTGGTCGCAGACGCGCTGAGTAGAAAGTCAGCGGAGAACCTCGCTGTATGGGTCACGAATCAGAAGTCTCTATGGCTAGATATGGAGCGGTTAGACCTTGAGGTGGTCGCTCCCGAGGTCCCGGCTCAGTTGATGATGCTCGTTGTCCAACCGACCTTGTTGGAGAGAATCAAAAATCTGCAAACCGCGGACACAAGTCTCCAAAAGGTTCGGCGCGACATCGAGGAGGGTCGTGGAGGCGACTTCACTTTGGACGCCGACGGTGCACATCGATTCCAAAATCGGTGGTGTGTGCCAAACGACGAGGAGATCCGGAAGCTAATCCTAGATGAGGCACATCGGTCGCCTTATTGTGATCACCCGGGCGGCACCAAGATGTATCACGGGTTGAAAGAGCACTATTGGAGGCCGGGAATGAAAAGTGATATTGGACGCTTTGTGGCAAAGTGTATAGTTTGCCGACAAATAAAGGCGACGTCGATTTCCAGCGGGAAAGCCTCAAAGCCTACCCATCCCCGTCTGGAAATGGGAGGACATTTCGATGGACTTCGTGGTCGGCTTGCCTCGCTCGACGGGTGGCCACGATGCAATATGGGTGATTGTGGATCGACTGACCAAGTCGGCACATTTCTTGCCGATCCACACCACTTGGGCAGGAGATAAGCGGCGCGAGTTTACCTCGACGAGGTTGTGAGGGAGCGCACGGGGTGCCGGAATCGATCGGCTCGGATCGCGACCCCCGATTCCCTTCACATTTCTGGAAGAGCTTGCAAGAAGCCCTTGGCACACGGCTCGATTTCAGCACCGCATTCCATCCTCAGACCGATGGGCAAACTGAGAGGACCATTCAAACTCTTGAGGATATGTTGCGAGCGTGTGTCATCGACTATAAGGGGAGTTGGTGTAACCACTGCCGATGGCGGTTCGCCTACAACAACAGTTATCACTCAAGTGTGGAGATGGCACCGTTCGAGGCTCTTTATGGGCGGAAGTGCCGATCTCCTATACATTGGAGGGATGTAGGCGAAAGTGCGGAGTTCGGCCCCGATGTGTTGCGAGAAGCGGAAGAGAAAGTCCGCATTGCTCGCAAAAGATTGCTCACAGCGCAGTCAAGACAGCAAAGTTATGCGGATAGGCGCCGTCGAGATATTGAGTTCGCAGTGGGCGATCGCGTGTTCTTGAAGGTATCACCGATGAGGGGTGTTAAGCGATTTGGAGTACGGGGGAAGCTAAGTCCCCGTTATATCGGGCCTTATGAGATCTTGGAGCGAGTGGGCGCGGTGGCCTATCGGCTCGCCTTGCCACCGAAGCTCGCTGACGTGCATAATGTCTTCCACGTCTCCAACCTTCGCAAATACATCTATGATCCGGAGCACGCGATGCTTCATGAACCGCCGGAACTTCAAGAAGACTTGAGCTACGAGGAGTTCCCGGTGAAAGTTATCGCAGAAGTGCGAAAGCTTGAAAGCAGAAATTTCCTATGTGAAGGTGCGGTGGAGCAATCATGATGATCGCGAGGCCACAGGAACTCGAGGGGCTAATGAAAACGCACCATCCTCACATGATTGAGGAATAAGGTAAAAGTTTGAATTATATAAGGAATTGAGTAAGTTACGAGGACGAAACTCCCTTAAAGGTGGAGAGGATGTCAGGACGGGAAATCTCGAAATAGGAGAGTTGCACCACGTTTAGAATCGGCGATTGTCGAATGGATGGACTTTCGAAGTTGATCCGAAGGCAAAAAGTGCACCGGAGTTGCTCCAGGTGAAGTGCGGAAGCATTCGGGCGTTTTGTGCGCATAGGCGCGAAAACGGAACCCGAAAAACTATATTTAGTCGTGAGATAAATCCGGCATTAGCGTGGATGAAAAGATGATGAAAACGTGCTCGAAAACATGTTTGGAAAGTCTCGGCTCGATTTGAAATGAATCGGAGGTCAAACGAGCGAAAACGGAGAAGAAACGACGAAAAGCTGAAAAATTTGGCTAAGTCCTTAGGTGGGCTGAAGGTCCCTGGAGGGAGGACCGGTCCCTGAAAGGGGAGACCGGTCCCTGAAGGCTGTCCCGCGAGAGCGGAGCTCTGCAGGACCGGTCTCTTAAGGGAAGACCGGTCCCAGTGCGCAGTGGCGCAAAGCTCTCAGGACCGGTCTCGTAAGGAGAGACCGGTCCCAGTGCGCGAGTGGAGCAAGGCTCTGCAGGACCGGTCTGGACTAGGAGACCGGTCACCGAGCCCGAAAAGTGCCCGGTTGGGCGGTTGCAAAGTTGAGGGGCCTCTTTGCATCTTGTTACAATAGAGGGTTAAAGAGGGGTTTTCCCTTACTCTCTCCCTCATTTCCTCTCACACACACACACACTCAACTCTCCCTCTCTCTCTCTAGAACAAGGGAAGAAGAAGAAGAAGAGAAGAAGAGAAAGAAGGAGAAAAGGAAGGAGAAGAAGGAGAAGGAACTAGAGAAGGAGCTCTCCCTCCTCTTCCTCATCTTCTCCTTGTCTTGGAGCTACCTAGAGGTGAGCTCTCTTGAACCCTAGTTGTAGACCTTAGGGTTTTGGGTTTTGAAGCTTAGGAATGGGCCAAATGGGACCCTAGAGAGCTTCTAATGAGATCAATCCCATGTATTAGGGTTTGGATCTAGTGGGTTTGCTATAGGTGCAACCCTAGGGCACCAAAATGGGGTTTTGGTAAATATTGAGATTTGATCTCAATTGATAGTGTATTAACCTAATTGCTAGGTGTCTAAACGCGTTGGCGAAGACGGAATCACGTTTCGTCGAACGGTTTAACGGCTAGGAGCAGAACAAGGTTGATCGGGCTCCGTCTCGACCAAATCGGTCGAGAAGTTGACGGAGCACGTGCCAGGGAGTCTTTTTGGAGCCTCTACAACTTAGAAAAAGCTTTAAAAGGTGGGGGGTGACACTCGAATACTTCGAACTCCTTTCTATGTCTTAGAATTGCATAATTTTCATCTCTTGCATGTAGCATAGTAGAATTGCATGTTTAGGCTACTCCTTATGCTTTCTAGGGATAACCTAGTGTACTTGGAATGCTAGGTGAATGGATAGGTGAGGATTGGGTCTGGACATTGGATTCTATAGTGCTAAGAAAGAGATGGACTCGAGGGTTATCTAGTGACATAGATCGAGTGGCATCTAATGTAAAGAACATGACGAGTGGCATTAACATAGTGTATTTGACACTAGAGGTCTTTGGACATAGGGATAGGTGAAATCCCAAGAGAAATAGCTCGTGAACATAGATCTTAGTAAAGCTAAGTACATGTTACTATTGGTCGGAATAGTGGAGTTAAGAAGCTGGCCCTAGTCGGTAGGGTATCCTCACGTGGAGAAGATAGATCAAGCTCACGATGTATTAGTGGTGGTATAGCCATCGGTGTCGTCGAGTACTCCGAGTGTCGCACGATCGGGACCACGTGGAGGTCCACGGACAATCCCGGGTTGGAGTGCACGTGGAGCCTCCTCCCCAAGGGATCTATATGTGAGGCGTCGGCGCACCCAAGGGTATCGCCACGGATTGGGTAAAGGAAATATTAATGTTAGCATTGAATAGTCATTGTTGAACATAGTGAGAACTTCTAGCATGTTAGTAAACCTTTTACTATATGATGCATGCATTCGTTTCACAAGATTATGGGCATAGTAGCATAGATTTTCTATTATGCACTTACAGCTTTCAGATATCTATCTATAGCTAGTTGTTGTTACTTGTGCCCACTTGGACCTAGTGGGGAGATCGGTGGAGTCGGTGGCCGAGCCCACTGGGAACTAAGGAAGTTAGTTCTCACCCCACTACTCTTCCAGTGCTAGGTGCAGGTTCGTCGGGCGAGGACCGCGGCAAGGGCATCGCCCCCGTCCAGTGAGGACCTGGTAGTATAGTAGCTTCCTTCTGCATTAGAGTACCATTGTATCTAGATGCTATACTTTTGGAGAGCTATGTATTTTGAGTAAATGAACATGTAATCATTTTGGGATGTAAATGTAAATCAAAGTATACGTGATGTAATAGCTAGTTGTATTCTCTCTTTATTTCACTTGTGTATTACTTGTGGATTACTCGCTCTAGTTGTTGGCACTGTTTGTGCCCCGTTGATTGTGTATGTTTAGAATTTAGTATTCCTGGGTAAATTCTTGTACACGATCTGTTGTTGAGCCTTGGGCGGGCAGGGGAGGTGCTGTCCGTCCGGCGTCCGCTTGGCGCGCCCGAACCGGACCAAATGGGTACGTAGCGGTTATTGGGGCGGGGGCGTGACAATTAGGCTACTCAGTTGCGCCCTAACAGTATAACTTTAGAAACAGTACTTTTTCTCATTCAATCGAACAAAGAGTAAAACCTAATTATATTGTTCTATTACGCCCCCAGAGTGTATATTCGCAACGTATCCATGCCAACGTTCACAAGAACCAAAACCGGACCAACATTAGACTACTCAGTTGCGCCCTAACAGTATAACTTTGGAAACAGTACTTTTTCTCATTCAATCGAACAAAGAGTAAAACCTAATTATATTGTTCTATTACGCCCCGAGAGTGTATATTCCCAACGTATCCATGCCAACATTTACAAGAACCAAAACCGGACCAACATTAGACTACTCAGTTGCGCCCTAACAGTATAACTTTGGAAACAGTACTTTTTCTCATTCAATCGAACTAAGAGTAAACCCTAATTATATTGTTCTATTACGCCCCGAGAGTGTATATTCGGAACGTATCCATGCCAACGTTCACAAGAACCAAAACCCGGACAAACATTAGACTACTCAGTTGCGCCATAACAGTATAACTTTGGAAGCAGTACTTTTTCTCATTCAATCGAACAAAGAGTAAAACCTAATTATATTGTTCTATTACGCCCCGAGAGTGTATATTCGCAACGTATCCATGCCAACGTTCACAAGAACCAAAACCGGACCAACATTAGACTACTCAGTTGCGCCCTAACAGTATAACTTTGGAAACAGTACTTTTTCTCATTCAATCGAACAAAGAGTAAAACCAAATTATATTGTTCTATTACGCCCCGAGAGTGTATATTCGCAACGTATCCATGCCATAGTTCACAAGAACCAAAACCGGACCAACATTAGGCTACTCAGTTGCGCCCTAACAGTATAACTTTGAAAGCAGTACTTTTTCTCATTCAATCGAACAAAGAGTAAAACCTAATTATATTGTTCTATTACGCCCCCAGAGTGTATATTCGCAACGTATCCATGCCAACGTTCACAAGAACCAAAACCGGACCAACATTAGACTACTCAGTTGCGCCCTAACAGTATAACTTTGGAAACAGTACTTTTTCTCATTCAATCGAACAAAGAGTAAAACCAAATTATATTGTTATATTACGCCCCGAGAGTGTATATTCGCAACGTATCCATGCCATAGTTCACAAGAACCAAAACCGGACCAACATTAGGCTACTCAGTTGCGCCCTAACAGTATAACATTGGAAACAGTACTTTTTCTCATTCAATCGAACAAAGAGTAAAACCTAATTATATTGTTCTATTACGCCTCGAGAGTGTATATTCGCAACGTATCCATGCCAACGTTCACAAGAACCAAAACCGGACCAACAATAGACTACTCGATTTAACTAACAGTATAACTTTGGAAACAGTACTTTTTCTCATTCAATCGAACAAAGAGTAAAACCAAATTATATCCTTCTATTACGCCCCGAGAGCGTATAATCGCAACGTATCCATGCCATAGTTCACAAGAACCAAAACCAGACCAACATTAGGCTACTCAGTTGCGCCCTAACAGTATAACTTTGGAAACAGTACTTTTTCTCATTCAATCGAACAAAGAGTAAAACCTAATTATATTGTATTATTACGCCCCGAGAGTGTATATTCGCAACGTATCCATGCCATAGTTCACAAGAACCAAAACCGGACCAACATTAGGCTACTCAGTTGCGCCCTAACAGTATAACTTTGGAAACAGTACTTTTTCTCATTCAATCGAACAAAGAGTAAAACCTAATTATATTGTTCTATTACGCCCCGAGAGTGTATATTCGGAACGTATCCATGCCAACGTTGACAAGAACCAAAACCGGACCAACATTAGACTACTCAGTTGCGCCCTAACAGTATAACTTTGGAAGCAGTACTTTTTCTCATTCAATCGAACAAAGAGTAAAACCTAATTATATTGTTCTATTACGCCCCCAGAGTGTATATTCGCAACGTATCCATGCCAACGTTCACAAGAACCAAAACCGGACCAACATTAGACTACTCAGTTGCGCCCTAACAGTATAACTTTGGAAACAGTACTTTTTCTCATTCAATCGAACAAAGAGTAAAACCTAATTATATTGTTCTATTACGCCCCGAGAGTGTGTATTCGCAACGTATCCATGCCATAGTTCACAAGAACCAAAACCGGACCAACATTAGGCTACTCAGTTGCGCCCTAACAGTATAACTTTGGAAACAGTACTTTTTCTCATTCAACCGAACAAAGAGTAAAACCTAATTATATTGTTCTATTATGCCCCGAGAGTGTATATTCGCAACGTATCCATGCCAACATTCACAAGAACCAAAACCGGACCAACATTAGGCTACTCAGTTGCGCCATAACAGTATAACTTTGGAAACAGTACTTTTTCTCATTCAATCGAACAAAGAGTAAAACCTAAATTTATTGTTCTATTACGCCCCCAGAGTGTATATTCGCAACGTATCCATGCCATAGTTCACAAGAACCAAAACCGGACCAACATTAGGCTACTCAGTTGCGCCCTAACAGTATAACTTTGGAAACAGTACTTTTTCTCATTCAATCGAACTAAGAGTAAACCCTAATTATATTGTTCTATTACGCCCCGAGAGTGTATATTCGGAACGTATCCATGCCAACGTTCACAAGAACCAAAACCGGACCAACATTAGACTACTCAGTTGCGCCCTAACAGTAAAACTTTGGAAACAGTACTTTTTCTCATTCAATCGAACAAAGAGTAAAACCTAATTATATTGTTCTATTACGCCCCCAGTGTATATTCGCAACGTATCCATGCCAACGTTCACAAGAACCAAAGCAGGACCAACATTAGACTACTCGGTTGCGCCTAACAGTATAACTTTGGAAACAGTACTTTTTCTCATTCAATCGAACAAAGAGTAAAACCTAATTATATTGTTCTATTACGCCCCGAGAGTGTATATTCGCAACGTATCCATGCCATAGTTCACAAGAACCAAAACCGGACGAACATTAGGCTACTCAGTTGCGCCCTAACAGTATAACATTGGAAACAGTACTTTTTCTCATTCAATCGAACAAAGAGTAAAACCTAATTATATTGTTCTATTACGCCCCCAGAGTGTATATTCGCAACGTATCCATGCCAACGTTCACAAGACCCAAAACCGGACCAACATTAGACTACTCAGTTGCGCCCTAACAGTATAACTTTGGAAACAGTACTTTTTCTCATTCAATCGAACAAAGAGTAAAACCAAATTATATTGTTCTATTACGCCCCGAGAGTGTATATTCGCAACGTATCCATGCCATAGTTCACAAGAACCAAAACCGGACCAACATTAGGCTACTCAGTTGCGCCCTAACAGTATAACTTTGGAAACAGTACTTTTTCTCATTCAATCGAACAAAGAGTAAAACCTAATTATATTGTTCTATTACGCCCCGAGTGTATATTCGCAACGTATCCATGCCAACGTTCACAAGAACCAAAGCAGGACCAACAATAGACTACTCGATTGCGCCTAACGGTATAACTTTGGAAACGATCTCATTCAATCGAACAAAGAGTAAAACCTAATTATATTGTTCTATTACGCCCCAGTGTATAATCGCAACGTATCCATGCCAACGTTCACAAGAACCAAAACCGGACCAACATTAGACTACTCAGTTGCGCCCTAACAGTATAACTTTGGAAACAGTACTTTTTCTCATTCAATCGAACAAAGAGTAAAACCTAATTATATTGTATTATTTACGCCCCGAGAGTGTATATTCGCAACGTATCCATGCCATAGTTCACAAGAACCAAAACCGGACCAACATTAGGCTACTCAGTTGCGCCCTAACAGTATAACTTTGGAAACAGTACTTTTTCTCATTCAATCGAACAAAGAGTAAAACCTAATTATATTGTTCTATTACGCCCCGAGAGTGTATATTCGGAACGTATCCATGCCAACGTTCACAAGAACCAAAACCGGACCAACATTAGACTATTCAGTTGCGCCCTAACAGTATAACTTTGGAAGCAGTACTTTTTCTCATTCAATCGAACAAAGAGTAAAACCTAATTATATTGTTCTATTACGCCCCGAGAGTGTATATTCGCAACGTATCCATGCCATAGTTCACAAGAACCAAAACCGGACCAACATTAGGCTACTCAGTTGCGCCCTTACAGTATAACATTGGAAACAGTACTTTTTCTCATTCAATCGAACAAAGAGTAAAACCTAATTATATTGTTCTATTACGCCCCGAGAGTGTGTATTCGCAACGTATCCATGCCATAGTTCACAAGAACCAAAACCGGACCAACATTAGGCTACTCAGTTGCGCCCTAACAGTATAACTTTGGAAACAGTACTTTTTCTCATTCAATCGAACAAAGAGTAAAACCTAATTATATTGTTCTATTACGCCCCGAGAGTGTATATTCGCAACGTATCCATGCCAACATTCACAAGAACCAAAACTGGACCAACATTAGACTACTCAGTTGCGCCCTAACAGTATAACTTTGGAAACAGTACTTTTTCTCATTCAATCGAACAAAGAGTAAAACCTAATTATATTGTTCTATTACGCCCCGAGAGTGTATATTCGCAACGTATCCATGCCATAGTTCACAAGAACCAAAACCGGACCAACATTAGGCTACTCAGTTGCGCCCTAACAGTATAACTTTGGAAACAGTACTTTTTCTCATTCAATCGAACAAAGAGTAAAACCTAATTATATTGTTCTATTACGCCCCGAGAGTGTATATTCGCAACGTATCCATGCCAACGTTCACAAGAACCAAAACCGGACCAACATTAGGCTACTCAGTTGCACCCTAACAGTATAACTTTGGAAACAGTACTTTTTCTCATTCAATCGAACAAAGAGTAAAACCTAAATATATTGTTCTATTACGCCCCGAGAGTGTATATTCGCAACGTATACATGCCATAGTTCACAAGAACCAAAACCGGACCAACATTAGGCTACTCAGTTGCGCCCTAACAGTATAACTTTGGAAACAGTACTTTTTCTCATTCAATCGAACAAAGAGTAAAACCTAATTATATTGTTCTATTACGCCCCGAGAGTGTATATTCCCAACGTATCCATGCCAACATTTACAAGAACCAAAACCGGACCAACATTAGACTACTCAGTTGCGCCCTAACAGTATAACTTTGGAAACAGTACTTTTTCTCATTCAATCGAACTAAGAGTAAACCCTAATTATATTGTTCTATTACGCCCCGAGAGTGTATATTCGGAACGTATCCATGCCAACGTTCACAAGAACCAAAACCCGGACAAACATTAGACTACTCAGTTGCGCCCTAACAGTATAACTTTGGAAGCAGTACTTTTTCTCATTCAATCGAACAAAGAGTAAAACCTAATTATATTGTTCTATTACGCCCCCAGAGTGTATATTCGCAACGTATCTATGCCAACGTTCACAAGAACCAAAACCGGACCAACATTAGACTACTCAGTTGCGCCCTAACAGTATAACTTTGGAAACAGTACTTTTTCTCATTCAATCGAACAAAGAGTAAAACCTAATTATATTGTTCAATTACGCCCCGAGAGTGTATATTCGCAACGTATCCATGCCATAGTTCACAAGAACCAAAACGGGACCAACATTAGGCTACTCAGTTGCGCCCTAACAGTATAACTTTGGAAACATTACTTTTTCTCATTCAATCGAACAAAGAGTAAAACCTAATTATATTGTTCTATTACGCCCCGAGAGTGTATATTCGCAACGTATCCATGCCAACGTTCACAAGAACCAAAACCGGACCAACATTAGACTACTCAGTTGCGCCCTAACAGTATAACTTTGGAAACAGTACTTTTTCTCATTCAATCGAACAAAGAGTAAAACCAAATTATATTGTTATATTACGCCCCGAGAGTGTATATTCGCAACGTATCCATGCCATAGTTCACAAGAACCAAAACCGGACCAACATTAGGCTACTCAGTTGCGCCTAACAGTATAACATTGGAAACAGTACTTTTTCTCATTCAATCGAACAAAGAGTAAAACCTAATTATATTGTTCTATTACGCCTCGAGAGTGTATATTCGCAACGTATCCATGCCAACGTTCACAAGAACCAAAACCAGGACCAACATTAGACTACTCGGTTGCGCCTAACGGTATAACTTTGGAAACAAGTACTTTTTCTCATTCAATCGAACAAAGAGTAAAACCTAATTATATTGTTCTATTACGCCCCAGTGTATATTCGCAACGTATCCATGCCAACGTTCACAAGTACCAAAACCGGACCAACAAAAGACTACTCAGTTGCGCCCTAACAGTAGTACTTTGGAAACAGGACTTTTTCTCATTCAATCGAACAAAGAGTAAAACCTAATTATATTGTTCTATTACGCCCCGAGAGTGTATATTCGCAACGTATCCATGCCATAGTTCACAAGAACCAAAACCGGACCAACATTAGGCTACTCAGTTGCGCCCTAACAGTATAACTTTGGAAACAGTACTTTTTCTCATTCAATCGAACTAAGAGTAAAACCTAATTATATTGTTCTATTACGCCCCGAGAGTGTATATTCGGAACGTATCCATGCCAACGTTCACAAGAACCAAAACCGGACCAACATTAGACTACTCAGTTGCGCCCTAACAGTATAACTTTGGAAACAGTACTTTTTCTCATTCAATCGAACAAAGAGTAAAACCTAATTATATTGTTCTATTACGCCCCGAGAGTGTATATTCGCAACGTATCCATGCCAACGTTCACAAGAACCAAAACCGGACCAACATTAGACTACTCTGTTGCGCCCTAACAGTATAACTTTGGAAACAGTACTTTTTCTCATTCAATCGAACAAAGAGTAAAACCTAATTATATTGTTCTATTACGCCCCGAGAGTGTATATTCGCAACGTATCCATGCCATAGTACACAAGAACCAAAACCGGACCACCATTAGTCAACTTAGTTGCGCCCTAACAGTATAACATTGGAAACAGTACTTTTTCTCATTCAATCGAACAAAGAGTAAAACCTAATTATATTGTTCTATTACGCCCCAAGACTGTATATTCGCAACGTATCCATGCCAATGTTCACAAGAACCAAAACCGGACCAACATTAGACTACTCAGTTGCGCCCTAACAGTATAACTTTGGAAACAAGATTTTCCTCATTCAATCGAACAAAGAGTAAAACCTAATTATATTGTTCTATTACGCCCCGAGAGTGTATATTCGCAACGTATCCATGCCATAGTTCACAAGAACCAAAACCGGACCAACATTAGGCTACTCAGTTGCGCCCTAACAGTATAACTTTGGAAACAGTACTTTTTCTCATTCAATCGAACAAAAAGTAAAACCTAATTTTATTGTTCTATTACGCCCCGAGAGTGTATATTCGCAACGTATCCATGCCATCATTCACAAGAACCAAAACCGGACCAACATTAGACTACTCAGTTGCGCCCTAACAGTATAACTTTGGAAACAGTACTTTTTCTCATTCAATCGAACAAAGAGTAAAACCTAATTATATTGTTCTATTACGCCCCGAGAGTGTATATTCGCAACATATCCATGCCATAGTTCACAAGAACCAAAACCGGACCAACATTAGGCTACTCAGTTGCGCCCTAACAGTATTACTTTGGAAACAGTACTTTTTCTCATTCAATCGAACAAAGAGTAAAACCTAATTATATTGTTCTATTACGCCCCGAGAGTGTATATTCGCAACGTATCCATGCCAACATTCACAAGAACCAAAACCGGACCAACATTAGACTACTCAGTTGCGCCCTAACAGTATAACTTTGGAAACAGTACTTTTTCTCATTCAATCGAACTAAGAGTAAAACCTAATTATATTGTTCTATTACGCCCCGAGAGTGTATATTCGGAACGTATCCATGCCAACGTTCACAAGAACCAAAACCGGACCAACATTAGACTACTCAGTTGCGCCCTAACAGTATAACTTTGGAAACAGTACTTTTTCTCATTCAATCGAACAAAGAGTAAAACCTAATTATATTGTTCTATTACGCCCCGAGAGTGTATATTCGCAACGTATCCATGCCAACGTTCACAAGAACCAAAACCGGACCCACATTAGACTACTCAGTTGCGCCCTAACAGTATAACTTTGGAAACAGTACTTTTTCTCATTCAATCGAACAAAGAGTAAAACCAAATTATATTGTTCTATTACGCCCCGAGAGTGTATATTCGCAACGTATCCATGTCATAGTTCACAAGAACCAAAACCGGACCAACATTAGGCTACTCAGTTGCGCCCTAACAATATAACATTGGAAACAGTACTTTTTCTCATTCAATCGAACAAAGAGTAAAACCTAATTATATTGTTCTATTACGCCCCGAGAGTGTATATTCGCAACATATCCATGTCATAGTTCACAAGAACCAAAACCGGACCAACATTAGGCTACTCAGTTGCGCCCTAACAGTATAACTTTGGAAACAGTACTTTTTCTCATTCAATCGAACAAAGAGTAAAACCTAATTATATTGTTCTATTACGCCCCGAGAGTCTATATTCGCAACGTATCCATGCCAACGTTCACAAGAACCAAAACCGGACCAACATTAGACTACTCAGTTGCGCCCTAACAGTATAACTTTGGAAACAGTACTTTTTCTCATTCAATCGAACAAAGAGTAAAACCTAATTATATTGTTCTATTACGCCCCAGTGTATATTCGCAACGTATCCATGCCAACGTTCACAAGAACCAAAACCGGACCAACATTAGACTACTCGGTTGCGCCTAACGGTATTACTTTGGAAACGATTACTTTTTCTCATTCAATCGAACAAAGAGTAAAACCTAATTATATTGTTCTATTACGCCCCGAGAGTGTATATTCGCAACGTATCCATGCCATAGTTCACAAGAACCAAAACCGACCAACATTAGGCTACTCGATTTGCGCCCTAACAAGTATAACATTGGAAACAGATTTTTCTCATTCAATCGAACAAAGAGTAAAACCTAATTATATTGTTCTATTACGCCTCGAGAGTGTATATTCGCAACGTATCCATGCCAACGTTCACAAGAACCAAAACCGGACCAACATTAGACTACTCAGTTGCGCCCTAACAGTATAACTTTGGAAACAGTACTTTTTCTCATTCAATCGAACAAAGAGTAAAACCTAATTATATTGTTCTATTACGCCCCGAGAGTGTATAATCGCAACGTATCCATGCCAACGTTCACAAGAACCAAAACCGGACCAACATTAGACTACTCAGTTGCGCCCTAACAGTATAACTTTGGAAACAGTACTTTTTCTCATTCAATCGAACAAAGAGTAAAACCTAATTATATTGTTCTATTACGCCCCGAGAGTGTATATTCGCAACGTATCCATGCCATAGTTCACAAGAACCAAAACCGGACCAACATTAGGCTACTCAGTTGCGCCCTAACAGTATAAATTTGGAAACAGTACTTTTTCTCATTCAATCGAACAAAGAGTAAAACCTAATTATATTGTTCTATTACGCCCCGAGAGTGTATATTCGGAACGTATCCATGCCAACGTTGACAAGAACCAAAACCGGACCAACATTAGACTACTCAGTTGCGCCCTAACAGTATAACTTTGGAAACAGTACTTTTTCTCATTCAATCGAACAAAGAGTAAAACCTAATTATATTGTTCTATTACGCCCAGTGTATATTCGCAACGTATCCATGCCAACGTTCACAAGAACCAAAACCGGACCAACATTAGACTACTCGGTTGCGCCTAACGGTATAACTTTGGAAAGCAGATTTTTCTCATTCAATCGAACAAAGAGTAAAACCTAATTATATTGTTCTATTACGCCCAGAGTGTATATTCGCAACGTATCCATGCCAACGTTCACAAGAACCAAAACCGGACCAACATTAGACTACTCAGTTGCGCCCTAACAGTATAACTTTGGAAACAGTACTTTTTCTCATTCAATCGAACAAAGAGTAAAACCTAATTATATTGTTCTATTACGCCCCGAGAGTGTATATTCGCAACGTATCCATGCCAAAATTCACAAGAACCAAAACTGGACCAACATTAGGCTACTCAGTTGCGCCCTAACAGTATAACTTTAGAAACAGTACTTTTTCTCATTCAATCGAACAAAGAGTAAAACCTAAATTTATTGTTCTATTACGCCCCCAGAGTGTATATTCGCAACGTATCCATGCCATAGTTCACAAGAACCAAAACCGGACCAACATTAGGCTACTCAGTTGCGCCCTAACAGTATAACTTTGGAAACAGTACTTTTTCTCATTCAATCGAACAAAGAGTAAAACCTAATTATATTGTTCTATTACGCCCCGAGAGTGTATATTCCCAACGTATCCATGCCAACATTTACAAGAACCAAAACCGGACCAACATTAGACTACTCAGTTGCGCCCTAACAGTATAACTTTGGAAACAGTACTTTTTCTCATTCAATCGAACTAAGAGTAAAACCTAATTATATTGTTCTATTACGCCCCGAGAGTGTATATTCGGAACGTATCCATGCCAACGTTCACAAGAACCAAAACCGGACCAACATTAGACTACTCAGTTGCGCCCTAACAGTATAACTTTGGAAGCAGTACTTTTTCTCATTCAATCGAACAAAGAGTAAAACCTAATTATATTGTTCTATTACGCCCCGAGAGTGTATATTCGCAACGTATCCATGCCAACGTTCACAAGATCCAAATCCGGACCAACATTAGACTACTCAGTTGCGCCCTAACAGTATAACTTTGGAAACGGTACTTTTTCTCATTCAATCGAACAAAGAGTAAAACCTAATTATATTGTTCTATTACGCCCCGAGAGTGTATATTCGCAACGTATCCATGCCATAGTTCACAAGAACCAAAGCCGGACCAACATTAGGCTACTCAGTTGCGCCCTAACAGTATAACTTTGGAAACAGTACTTTTTCTCATTCAATCGAACAAAGAGTAAAACCTAATTATATTGTTCAATTACGCCCCGAGAGTGTATATTCGCAACGTATCCATGCCAACGTTCACAAGAACCAAAACCGGACCAACATTAGACTACTCAGTTGCGCCCTAACAGTATAACTTTGGAAACAGTACTTTTTCTCATTCAATCGAACAAAGAGTAAAACCAAATTATATTGTTATATTACGCCCCGAGAGTGTATATTCGCAACGTATCCATGCCATAGTTCACAAGAACCAAAACCGGACCAACATTAGGCTACTCAGTTGCGCCCTAACAGTATAACATTGGAAACCAGTACTTTTCTCATTCAATCGAACAAAGAGTAAAACCTAATTATATTGTTCTATTACGCCTCGAGAGTGTATATTCGCAACGTATCCATGCCAACGTTCACAAGAACCAAAACCGGACCAACATTAGACTACTCAGTTGCGCCCTAACAGTATAACTTTGGAAGCAGTACTTTTTCTCATTCAATCGAACAAAGAGTAAAACCTAATTATATTGTTCTATTACGCCCCCAGAGTGTATATTCGCAACGTATCCATGCCAACGTTCACAAGAACCAAAAAGGACCAACATTAGACTACTCGGTTGCGCCCTAACGGTATTACTTTGGAAACGATACTTTTCTCATTCAATCGAACAAAGAGTAAAACCTAATTATATTGTTCTATTACGCCCGAGAGTGTATATTCGCAACGTATCCATGCCATAGTTCACAAGAACCAAAGCAGGACCAACATTAGGCTACTCGATTGCGCCTAACGGTATAAATTTGGAAACGAGTACTTTTTCTCATTCAATCGAACAAAGAGTAAAACCTAATAATATGGTGCGATTAGGCCCCGAGAGTGTATATTCGCAACGTATCCATGCCAACGTTCACAAGAACCAAAACCGGACCAACATTAGACTACTCAGTTGCGCCCCAACAGTATAACGTTGGAAACAGTACTTTTTCTCATTCAATCGAACAAAGAGTAAAACCTAATTATATTGATCTATTACGCCCCGAGAGTGTATATTCGCAACGTATCCATGCCAACGTTCACAAGAACCAAAACCGGACCAACATTAGACTACTCAGTTGCGCCCTAACAGTATAACTTTGGAACCAGTACTTTTTCTCATTCAATCGAACAAAGAGTAAAACCTAATTATATTGTTCTATTACGCCCCGAGAGTGTATATTCGGAACGTATCCATGCCAACGTTGACAAGAACCAAAACCGGACCAACATTAGACTACTCCGTTGCGCCCTAACAGTATAACTTTGGAAACAGTACTTTTTCTCATTCAATCGAACAAAGAGTAAAACCTAATTATATTGTTCTATTACGCCCCGAGAGTGTATATTCGCAACGTATCCATGCCAACGTTCACAAGAACCAAAACCGGACCAACATTAGACTACTCGATTTGCGCCCTAACGGTATAACTTTGGAAACAGTACTTTTTCTCATTCAATCGAACAAAGAGTAAAACCTAATTATATTGTTCTATTACGCCCCGAGAGTGTATATTCGCAACGTATCCATGCCATAGTTCACAAGAACCAAAACCGGACCAACATTAGGCTACTCAGTTCCGGCCTAACAGTATAACTTTGGAAACAGTACTTTTTCTCATTCAATCGAACAAAAAGTAAAACCTAATTATATTGTTCTATTACGCCCCGAGAGTGTATATTCGCAACGTATCCATGCCAACGTTCACAAGAACCAAAACCGGACCAACATTAGACTACTCAGTTGCGCCCTAACAGTATAACTTTAGAAACAGTACTTTTTCTCATTCAATCGAACAAAGAGTAAAACCTAAATTTATTGTTCTATTACGCCCCCAGAGTGTATATTCGCAACGTATCCATGCCATAGTTCACAAGAACCAAAACCGGACCAACATTAGGCTACTCAGTTGCGCCCTAACAGTATAACTTTGGAAACAGTACTTTTTCTCATTCAATCGAACAAAGAGTAAAACCTAATTATATTGTTCTATTACGCCCCGAGAGTGTATATTCCCAACGTATCCATGCCAACATTTACAAGAACCAAAACCGGACCAACATTAGACTACTCAGTTGCGCCCTAACAGTATAACTTTGGAAACAGTACTTTTTCTCATTCAATCGAACTAAGAGTAAACCCTAATTATATTGTTCTATTACGCCCCGAGAGTGTATATTCGGAACGTATCCATGCCAACGTTCACAAGAACCAAAACCGACCAACATTAGACTACTCAGTTGCGCCCTAACAGTAAAACTTTGGAAACAGTACTTTTTCTCATTCAATCGAACAAAGAGTAAAACCTAATTATATTGTTCTATTACGCCCCGAGAGTGTATCTTCGCAACTTATCCATGCCAACGTTCACAAGAACCAAAACCGGACCAACATTAGACTACTCAGTTGCGCCCTAACAGTATAACTTTGGAAACAGTACTTTTTCTCATTCAATCGAACAAAGAGTAAAACCTAATTATATTGTTCTATTACGCCCCGAGAGTGTATATTCGCAACGTATCCATGCCAACGTTCACAAGAACCAAAACCGGACCAACATTAGGCTACTCAGTTGCGCCCTAACAGTATAACTTTGGAGACAGTACTTTTTCTCATTCAATCGAACAAAGAGTAAAACCTAATTATATTGTTCTATTACGCCCCGAGAGTGTATATTCGCAACGTATCCATGCCAACGTTCACAAGAACCAAAACCGGACCAACATTAGACTACCCGGTTCGCCCTAACAGTATAACTTTGGAAACAGTACTTTTTCTCATTCAATCGAACAAAGAGTAAAACCAAATTATATTGTTATATTACGCCCCGAGAGTGTATATTCGCAACGTATCCATGCCATAGTTCACAAGAACCAAAACCGGACCAACATTAGACTACTCAGTTGCGCCCTAACAGTATAACATTTGAAACAGTACTTTTTCTCATTCAATCGAACAAAGAGTAAAACCTAATTATATTGTTCTATTACGCCCCGAGAGTGTATATTCGCAACGTATCGATGCCAACGTTCACAAGAACCAAAACCGGACCAACATTAGACTACTTAGTTGCGCCCTAACTGTATAACTTTGGAAACAGTACTTTTTCTCATTCAATCGAACAAAGAGTAAAACCTAATTATATTGTTCTATTACGCCCCGAGAGTGTATATTCGCAACGTATCCATGCCGTAGTTCACAAGAACCAAAACCGGACCAACATTAGACTACTCAGTTGCGCCCTAACAGTATAACTTTGGAAATAGTATTTTTTTTCTTTCAATCGAACAAAGAGTAAAACCTAATTATATTGTTCTATTACGCCCCGAGAGTGTATATTCGCAACGTATCCATGCCAACGTTCACAAGAACCAAAACCGGACCAACATTAGACTACTCAGTTGCGCCCTAACAGTATAAATTTGGAAACAGTACTTTTTCTCATTCAATCGAACAAGAGTAAAACCTAATTATATTGTTCTATTACGCCCCGAGAGTGTATATTCGCAACGTATCCATGCCATAGTTCACAAGAACCAAAACCGGACCAACATTAGGCTACTCAGTTGCGCCCTAACAGTATAACTTTGGAAACAGTACTTTTTCTCATTCAACCGAACAAAGAGTAAAACCTAATTATATTGTTCTATTACGCCCCGAGAGTGTATATTCGCAACGTATCCATGCCAACGTTCACAAGAACCAAAACCGGACCAACATTAGGCTACTCAGTTGCGCCCTAACAGTATAACTTTGGAAACAGTACTTTTTCTCATTCAATCGAACAAAGAGTAAAACCTAATTATATTGTTCTATTACGCCCCGAGAGTGTATATTCGCAACGTATACATGCCATAGTTCACAAGAACCAAAACCGGACCAACATTAGGCTACTCAGTTGCGCCCTAACAGTATAACTTTGGAAACAGTACTTTTTCTCATTCAATCGAACAAAGAGTAAAACCTAATTATATTGTTCTATTACGCCCCGAGAGTGTATATTCCCAACGTATCCATGCCAACATTTACAAGAACCAAAACCGGACCAACATTAGACTACTCAGTTGCGCCCTAACAGTATAACTTTGGAAACAGTACTTTTTCTCATTCAATCGAACTAAGAGTAAACCCTAATTATATTGTTCTATTACGCCCCGAGAGTGTATATTCGGAACGTATCCATGCCAACGTTCACAAGAACCAAAACCCGGACAAACATTAGACTACTCAGTTGCGCCATAACAGTATAACTTTGGAAGCTGTACTTTTTCTCATTCAATCGAACAAAGAGTAAAACCTAATTATATTGTTCTATTACGCCCCCAGAGTGTATATTCGCAACGTATCCATGCCAACGTTCACAAGAACCAAAACCGGACCAACATTAGACTACTCATTGCGCCTAACAAAGATAACTTTGGAAACAAGATTTTTTTTCTCATTCAATCGAACAAAGAGTAAAACCTAATTATATTGTTCTATTACGCCCGAGAGTGTATATTTGCAACGTATCCATGCCAACGTTCACAAGAACCAAAACCGGACCAACATTAGACTACTCAGTTGCGCCCTAACAGTATAACTTTGGAAACAGTACTTTTTCTCATTCAATCGAACAATGAGTAAAACCTAATTATATTGTTCTATTACGCCCCGAGAGTGTATATTCGCAACGTATCCATGCCAACGTTCACAAGAACCAAAACCGGACCAACATTAGACTACTCAGTTGCGCCCTAACAAAGATAACTTTGGAAACAGATTTTTCTCATTCAATCGAACAAAGAGTAAAACCAAATTATATTGTTATATTACGCCCGAGAGTGTATATTCGCAACGTATCCATGCCATAGTTCACAAGAACCAAAACCGGACCAACATTAGGCTACTCAGTTGCGCCTAACAAGATAACATTGGAAACGATTTCTCTCATTCAATCGAACAAAGAGTAAAACCTAATTATATTGTTCTATTACGCCTCGAGAGTGTATATTCGCAACGTATCCATGCCAACGTTCACAAGAACCAAAACCGGACCAACATTAGACTACTCTTGCGCCTAACAAGATAACTTTGGAAACAAGATTTTTCTCATTCAATCGAACAAAGAGTAAAACCTAATTATATTGTTCTATTACGCCCCGAGAGTGTATATTCGCAACGTATCCATGCCAACGTTCACAAGAACCAAAACCGGACCAACATTAGGCTACTCAGTTGCGCCCTAACAGTATAACATTGGAAACAGTACTTTTTCTCATTCAATCGAACAAAGAGTAAAACCTAATTATATTGTTCTATTACGCCCCCAGAGTGTATATTCGCAACGTATCCATGCCATAGTTCACAAGAACCAAAACCGGACCAACATTAGGCTACTCAGTTGCGCCCTAACAGTATAACATTGGAAACAGTACTTTTTCTCATTCAATCGAACTAAGAGTAAAACCTAATTATATTGTTCTATTACGCCCAGAGAGTGTATATTCGCAACGTATCCATGCCATAGTTCACAAGAACCAAAACCGGACCAACATTAGGCTACTCAGTTGCGCCCTAACAGTATAACTTTGGAAACAGTACTTTTTCTCATTCAATCGAACAAAGAGTAAAACCTAATTATATTGTTCTATTATGCCCCGAGAGTGTATATTCGCAACGTATCCATGCCAACATTCACAAGAACCAAAATCGGACCAACATTAGGCTACTCAGTTGCGCCCTAACAGTATAACTTTGGAAACAGTACTTTTTCTCATTCAATCGAACAAAGAGTAAAACCTAATTATATTGTTCTATTACGCCCCGAGGGTGTATATTCGCAACGTATCCATGCCATAGTTCACAAGAACCAAAACCGGACCAACATTAGGCTACTCAGTTGCGCCCTAACAGTATAACTTTGGAAACAGTACTTTTTCTCATTCAATCGAACAAAGAGTAAAACCTAATTATATTGTTCTATTACGCCCCGAGAGTGTATATTCCCAACGTATCCATGCCAACATTTACAAGAACCAAAACCGGACCAACATTAGACTACTCAGTTGCGCCCTAACAGTATAACTTTGGAAACAGTACTTTTTCTCATTCAATCGAACTAAGAGTATACCCTAATTATATTGTTCTATTACGCCCCGAGAGTGTATATTCGGAACGTATCCATGCCAACGTTCACAAGAACCAAAACCCGAACAAACATTAGACTACTCAGTTGCGCCCTAACAGTATAACTTTGGAAACAGTACTTTTTCTCATTCAATCGAACAAAGAGTAAAACCTAATTATATTGTTCTATTACGCCCCGAGAGTGTATATTCGCAACGTATCCATGCCAACGTTCACAAGAACCAAAACCGGACCAACATTAGACTACTCAGTTGCGCCCTAACAGTATAACTTTGGAAACAGTACTTTTTCTCATTCAATCGAACAAAGAGTAAAACCTAATTATATTGTTCTATTACGCCCCGAGAGTGTATATTCGCAACGTATCCATGCCATAGTTCACAAGAACCAAAACCGGACCAACATTAGGCTACTCAGTTGCGCCCTAACAGTATAACTTTGGAAACAGTACTTTTTCTCATTCAATCGAACAAAGAGTAAAACCTAATTATATTGTTCAATTACGCCCCGAGAGTGTATATTCGCAACGTATCCATGCCAACGTTCACAAGAACCAAAACCGGACCAACATTAGACTACTCAGTTGCGCCCTAACAGTATAACTTTGGTAACAGTACTTTTTCTAATTCAATCGAACAAAGAGTAAAACCAAATTATATTGTTATATTACGCCCCGAGAGTGTATATTCGCAACGTATCCATGCCATAGTTCACAAGAACCAAAACCGGACCAACATTAGGCTACTCAGTTGCGCCCTAACAAGATAACATTGGAAACAGTGCTTTTTCTCATTCAATCGAACAAAGAGTAAAACCTAATTATATTGTTCTATTACGCCCCGAGAGTGTATATTCGCAACGTATCCATGCCAACGTTCACAAGAACCAAAACCGGACCAACATTAGACTACTCAGTTGCGCCCTAACAGTATTACTTTGGAAACAGTACTTTTTCTCATTCAATCGAACAAAGAGTAAAACCTAATTATATTGTTCGATTACGCCCCGAGAGTGTATATTCGGAACGTATCCATGCCAACGTTGACAAGAACCAAAACCGGACCAACATTAGACTACTCCGTTTCGCCCTAACAGTATAACTTTGGAAACAGTACTTTTTCTCATTCAATCGAACAAAGAGTAAAACCTAATTATATTGTTCTATTACGCCCCGAGAGTGTATATTCGCAACGTATCCATGTCATATTTCACAAGAACCAAAACCGGACCAACATTAGACTACTCACTTGCGCCCTAACAGTATAACTTTGGAAACAGTACTTTTTCTCATTCAATCGAACAAAGAGTAAAACCTAATTATATTGTTCTATTACGCCCCGAGAGTGTATATTCGCAACGTATCCATGCCATAGTTCACAAGAACCAAAACCGGACCAACATTAGACTACTCAGTTGCGCCCTAACAGTATAACTTTGGAAACAGTACTTTTTCTCATTCAATCGAACAAAGAGTAAAACCTAATTATATTGTTCAATTACGCCCCGAGAGTGTATATTCGCAACGTATCCATGCCAACGTTCACAAGAACCAAAACCGGACCAACATTAGACTACTCAGTTGCGCCCTAACAGTATAACTTTGGAAATGATTTTTTCTCATTCAATCGAACAAAGAGTAAAACCAAATTATATTGTTATATTACGCCCGAGAGTGTATATTCGCAACGTATCCATGCCATAGTTCACAAGAACCAAAACCGACGAACATTAGGCTACTCACTTGCGCCTAACAAGATAACATTGGAAACAGTACTTTTTCTCATTCAATCGAACAAAGAGTAAAACCTAATTATATTGTTCTATTACGCCTCGAGAGTGTATATTCGCAACGTATCCATGCCAACGTTCACAAGAACCAAAACCGGACCAACATTAGACTACTCAGTTGCGCCTAACAAGATAACTTTGGAAACAAGATTTTTCTCATTCAATCGAACAAAGAGTAAAACCTAATTATATTGTTCTATTACGCCCTGCAGTGTATATTCGCAACGTATCCATGCCAACGTTCACAAGAACCAAAACCGGACCAACATTAGACTACTCGATTGCGCCTAACGTATTACTTTGGAAACAAGATTTTTTCTCATTCAATCGAACAAAGAGTAAAACCTAATTATATTGTTCTATTACGCCCGAGAGTGTATATTCGCAACGTATCCATGCCATAGTTCACAAGAACCAAAACCGACCAACATTAGGCTACTCTTGCGCCCTAACGATAACTTTGGAAACAGTACTTTTTCTCATTCAACCGAACAAAGAGTAAAACCTAATTATATTGTTCTATTACGCCCCGAGAGTGTATATTCGCAACGTATCCATGCCAACATTCACAAGAACCAAAACCGGACCAACATTAGGCTACTCAGTTGCGCCCTAACAGTATAACTTTGGAAACAGTACTTTTTCTCATTCAATCGAACAAAGAGTAAAACCTAAATATATTGTTCTATTACGCCCCGAGAGTGTACATTCGCAACGTATCCATGCCAACGTTCACAAGAACCAAAACCGGACCAACATTAGACTACTCAGTTGCGCCCTAACAGTATAACTTTGGAAACAGTACTTTTTCTCATTCAATCGAACAAAGAGTAAAACCTAATTATATTGTTCTATTACGCCCCGAGAGTGTATATTCCCAACGTATCCATGCCAACATTTACAAGAACCAAAACCGGACCAACATTAGACTACTCAGTTGCGCCCTAACAGTATAACTTTGGAAACAGTACTTTTTCTCATTCAATCGAACTAAGAGTAAAACCTAATTATATTGTTCTATTACGCCCCGAGAGTGTATATTCGGAACGTATCCATGCCAACGTTCACAAGAACCAAAACCGGACCAACATTAGACTACTCAGTTGCGCCCTAACAGTATAACTTTGGAACCAGTACTTTTTCTCATTCAATCGAACAAAGAGTAAAACCTAATTATATTGTTCTATTACGCCCTGCAGTGTATATTCGCAACGTATCCATGCCAACGTTCACAAGAACCAAAACCGACCAACATTAGACTACTCTGCGCCTAACAAAGATAACTTTGGAAACAGTACTTTTTCTCATTCAATCGAACAAAGAGTAAAACCTAATTATATTGTTCTATTACGCCCCGAGAGTGTATATTCGCAACGTATCCATGCCATAATTCACAAGAACCAAAACCGGACCAACATTAGGCTACTCAGTTGCGCCCTAACAGTATAACTTTGGAAACAGTACTTTTTCTCATTCAATCGAACAAAGAGTAAAACCTAATTATATTGTTCAATTACGCCCCGAGTGTGACATATCGAACTTCTAAAGTCTTGAAGTTACGAGGTATGTTGGCTTAGAAGGCCATAAGAGTGGTTCCGGTGAAGTCTGGAAGCTTTCGGGTGTTTTCGGTGCCACTACGTGCGAGAACGGAGCCCGAAAGGCTACTTTGGGCCGTGAGCCAAATCCGGCGCTTGCGCGGATGAGATAACGATGTGGACATGATTTAAATCATGTGTGGAGAGGCTCGGTTCGATTTGAAAAGAATCGGAGGTCAAACGAGCCAAAAGTGAGTTGGAACGGAGAAGAAACGGAAAAAGCTGAAAATTTGGCTAAGTCCTTGGACTAGGCTGATGGTCCCTGGGGGGACCGGTCCCTGAAAAGGGAGACCGGTCCTTGAAGGCTGTCCCGCGAGAGCAGGCTCTCTGGGACCGGTCTCTTAAGGGGGAGACCGGTCTCCAGCTGCGCAGAGTGGAGCAGGGCTCTCTGGGACCGGTCTCTTAAGGGGAGACCGGTCTCCACCGCGCAGTGGAGCGAGGCTCTCCGGGACCGGTCCCGGGTTGGGAGACCGGCCCCCGAGCCCGAAAATGCCTGGGTCGTTTCAAATATTGCAAAGTTGAGGGTTTGTTTGCAATTATGCAGGGGTTAAGTGAATAGAGGGTAATAAAACCCTTTCTCTCCCTCTCACTCCTCGTAACCCTCTCTCCCTCTCTTCTCTCGTCGACCGAAACAAGGGAAGAAAGAACGCACAAGAGAAGGACAGGAAGAGAGAAGAAGAAGGCAGAAGATGAGGAAGATGATGGAGATCAAGGTGGAGACCTCCATGGCTATCCTCTCCCTCTTCCTCGAGCTCGAAGCAAGCTTGTAGAGGTAAGCTTCTAAGCTCCCTCTCATGGTGGATTTTCGTAGAGGGCTTTTAAACCCTAGAAATGGTTGGATTAGAACCCCTTGAGGCTCAATAGAAGATCAAGGCGTAAATCTAGGGATTTACGTAGGTTTTGCATAGATGCAAACCTAGGGTTCGATTTGGGGGTTTTTAGAAATAGATGAGATTGATCTCATTTGACCCCATAGAACCCCAATTGCGGGTACAACGACCGCGTTGGCGCGCTCGGTTCGGTGATCCGACGAGCGGTTGCAAAGATATTAATCTTTTAATATATTCATACCGTATGTCCGCAAAGACGCAAGATAGGAGCCCTAAATTCACGAAAACGGAACTGGGGCAACTTGAAGACGTGGGGCAACGGCACGAAGTCTCAGATCGAGATTCGGAGATCGTTCGGTTGGTCGCGCACGAGTCGAGCCGAATCGGGTCACGGGTGCCGCGGGCGGCCGATTGCAAGTGTCGACGAGCAATCGGAGAGCAAAACAGGTGGGTGCATCAAGCGACTAGGTCGCTCGTATGTCTAAGAGTCATTTAACTCTTGTTGATGCATGTTCAATAACGCATAAGTAGAAATGCATGTTAGTGATATAGAGTAAAATGCTAAGTAGTTGCAAGTAAATGAATGAAATGCATGATAATAGCATAAAGTACGATGCTAGAAGAGTAAAAGAATGCATGCTTAGCATAATAGAAACATGCATATGAGTGGATTGATAGACATAAGAGAGCCAAGTAAAGAATGCCAAGTAAAGAATGTGAGTCATGGACTAAATGCACATATAGATCGAGTGGCATCTAACCTAGTGTAAAGAACATAGGTTATAGTAAACCTAGAGTCAATGGACCTAGGAGTGTGGCATCTAACCTAGTGTAACAGAACATAGGTTGAGAACTGAACCTAGAGTTAAGACAACCTAGGTTATGTGACAAGGAGTGAACCCTAGAGTCAAGTGGACCTAGGATGTAAAGAACAATGGACCTATTGGGTCGACTCTTGAGGGTTAAGGCCAACCCTCAAGCAAAGTGGAATGGATTCCGAATCCCAAGAATTGTGAGCTCGATAGTTCCGGTTCCGCTGGTGTATGCGGCATGTTCCTCTCCCACCGTAAGAACTTCGAGGATTGTGACTAAGCAAGAACAAAGTGAGCGCTAGGGTGTATGCGGCATGTTCCTCTCCCTATCAGGGAATCTTGGCTATGGGTGTATGCGGCATGTTCCTCTCCCACTGGCGGATCCCTGACCACGGTGCACGGACCTTCGGGCGGACCGTTGGGCGATGTGGTTCTTGGCTTGCAGGCTGAGGTGTATGTGACAGGGTCCTTCACCTCGAGCCAGGCAAAGTGCGGATTATCCGCTATTGATTGACTCGTGGCCGAGTCGGGTGGCTAGCTGGAATCAGGTAGAGAGAACCTTGAGAGCTAGTGATATGTATGGTGAACCTAAGGTAATAGACACCTTAGAAGCAAGTTGGACTTGAGATGGAAACCTAGGGTTATAAAAACCTTGGAAGTTAATGACATGAGCTAAGGTAAGTAGAAATCTTAGAGTTACAACGGGTATGAGTTATGAATAGCTAAGTAAGAATGAAATAGCTAAAGTACAGAATAGCAAAAAGGTAAAGAAAAGCTAAGAGCTAAAGTAATAATTTGCATGTTGCATTTGTGAGGCATGTTTTTATGTTAGTTGCAAGTTATATACCTATATATGTTTTTGGGCTAACATATTTGGTAAAGTGCCTCCTTGGACCTATTGGTCGAGTTTGTTCTCTTGGGTGACCGTACCCACGAGAACTATGGACAATAGTTCTCACCCCGTGTTGTGGATTTGGGGGTACAGGTATACACGTGAGCGGCGCAGTAGCAGCGCGAGGCAAGGGCGTAGATCTGTAGATAGCGCCCTACCAGGAGACCAGAGGTAGCAGTACCCTGAGGCCGTCTTAATAGCGGGGACTAGAGGGTAGTGAGCAAAAATGTATCTAACTTGTGAAATGATGTAATCATAAGTAGATTGTATTTGGAAGTCTAATGTAAATTAATCGGTGATGTAAAATGAATGAGGAATGAATGTAATAACATAGGATGTGTTTATGTTGTTTGATACCTAGCTTCCTTATGCAATCGTTGTATGTCGAATACTGTTCCTAGTTGGAACCTTCTTGTAATTGTATCGATTGCGACGCCTTGGACGTGCTGTTCGGCTGTCACGGCGCGCGCGAATCCGACCGAATTGGCGGGCTCGGGCGTGATGCATTAGTTGGTATCAGAGCATAAAGTAGTGAATGGGACAATGGTTTAGGTGAACCTAGGAGACCCTAGGATAGTGAAACCTTAAAGGATAAGGCTCGTGAGAGACGAGGACTTGTGGTTCGTGGCGAAAGCGATTATGGATTTGGTCGTATTGTATAATCCTCTAAGACGGATATTAGAGGTGGACTTGAGGTGTGGTTATTCTCAACCGAAGGAGTTCATGTTGGGTCGACACAACATGAAACCAGGTGATGAGAATGGACGCCCTCGTGTGACTTTCGCCTGATTGGCTCTTGAGCCGGTATTAGTGGTCTCGTATTCGACCCGAGTTGGTCGAGAATTAATCGAGTTGTCCTGTTTCAGGAAACGATGGCACCGCGTAGGCGATCTTCATCCAGATCGGCGCGGGAGGGAACAAGTGATGTTCCTGAGCAATTCGAGGCGAGTGGAGACCCGGTGCTCCGCGAGCAGATGAGTGCGCTTATGGGCGTAGTGCTGCGACAGGAGGAGCAGATCAAGGGGCTCCATGAGCTGTTGGCACGACAGGCTGCGGCGGCTGCGCCGGTAGCAGCGCGCCGTGTTCCGACGGGAATGGCGACGGAGTCGGGGGCAGCAGCTCCTGGTTCTGTGGAAATGGAGGCAGAGAAAGAACGGGCTTTGGCGGCCCTTATGGCCTTCAAGGAGTTCGATCCGCCTGTCTTTGATGGAGAGAATGTCGATCCATGGATCGTGGAGATGTGGATTGACTCTATGGAAACGCTTTTCGAGGAGCTGAGCACCTTGGAGCGGGACAAGGTACCTTTAGCTGTGCATTGCTTGAAGCAGTCAGCGAAGGCGTGGTGGAAAGGCATTCGACGAAATCGATCGCCTAGCCTCCCTCCTATGGCATGGAATGAGTTTCGGGGGTTGGTGTTTTCTATGTACTTCCCCGACACTGAAAGGAGAAAGCTTCAGGACAAGTTCAGGAAGCTGCAACAAGGAGACCGCTCTGTGAGAGAATACGAGCGAGAGTTTTCTCGTATCGTGAATTGTGTCCCGGATGTGGTGCGGGACGACAAGGAAAGGGCCGAATGGTTCCTGCATGGACTCCGACCGGGGATTTACAAGAAGGTGCAAATCCTTAAGCTCACAACTTTTGCGGAGGTGTTGGACCGGGCATTGTGGGCCGAACATGGCGAGGCTTTCGTGCGTGAGGAGCGCGAATCTCGTAAGCATGAGCGAGGAGGGCGAGGCCATCGTTGAGCAATTTGGGTGGTCTCAAGTTCTAGACACCACTCAAGGTCGTCCTCTACCCGATCCTCCTCCGGATGCGTGATCCGTGGTGGCTCCCACCGTGCGCGGCGGTGTGCGCCGTGCGTGACGGAAGGTGTATCCGTTGTGGCGCCGTGCCATATGCGGGGTGCGTGCCCGCAAGGCGAGAGTCATACCCTGATGATGGCGACGATGTTCTCCTCTCCCGGACAACCTGTGGACGTGCAGCCTTTGGCACGGTCTGGAGAGCGGGGTGTGGTGATCAAGCAACCGGAGGGTTCGCGGCGAGCGTCAAGCGGTCACGGACCTACGACCCGGGTTGCGGAGTCTGCTGCTGACGATTTCGGGGCAGGTATGAGTTAATTTAATCAAGCGAGAACTTCTGCATGATTTTGAGTTAATGCATTGCATGCATTCATTGAGTGGGCTGTTGCTACTATTGTTACATCATTATAGTAGGGACCTAGAGACGGGTGAGAGGAGATACCCGGCATGCTTGCGGTGTGAGAGTGTGGCGCCCGCGGCAGTAGGAAGCCAAGTGGCACTAGCAAATGGCTAGTTGTGATTCGTGGGCGGCGAGAGATAAGACTCGTGGTAGAGACGAAGTGGTGCGGCGACTCTCGAGGCAACGAGTAGTAGATTGCGAGAGTTAAGCCGTGATACTTGAGGATACCCGAGTAATCCGAATGTTTCGGATGTAGTACCGATAGACCGACGGTGGAAGTAGAACCGCTATTGAGAGCATGATCGACTAGTTGCCGAGTACGCGCGTGTGAGGCCAAGTGATACCTCGAATTGAGGTGGGCGAGTGGTGCTCGTGTAGTTGGAGTGCATAGGCCGAGCGGCCAGATGCCTGGCATAGTTAGAACCACTATTGAGGAAATAGTTGGTTAGCGCCGAATTTGGCCTGTGGGCCTAGCGATACCTCCATGTGGGGTTAGAAAAGTTGCTTAGTAGGCGGTGCGTGGGGCGATCCCCGCCCCAAAGCCGAGACCCAGCGTAGAACGCGCTGCAGGCGTGGAGCGCCCGAGTACAGGTACTTGTAGAGTGCGGTTTCGATTCAGCCAGAGAGTGGATTGGCAGTAGCACTTCAGCATTGCTAAGTGTGAAGCGGGCCATGGATCACTCGTAGGGTTGGTGGCTTGCACTAGGTGCCTAGGCGTCGACAGTTATGTAGCTCTATAGAGCGTGTCGTGTAGGGACGACGTTAGCGGGTAGTGCTTGGGACGACCCGTGCTGGACCATTTGAGGACCGCGGAGCCCTGGGCCCATTGGGCGCAATGGCCGCTAGTGGCAGCGGCCCGCACTGCTGGTGGGGCGAGAGTTTTGGTTAGGACGGTAGTCCGAGCGTGGGCCCGAGAACGTGAAAATGCCACGTGTTGGATCTTAAGATCGATAATGCGCCGAAAGTGCTGATTGGGTCTACGCCATTAACGAGAGAACGCTAAGCGTAGTTGAGACACGTCTAAGCGATAGGCTGACGTAGGGTTGGTGACCATTGGTCCACCGTAGAGACCGAGGTAAGCGGTGAGTTGATAACTCTAACGAAGAGTTGACCGATTCGCGAGCGAAGTGTTCGTGTAAGTGATCGCAGCTAAGGAGCCGAATAAGTCGTGGCAATTGAAATTGAAGCAAGTGGTCTCTAGGAGACACTTCGATAGAAGAAGCCACATGACAATTGAGGATAATGCTCTTTTACGGAATGGAGGCGAGATGCGCCAAAGTGTGCCATCTCACGATAGAGCAAGATTCAGTTGATATTGAGGCACTCACCATTAGGCGATGCTCCTAAGATGTTGCTTTAGGCAATGTGGGTGATTGGATCCGAGTGCGCTCAGAGACGAGACGAGTAAACGCAAGGTGAAGTTCCTTGTGAACTGGTTGCAAGTGATGTTGGAGCGTGAGAGGTCGTTGAATGTCGACGTGCGCTTCCACTAATGTTTATCGGAGTTGTAATGCACTTTTGAAGTTGTACTTAGCAAATGTGAGTGAAACTAGTCTCACATTCTTCGTGATGGGCCTGTGAATGATTCTAATTAGTGAAAGGCCGCTCCGAAGACAAAAAGTGCATTGGAATCTCCAAAATTACTCGATAAATTGAATTGGATTGTGAGTTGATGGAGATAAGTAAGTTTCGCGGACGAAACTCTTTTAAGGAGGGGAGAATGTGACATATCGAACTTCTAAAGTCTTGAAGTTACGAGGTATGTTGGCTTAGAAGGCCATAAGAGTGGTTCCGGTGAAGTCTGGAAGCTTTCGGGTGTTTTCGGTGCCACTACGTGCGAGAACGGAGCCCGAAAGGCTACTTTGGGCCGTGAGCCAAATCCGGCGCTTGCGCGGATGAGATAACGATGTGGACATGATTTAAATCATGTGTGGAGAGGCTCGGTTCGATTTGAAAAGAATCGGAGGTCAAACGAGCCAAAAGTGAGTTGGAACGGAGAAGAAACGGAAAAAGCTGAAAATTTGGCTAAGTCCTTGGACTAGTGATGGTCGGGGGACCGGTCCCCGAAAAGGAGACCGGTCCGGAAGGTCGTCCGCGAGAGCAGCTCGGGACCGGTCTCTTAAGGGGAGACCGGTCTCCACCGCTGCAGACAGTGGAGCAAGGCTCTCCGGGACCGGTCTCTGGGGGGGAGACCGGTCTCCAGCTGCGCAGAGTGGAGCGAGGCTCTCTGGGACCGGTCCTGGGTTAGGGAGACCGGTCCCTGAGCCCGAAAATGCCCAGTTTGGGCTGTTTCAAATATTGCAAAGTTGAGGGGTTTGTTTGCAATTATGCAGGGGGTTAAGTGAATCGAGGGTAATAAAACCCTTTCTCTCCCTCTCACTCCCTCCGAACCCTCTCTCCCTCTCTTCTTTGTCGACCGAACAAGGGAAGAAAGAAAGAAAGATAAAGAGAAGGAAAGGAAGAGAGAAGAAGAAGGAAGAAGATGAGGAAGATGATGGAGATCAAGGTGGAGACCTCCATGGCTATCCTCTCCTCTTCCTCGAGCTCGGCAAGCTTGTAGAGGTAAGCTTCTAAGCTCCCTCTCATGGTGGATTTTCGTAGAGGGCTTTTTAAACCCTAGAAATGGTTGGATTAGAACCCCTTGAGGCTCAATAGAAGATCAAGGCGTAAGTCTAGGGATTTACGGTAGGGTTTGCATAGATGCAAACCTAGGGTTCGATTTGGGGGTTTTTAGAAATAGATGAGATTGATCTCATTTGACCCCATAGGAACCTAATTGGGGGTGCAACGAACGCGTTGGCGCGCTCGGTTCGGTGATCCGACGAGCGGTTGCAAAGATATTAATATTTTAATATATTCATACCAGATGTCCGCAGCACGCAAGATAGGAGCCCTAAATTCACGAAAACGGAACTGGGGCAACTTGAAGACGTGGGGCAACGGCACGAAGTCTCAGATCGAGATTCGGAGATCGTTCGGTTGGTCGCGCACGAGTCGAGCCGAATCGGGTCACGGGTGCCGCGGGCGGCCGATTGCAAGTGTCGACGAGCAATCGGAGAGCAAAACAGGTGGGTGTTTACCGAAGCGACTAGGTCGCTCGTATGTCTAAGAGTCATTTAACTCTTGTTGATGCATGTTCAATAACGCATAAGTAGAAATGCATGTTAGTGATATAGAGTAAAATGCTAAGTAGTTGCAAGTAAATGAATGAAATGCATGATAATAGCATAAAGTACGATGCTAGAAGAGTAAAAGAATGCATGCTTAGCATAATAGAAACATGCATATGAGTGGATTGATAGACATAAGAGAGCCAAGTAAAGAATGCCAAGTAAAGAATGTGAGTCATGGACTAAATGCACATATAGATCGAGTGGCATCTAACCTAGTGTAAAGAACATAGGTTATAGTAAACCTAGAGTCAATGGACCTAGGAGTGTGGCATCTAACCTAGTGTAACAGAACATAGGTTGAGAACTGAACCTAGAGTTAAGACAACCTAGGTTATGTGACAAGGAGTGAACCCTAGAGTCAAGTGGACCTAGGATGTAAAGAACAATGGACCTATTGGGTCGACTCTTGAGGGTTAAGGCCAACCCTCAAGCAAAGTGGAATGGATTCCGGAATCCCAGTAATTGTGAGCTCGATAGTTCTGGTTCCGCGGGTGTATGCGGCATGTTCCTCTCCCACCGAAGAACTTCGAGGATTGTGACTAAGCAAGAACAAAGTGAGCGCTAGGGTGTATGCGGCATGTTCCTCTCCCTATCGGGAATCTTGGCTATGGGTGTATGCGGCATGTTCCTCTCCCACCGGCGGATCCTCGACCACGGTGCACGGACCTTCGGGCGGACCGTTGGGCGATGTGGTTCTTGGCTTGCGGTGCCGAGGTGTATGTGACAGGGTCCTTCACCTCGAGCGAGGCAAAGTGCGGATTATCCGCTAATGATTGACTCGTGGCCGAGTCGGGTGGCTAGCTGGAATCAGGTAGAGAGAACCTTGAGAGCTAGTGATATGTATGGTGAACCTAAGGTAATAGACACCTTAGAAGCAAGTTGGACTTGAGATGGAAACCTAGGGTTATAAAAACCTTGGAAGTTAATGACATGAGCTAAGGTAAGTAGAAATCTTAGAGTTACAACGGGTATGAGTTATGAATAGCTAAGTAAGAATGAAATAGCTAAAGTACAGAATAGCAAAAAGGTAAAGAAAAGCTAAGAGCTAAAGTAATAATTTGCATGTTGCATTTGTGAGGCATGTTTTTATGTTAGTTGCAAGTTATATACCTATATATGTTTTTGGGCTAACATATTTGCAGTGCCTCCTTGGACCTATTGGTCGAGCTGTTCTCTTGGGTGACCGTACCCACGAGAACTATGGACAATAGTTCTCACCCCCGTGTTGTGGTTTTGGGGGTACAGTATACACGTGAGCGGCGCACAGCCAGCCGCGAGGCAAGGGCGTAGAACTGTCGAGAGCGCCCTACCAGGAGACAAGAGGTAGCAGTACCCTGAGGCCGTCTTAATAGCGGGGACTAGAGGGTAGTGAGCAAAAATGTATCTAACTTGTGAAATGATGTAATCATAAGTAGATTGTATTTGGAAGTCTAATGTAAATTAATCGGTGATGTAAAATGAATGAGGAATGAATGTAATAACATAGGATGTGTTTATGTTGTTTGATACCTAGCTTCCTTATGCAATCGTTGTATGTCGAATACTGTTCCTAGTTGGAACCTTCTTGTAATTGTATCGATTGCGACGCCTTGGACGTACAGGGGAGACTCTGTCCGTTCGGCGGTCTGCCGGCGCGCCGAATCCGACCGAATTGGCGGGCTCGGGGCGTGACACCGAGAGTGTATATTCGCAACGTATCCATGCCAACGTTCACAAGAACCAAAACCGGACCAACATTAGATTACTCAGTTGCGCCCTAACAGTATAACTTTGGTAACAGTACTTTTTCTCATTCAATCGAACAAAGAGTAAAACCTAATTATATTGTTCTATTACGCCCCGAGAGTGTATATTCGCAACGTATCCATGCCATAGTTCACAAGAACCAAAACCGGACCAACATTAGGCTACTCAGTTGCGCCCTAACAGTATAACTTTGGAAACAGTACTTTTTCTCATTCAATCGAACAAAGAGTAAAACCTAATTATATTGTTCTATTACGCCTCGAGAGTGTATATTCGCAACGTATCCATGCCAACGTTCACAAGAACCAAAACCGGACCAACATTAGACTACTGCGCCTAACAAACATTACTTTGGAAACAGTACTTTTTCTCATTCAATCGAACAAAGAGTAAAACCTAATTATATTGTTCGATTACGCCCCGAGAGTGTATATTCGCAACGTATCCATGCCAACGTTGACAAGAACCAAAACCGGACCAACATTAGACTACTCAGTTGCGCCCTAACAGTATAACTTTGGAAGCTGTACTTTTTCTCATTCAATCGAACAAAGAGTAAAACCTAATTATATTGTTCTATTACGCCCCCAGAGTGTATATTCGCAACGTATCCATGCCAACGTTCACAAGAACCAAAACCGGACCAACATTAGACTACTCGCTTGCGCCTAACAAAGATAACTTTGGAAACAAGAATTTTTCTCATTCAATCGAACAAAGAGTAAAACCTAATTATATTGTTCTATTACGCCCCGAGAGTGTATATTCGCAACGTATCCATGCCATAGTTCACAAGAACCAAAACCGGACCAACATTAGGCTACTCTGCGCTACCTAACAGTATAACTTTGGAAACAGTACTTTTTCTCATTCAATCGAACAAAGAGTAAAACCTAATTATATTGTTCAATTACGCCCCGAGAGTGTATATTCGCAACGTATCCATGCCAACGTTCACAAGAACCAAAACCGGACCAACATTAGACTACTCGCTTGCGCCTAACAAAGATAACTTTGGAAACAAGATTTTTTTCTCATTCAATCGAACAAAGAGTAAAACCAAATTATATTGTTATATTACGCCCCGAGAGTGTATATTCGCAACGTATCCATGCCATAGTTCACAAGAACCAAAACCGGACCAACATTAGGCTACACAGTGGCGCCCAAACAGTATAACTTTGGAAGCAGTACTTTTGCTCATTCAATCGAACAAAGAGTAAAACCTAATTATATTGTTCTATTACGCCTCGAGAGTGTATATTCGCAACGTATCCATGCCAACGTTCACAAGAACCAAAACCGGACCAACATTAGACTACTCAGTTGCGCCCTAACAGTATAACTTTGGAAACAGTACTTTTTCTAATTCAATCGAACAAAGAGTAAAACCAAATTATATTGTTCTATTACCCCCCCGAGTGTATATTCGCAACGTATCCATGCCAACGTTCACAAGAACCAAAACCGGACCAACATTAGACTACTTTGCGCCTAACGATTACTTTGGAAACAGATTTTCCTCATTCAATCGAACAAAGAGTAAAACCTAATTATATTGTTCTATTACGCCCGAGAGTGTATATTCGCAACGTATCCATGCCATAGTTCACAAGAACCAAAACCGGACCAACATTAGGCTACTCAGTTGCGCCCTAACAGTATAACATTGGAAACAGTACTTTTTCTCATTCAATCGAACTAAGAGTAAAACCTAATTATATTGTTCTATTACGCCCCGAGAGTGTATATTCGCAACGTATCCATGCCATAGTTCACAAGAACCAAAACCGGACCAACATTAGGCTACTCAGTTGCGCCCTAACAGTATAACTTTAGAAACAGTACTTTTTCTCATTCAATCGAACAAAGAGTAAAACCTAATTATATTGTTCTATTACGCCCCGAGAGTGTATATTCGCAACGTATCCATGCCAACGTTCACAAGAACCAAAACTGGACCAACATTAGGCTACTCAGTTGCGCCCTAACAGTATAACTTTAGAAACAGTACTTTTTCTCATTCAATCGAACAAAGAGTAAAACCTAAATTTATTGTTCTATTACGCCCCCAGAGTGTATATTCGCAACGTATCCATGCCATAGTTCACAAGAACCAAAACCGGACCAACATTAGGCTACTCAGTTGCGCCCTAACAGTATAACTTTGGAAACAAGATTTTTCTCATTCAATCGAACAAAGAGTAAAACGTAATTATATTGTTCTATTACGCCCGAGAGTGTATATTCCCAACGTATCCATGCCAACATTTACAAGAACCAAAACCGGACCAACATTAGACTACTCAGTTGCGCCCTAACAGTATAACTTTGGAAACAGTACTTTTTCTCATTCAATCGAACTAAGAGTAAACCCTAATTATATTGTTCTATTACGCCCCGAGAGTGTATATTCGCAACGTATCCATGCCAACGTTCACAAGAACCAAAACCGGACCAACATTAGACTACTCAGTTGCGCCCTAACAAAGATAACTTTGGAAGCAGATTTTTTTCTCATTCAATCGAACAAAGAGTAAAACCTAATTATATTGTTCTATTACGCCCCCGAGTGTACATTCGCAACGTATCCATGCCAACGTTCACAAGAACCAAAACCGACCAACATTAGACTACTCGCTTGCGCCCTAACAAGATAACTTTGGAAACAAGATTTTTCTCATTCAATCGAACAAAGAGTAAAACCTAATTATATTGTTCTATTACGCCCGAGAGTGTATATTCGCAACGTATCCATGCCATAGTTCACAAGAACCAAAACCGACCAACATTAGGCTACTGCTTGCGCCCTAACAGTATAACTTTGGAAACAGTACTTTTTCTCATTCAATCGAACAAAGAGTAAAACCTAATTATATTGTTCAATTACGCCCCGAGAGTGTATATTCGCAACGTATCGATGCCAACGTTCACAAGAACCAAAACCGGACCAACATTAGACTACTCGCTTGCGCCTAACAAAGGTATAACTTTGGAAATGATTTTTCTCATTCAATCGAACAAAGAGTAAAACCAAATTATATTGTTATATTACGCCCCGAGAGTGTATATTCGCAACGTATCCATGCCATAGTTCACAAGAACCAAAACCGGACCAACATTAGGCTACTCAGTTGCGCCCTAACAGTATAACTTTGGAAACAGTATTTTTTCTCATTCAATCGAACAAAGAGTAAAACCTAATTATATTGTTCTATTACGCCTCGAGAGTGTATATTCGCAACGTATCCATGCCAACGTTCACAAGAACCAAAACCGGACCAACATTAGACTACTCAGTTGCGCCCTAACAGTATAACTTTGGAAACAGTACTTTTTCTCATTCAATCGAACAAAGAGTAAAACCTAATTATATTGTTCTATTACGCCCAGTGTATATTCGCAACGTATCCATGCCAACGTTCACAAGAACCAAAACCGGACCAACATTAGACTACTCATTGCGCCCTAACGGTATTACTTTGGAAACAAGATTTTTCTCATTCAATCGAACAAAGAGTAAAACCTAATTATATTGTTCTATTACGCCCGAGAGTGTATATTCGCAACGTATCCATGCCATAGTTCACAAGAACCAAAACCGACCAACATTAGGCTACTCGCTTGCGCCTAACAAGATAACTTTGGAAACAAGATTTGTCTCATTCAACCGAACAAAGAGTAAAACCTAATTATATTGTTCTATTATGCCCCGAGAGTGTATATTCGCAACGTATCCATGCCAACATTCACAAGAACCAAAACTGGACCAACATTAGGCTACTCAGTTGCGCCCTAACAGTATAACTTTAGAAACAGTACTTTTTCTCATTCAATCGAACAAAGAGTAAAACCTAAATTTATTGTTCTATTACGCCCCCAGAGTGTATATTCGCAACGTATCCATGCCATAGTTCACAAGAACCAAAACCGGACCAACATTAGGCTACTCAGTTGCGCCCTAACAGTATAACTTTGGAAACAGTACTTTTTCTCATTCAATCGAACAAAGAGTAAAACGTAATTATATTGTTCTATTACGCCCCGAGAGTGTATATTCGCAACGTATCCATGCCATAGTTCACAAGAACCAAAACCGGACCAACATTAGGCTACTCAGTTGCGCCCTAACAGTATAACTTTGGAAACAGTACTTTTTCTCATTCAATCGAACTAAGAGTAAACCCTAATTATATTGTTCTATTACGCCCCGAGAGTGTATATTCGCAACGTATCCATGCCAACGTTCACAAGAACCAAAACCGGACCAACATTAGACTACTCAGTTGCGCCCTAACAGTATAACTTTGGAAGCAGTACTTTTTCTCATTCAATCGAACAAAGAGTAAAACCTAATTATATTGTTCTATTACGCCCCCAGAGTGTATATTCGCAACGTATCCATGCCAACGTTCACAAGAACCAAAACCGGACCAACATTAGACTACTCAGTTGCGCCCTAACAGTATAACTTTGGAAACAGTACTTTTTCTCATTCAATCGAACAAAGAGTAAAACCTAATTATATTGTATTATTTACGCCCCGAGAGTGTATATTCGCAACGTATCCATGCCATAGTTCACAAGAACCAAAACCGGACCAACATTAGGCTACTCAGTTGCGCCCTAACAGTATAACTTTGGAAACAGTACTTTTTCTCATTCAATCGAACAAAGAGTAAAACCTAATTATATTGTTCTATTACGCCCCCAGAGTGTATATTTGCAACGTATCCATGCCAACGTTCACAAGAACCAAAACCGGACCAACATTAGACTACTGATTGCGCCTAACAAAGATAACTTGGAAACGCATTTTTCTCATTCAATCGAACAAAGAGTAAAACCTAATTATATTGTTCTATTTTGCCCCGAGAGTGTATATTCGGAACGTATCCATGCCAACGTTCACAAGAACCAAAACCGGACCAACATTAGATCGCCAGGCCCTAACAGTAATGCTTTGGAAACAGTACTTTTTCTCATTCAATCGAACAAAGAGTAATACCTAATTATATTGTTCTATTACGCCCCGAGAGTGTAAATTTGCTACGTATCGATGCCAACGTTCACAAGAACCAAAATCGAATCAACATTAGACTCCTCAGTTGTGCCCAAACAGTATAACTTTGGAAACAGTACTTTTTCTCATTCAATCGAACAAAGAGTAAAACCCAATTATTTTTTTCTACTATGCCCCGAGAGGGTATATTCGCTACGTATCCTTGCCAACGTTCACAAGAACCAAAACCGGACGAACATTAGACTACTTAGTTGCGCCCTAACAGTAATGCTTTGGAAACAGTACTTTTTCTCATTCTATCGAACAAAGAGTAAAACCTAATTATATTGTTCTATTACACTCCGAGAGTGTAAATTTGCAACGTATCGATGCCAATGTTCACAAGAACCAAAACCGCACCAACATTAGACTACTCAGCTGCGCCCTAACAGTATAACGTTGGAAACAGTACTTTTTCTCATTCAATCGAACAAAGAGTAAAATCTAATTATATTGTTCTATTATGCTCCGAGAGTGTATATTCGCAACGTATCCATGCCAACGTTCACAAGAACCAAAACCGGACCAACATTAGACTACTCAGTTGTGCCCTAACAGTATAACGTTGGAAACAAAGATTTTGCTCATTCAATCGAACAAAGAGTAAAACCTAATTATATTGTTCTATTATGCCCCGAGAGTGTATATTCGCAACGTATCCATGCCAACGTTCACAATAACCAAAACCGGACCAACATTAGACTACTCAGTTGCGCCCTAACAGTAATGCTTTGGAAACAGTACTTTTTCTCATTCAATCGAACAACGAGTAAAACCTAATTTTATTATTCTATTATGCCCCGAGAGTGTAAATTTGCAACGTATCGATGCCAACGTTCACAAGAACCAAAACCGGACCAACATTAGACTACTCTGCGCCTAACAAGTAATGCTTTGGAAACAAGATTTTCTCATTCAATCGAACAAAGAGTAAAACCCTATTATATTTTTCTACTATGCCCCGAGAGGGTATATTCGCAACGTATCCAGGACAACCTTCACAAGAACCAAAATCGGACCAACATTAGACTACTTTGTTGCGCCCTAACAGTAATGCTTTGGAAACAGTATTTTTTCTCATTCAATCGAACAAAGAGTAAAACCTAATTATATTGTTCTATTACGCTCCGAGAGTGTAAATTTGCAACGTATCGATGCCAATGTTCACAGGAACCAAAACCGGACCAACATTAGACTACTCAGTTGCGCCCTAACAGAATAACGTTGGAAATAGTACTTTTTCTCATTCAATCGAACAAAGAGTAAAACCTAATTATATTGTTCTATTATGGCCCGAGAGTGTATATTCGCAACGTATCCATGCCAACGTTCACAAGAACCAAAACCGGACCAACAATTAGAGTACTCAGTTGCGCCCTAACAGTATAACGTTGGAAACAGTAATTTTTCTCATTCAATCGAACAAAGAGTAAAACCTAATTATATTGTTCTATTATGTCCCGAGAGTGTATATTCGCAACGTATCCATGCCAAAGTTCACAAGAACCAAAACCGGACCAACATTAGACTACTCAGTTGCGCCCTAACAGTATAACTTTGGAAACAGTACTTTTTCTCATTCAATCGAACAAAGAGTAAAACCTAATTATATTGTTCTATTATGCCCCGAGAGTGTATATTCGCAACGTATCCATGCCAACGTTCACAAGAACCAAAACCGGACCAACATTAGACTACTCCTTGCGCCCTAACAGTAATGCTTTGGAAACAGTACTTTTTCTCATTCAATCGAACAAAGAGTAAAACCTAATTAAATTATTCTATTATGTCCCGAGAGTGTATATTCGCAACGTATCCATGACAACGTTCACAAGAACCAAAACCGGACCAACATTAGACTACTTAGTTGCGCCCTAACAGTAATGCTTTGGAAACAGTACTTTTTCTCATTCAATCGAACAAAGAGTAAAACCTAATTATATTGTTCTATTACGCTCCGAGAGTGTAAATTTGCAACGTATCGATGCCAATGTTCACAAAAACCAAAACCGGACCAACATTAGACTACTCAGTTGCGCCCTAACAGTATAACGTTGGAAACAGTACTTTTTCTCATTCAATCGAACAAAGAGTAAAACCTAATTAAATTGTTCTATTATGCCCCGAGAGTGTATATTCGGAACGTATCCATGCCAACGTTCACAAGAACCAAAACCGGACCAACATTAGACCGCTCGCTAAGGCCCCTAACAAGAATGCTTTGGAAACAAGATTTTTCTCATTCAATCGAACAAAGAGTAATACCTAATTATATTGTTCTATTACGCCCCGAGAGTGTAAATTTGCTACGTATCGATGCCAACGTTCACAAGAACCAAAATCGAACCAACATTAGACTCCTCAGTTGTGCCCAAACAGTATAACTTTGGAAACAGTACTTTTTCTCATTCAATCGAACAAAGAGTAAAACCCAATTATTTTTTTCTACTATGCCCCGAGAGGGTATATTCGCTACGTATCCTTGCCAACGTTCACAAGAACCAAAACCGGACGAACATTAGACTACTTAGTTGCGCCGTAACAGTAATGCTTTGGAAACAGTACTTTTTCTCATTCTATCGAACAAAGAGTAAAACCTAATTATATTGTTCTATTACACTCCGAGAGTGTAAATTTCCAACGTATCGATGCCAATGTTCACAAGAACCAAAACCGGACCAACATTAGACTACTCAGTTGCGCCCTAACAGTATAACGTTGGAAACAGTACTTTTTCTCATTCAATCGAACAAAGAGTAAAATCTAATTATATTGTTCTATTATGCTCCGAGAGTGTATATTCGCAACGTATCCATGCCAACGTTCACAAGAACCAAAACCGGACCAACATTAGACTACTCAGTTGCGCCCTAACAAAGATAACGTTGGAAACAAGATTTTTCTCATTCAATCGAACAAAGAGTAAAACCTAATTATATTGTTCTATTATGCCCCGAGAGTGTATATTCGCAACGTATCCATGCCAACGTTCACAAGAACCAAAACCGGACCAACATTAGACTACTCAGTTGCGCCCTAACAATAATGCTTTGGAAACAGTACTTTTTCTCATTCAATCGAACAAAGAGTAAAACCTAATTAAATTATTCTATTATGCCCCGAGAGTGTATATTCGGAACGTATCCATGCCAACGTTCACAAGAAGCAAAACCGGACCAACATTAGACTACTCAGTTGCGCCCTAACAGTAATGCTTTGGAAACAGTACTTTTTCTCATTCAATAGAAAGAGTAAAACCTAATTATATTATTCTATTATGCCCCGAGAGTGTATATTCGCAACGTATCCATGCCAACGTTCACAAGAACCAAAACCGGACCAACATTAGACTACTCAGTTGCGTCCTAACAGTAATGCTTTGGAAACAAGATTTTTCTCATTCAATCGAACAAAGAGTAAAACCCTATTATATTTTTCTACTATGCCCCGAGAGGGTATATTCGCAACGTATCCAGGACAACCTTCACAAGAACCAAAACCGGACCAACATTAGACTACTGTTGCGCCCTAACAGTAATGCTTTGGAAACAGTACTTTTTCTCATTCAATCGAACAAAGAGTAAAACCTAATTATATTGTTCTATTATGCCCCGAGAGTGTATATTCGCAACGTATCCATGCCAACGTTCACAAGAACCAAATCCGGACCAACATTAGACTACTCGCTTGCGCCTAACAAAGATAACGTTGGAAACAGTACTTTTTCTCATTCAATCGAACAAAGAGTAAAACCTAATTATATTGTTCTATTATGGCCCGAGAGTGTATATTCGCAACGTATCCATGCCAACGTTCACAAGAACCAAAACCGGACCAACAATTAGAGTACTCAGTTGCGCCCTAACAGTATAACGTTGGAAACAGTAATTTTTCTCATTCAATCGAACAAAGAGTAAAACCTAATTATATTGTTCTATTATGTCCCGAGAGTGTATATTCGCAACGTATCCATGCCAAAGTTCACAAGAACCAAAACCGGACCAACATTAGACTACTCAGTTGTGCCCTAACAGTATAACATTGGAAATAAGATTTTTCTCATTCAATCGAACAAGGAGTAAAACCTAATTATATTGTTCTATTATGCCCCGAGAGTGTATATTCGCAACGTATCCATGCCAACGTTCACAAGAACCAAAACCGGACCAACATTACACTACTCGCTTGCGCCTAACAAGAATGCTTTGGAAACAAGATTTTTTCTCATTCAATCGAACAAAGAGTAAAACCTAATTAAATTATTCTATTATGCCCCGAGAGTATATATTCTAACGTATCCATGCCAACGTTCACAAGAAGCAAACTCGGACCAACATTAGACTACTCTTGCGCCTAACAAGAATGCTTTGGAAACAAGATTTCTTTCTCATTCAATCGAACAAAGAGTAAAACCCAATTATATTGTTCTATTAAGCCCGGAGAGGGTATATTCACAACGTATCCATGCCAACGTTCACAAGAACAAAAAACGGAACAACATTAGACTACGCCCTAACAGTATAACTTTGGAAACAGTACTTTTTCTCATTCAATCGAACAAAGAGTAAAACCCAATTATATTTTTCTACTATGCCCCGAGAGGGTATATTCGCAACGTATCCATGACAACGTTCACAAGAACCAAAACCGGACCAACATTAGACTACTTAGTTGCGCCCTAACAGTAATGCTTTGGAAACAGTACTTTTTCTCATTCAATCGAACAAAGAGTAAAACCTAATTATATTGTTCTATTACGCTCCGAGAGTGTAAATTTGCAACGTATCGATGCCAATGTTCACAAGAACCAAAACCGGACCAACATTAGACTACTCAGTTGCGCCCTAACAGTATAACGTTGGAAACAGCACATTTTCTCATTCAATCGAACAAAGAGTAAAACCTAATTAAATTATTCTATTATGCCCCGAGAGTGTATATTCGGAACGTATCCATGCCAACGTTCACAAGAAGCAAACCGGACCAACATTAGACTACTCAGTTGCGCCCTAACAGTAATGCTTTGGAAACAGTACTTTTTCTCATTCAATCGAACAAAGAGTAAAACCCAATTATATTGTTCTATTATGCCAGGAGAGGGTATATTCACAACGTATCCCTGCCAACGTTCACAAGAACAAAAAACGGAACAACATTAGACTACTCAGTTGCGCCCTAACAGTACAACTTTGCAAACAGTACTTTTTCTTATTCAATCGAACAAAGAGTAAAACCTAATTATATTGTTCTATTACGCCCCGAGAGTGTAAATTTGCAACGTATCTATGCCATCGTTCACAACAACCCAAACCGGACCAACATTAGACTACTTAGTTGCGCCCTAACAGTAATGCTTTGGAAACAGTACTTTTTCTCACTCAATCGAGCAAAGAGTAAAACCTAATTATATTATTCTATTACGCCCCGAGAGTGTAAATTTGCAACGTATCGATGTCAATGTTCACAAGAACCAAAACCGGACCAACATTAGACTACTCAGTTGCGCCCTAACAGTATAACGTTGGAAACAGTACTTTTTCTCATTCAATCGAACAAAGAGTAAAACCTAATTATATTGTTCTATTACGCCCCGAGAGTGTAAATTTGCTACGTATCAATGCCAACGTTCACAAGAACCAAAATCGAACCAACATTAGACTACTCAGTTGCGCCCTAACAGTATAACTTTGGAAACAGTACTTTTTCTCATTCAATCGAACAAAGAGTAAAACCCAATTATATTTTTCTACTATGCCCCGAGAGGGTATATTCGCAACGTATCCATCCCAACGTTCACAAGAACCAAAACCGGACCAACATTAGATTACTTAGTTGCGCCCTAACAGTAATGCTTTGGAAACAGTACTTTCTCTCATTCAATCGAACAAAGAGTAAAACCTTATTAAATTATTCTATTACACTCCGAGAGTGTAAATTTGCAACGTATCGATGCCAATGTTCACAAGAACCAAAACCGGACCAACATTAGACTACTCAGTTGCGCCCTAACAAAGATAACGTTGGAAACAGTACTTTTTCTCATTCAATCGAACAAAGAGTAAAACCTAATTATATTGTTCTATTATGCCCCGAGAGTGTATATTCGCAACGTATCCATGCCAACGTTCAAAAGAACCAAAACCGGACCAACATTAGACTACTCAGTTGCGCCCTAACAGTATAACATTGGAAACAGTACTTTTTCTCATTCAATCGAACAAAGAGTAAAACCCAATTATATTGTTCTATTAAGCCCGGAGAGGGTATGTTCACAACGTATCCATGACAACGTTCACAAGAACCAAAACCGGACCAACATTAGACTACTCAGTTGCGCCCTAACAATAATGCTTTGGAAACAGTACTTTTTCTCATTCAATCGAACAAAGAGTAAAACTTAATTATATTGTTCTATTACGCTCCGAGAGTGTAAATTTGCAACGTATCGATGCCAATGTTCACAAAAACCAAAACCGGACCAACATTAGACTACTCAGTTGCGCCCTAACAGTATAACGTTGGAAAAAGTACTTTTTCTCATTCAATCGAACAAAGAGTAAAACCTAATTAAATTGTTCTATTATGCCCCGAGAGTGTATATTCACAACGTATCCCTGCCAACGTTCACAAGAACCAAAACCGGACCAACATTAGATCGCTCAATAAGGCCCTAACGAATGCTTTGAAACAAGATTTTTCTCATTCAATCGAACAAAGAGTAATACCTAATTATATTGTTCTATTACGCCCCGAGAGTGTAAATTTGGTACGTATCGATGCCAACGTTCACAAGAACCAAAATCGAACCAACATTAGACTCTCGCTTGTGCCCAAACAAGATAACTTTGGAAACAGTACTTTTTCTCATTCAATCGAACAAAGAGTAAAACCCAATTATTTTTTTCTACTATGCCCCGAGAGGGTATATTCGCTACGTATCCTTGCCAACGTTCACAAGAACCAAAACCGGACCAACATTAGACTACTTAGTTGCGCCCTAACAGTAATGCTTTGGAAACAGTACTTTTTCTCATTCTATCGAACAAAGAGTAAAACCTAATTATATTGTTCTATTACACTCCGAGAGTGTAAATTTCCAACGTATCGATGCCAATGTTCACAAGAACCAAAACCGGACCAACATTAGACTACTCAGTTGCGCCCTAACAGTATAACGTTGGAAACAGTACTTTTTCTCATTCAATCGAACAAAGAGTAAAATCTAATTATATTGTTCTATTATGCCCGAGAGTGTATATTCGCAACGTATCCATGCCAACGTTCACAAGAACCACAACCGGACCAACATTAGACTACTCGGTTGTGCCCTAACAAGATAACGTTGGAAACAAGATTTTTCTCATTCAATCGAACAAAGAGTAAAACCTAATTATATTGTTCTATTACGCCCCGAGAGTGTATATTCGCAACGTATCCAGGACAACCTTCACAAGACCCAAAACCGGACCAACATTAGACTACTGTTGCGCCCTAACAGTAATGCTTTGGAAACAGTACTTTTTCTCATTCAATCGAACAAAGAGTAAAACCTAATTAAATTATTCTATTATGCCCCGAGAGTATATATTCGGAACGTATCCATGCCAACGTTCACAAGAAGCAAAACCGGACCAACATTCGACTACTCAGTTGCGCCCTAACAGTAATGCTTTGGAAACAGTACTCTTTCTCATTCAATCGAACAAAGAGTAAAACCCTATTATATTTTTCTACTATGCCCCGAGAGGGTATATTCGCAACGTATCCAGGACAACCTTCACAAGAACCAAAATCGGACCAACATTAGACTACTTTGTTGCGCCCTAACAGTAATGCTTTGGAAACAGTACTTTTTCTCATTCAATCGAACAAAGAGTAAAACCTAATTATATTGTTCTATTACGCTCCGAGAGTGTAAATTTGCAACGTATCGATGCCAATGTTCACAGGAACCAAAACCGGACCAACATTAGACTACTCAGTTGCGCCCTAACAGTATAACGTTGGAAACAGTACTTTTTCTCATTCAATCGAACAAAGAGTAAAACCTAATTATATTGTTCTATTATGGCCCGAGAGTGTATATTCGCAACGTATCCATGCCAACGTTCACAAGAACCAAAACCGGACCAACAATTAGAGTACTCAGTTGCGCCCTAACAGTATAACGTTGGAAACAGTAATTTTTCTCATTCAATCGAACAAAGAGTAAAACCTAATTATATTGTTCTATTACGCCCCGAGAGTGTATATTCGCAACGTATCCATGCCAAAGTTCACAAGAACCAAAACCGGACCAACATTAGGCTACTCAGTTGCGCCCTAACAGTATAACTTTGGAAACAGTACTTTTTCTCATTCAATCGAACAAAGAGTAAAACCTAATTATATTGTTCTATTACGCCCCGAGAGTGTATATTCGCAACGTATCCATGCCAACGTTCACAAGAACCAAACCGGACCAACATTAGACTACTCGATTGCGCCTAACAAGAATGCTTTGGAAACAAGCATTTTTTTCTCATTCAATCGAACAAAGAGTAAAACCTAATTAAATTGTTCTATTATGTCCCGAGAGTGTATATTCGCAACGTATCCATGCCAACGTTCACAAGAACCAAAACCGGACCAACATTAGACTACTCAGTTGCGCCCTAACAGTAATGCTTTGGAAACAGTACTTTTTCTCATTCAATCGAACAAAGAGTAAAACCCAATTATATTGTTCTATTAAGCCCGGAGAGGGTATATTCACAACGTATCCATGCCAACGTTCACAAGAACAAAAAACGGAACAACATTAGACTACGCCCTAACAAAGATAACTTTGGAAACAGATTTTTCTCATTCAATCGAACAAAGAGTAAAACCCAATTATATTTTTCTACTATGCCCCGAGAGGGTATATTCGCAACGTATCCATGACAACGTTCACAAGAACCAAAACCGGACCAACATTAGACTACTTAGTTGCGCCCTAACAGTAATGCTTTGGAAACAGTACTTTTTCTCATTCAATCGAACAAAGAGTAAAACCTAATTATATTGTTCTATTACGCCCCGAGAGTGTATATTCGCAACGTATCCATGCCAACGTTCACAAGAACCAAAACCAGACCAACATTAGACTACTCAGTTGCGCCCTAACAGTATAACTTTGGAAACAGTACTTTTTCTCATTCAATCGAACAAAGAGTAAAACCTAATTATATTGTGCTATTATACCCGAGAGTGTATATTCTAACGTATCCATGTCAACGTTCGTAAGCAAACCGGACCAACATTAGATCGTTGCCCCTAACAAGAATGCTTTGGAAACAAGATTTTTCTCATTCAATCGAACAAAGAGTAATACCTAATTATATTGTTCTATTACGCCCCGAGAGTGTAAATTTGCTACGTATCGATGCCAACGTTCACAAGAACCAAAATCGAACCAACATTAGACTCCTCAGTTGTGCCCAAACAGTATAACTTTGGAAACAGTACTTTTTCTCATTCAATCGAACAAAGAGTAATACCTAATTATATTGTTCTATTACGCCCCGAGAGTGTAAATTTGCTACGTATCGATGCCAACGTTCACAAGAACCAAAATCGAACCAACATTAGACTCTCGCTTGTGCCCAAACAAGATAACTTTAGAAACAAGATTTTTCTCATTCAATCGAACAAAGAGTAAAACCCAATTATTTTTTTCTACTATGCCCCGAGAGGGTATATTCGCTACGTATCCTTGCCAACGTTCACAAGAACCAAAACCGACGAACATTAGACTACTTAGTTGCGCCGTAACAGTAATGCTTTGGAAACAGTACTTTTTCTCATTCTATCGAACAAAGAGTAAAACCTAATTATATTGTTCTATTACACTCCGAGAGTGTAAATTTCCAACGTATCGATGCCAATGTTCACAAGAACCAAAACCGGACCAACATTAGACTACTCAGTTGCGCCCTAACAGTATAACGTTGGAAACAGTACTTTTTCTCATTCAATCGAACAAAGAGTAAAATCTAATTATATTGTTCTATTATGCTCCGAGAGTGTATATTCGCAACGTATCCATGCCAACGTTCACAAGAACCAAAACCGGACCAACATTAGACTACTCAGTTGTGCCCAAACAGTATAACGTTGGAAACAGTACTTTTTCTCATTCAATCGAACAAAGAGTAAAACCTAATTATATTGTTCTATTATGCCCCGAGAGTGTATATTCGCAACGTATACATGCCAACGTTCACAAGAACCAAAACCGGACCAACATTAGACTACTCGCTTGCGCCTAACAAGAATGCTTTGGAAACAAGATTTTTCTCATTCAATCGAACAAAGAGTAAAACCTAATTATTTTGTTCTATTATGCCCCGAGAGTGTAAATTTGCAACGTATCGATGCCAACGTTCACAAGAAGCAAAACCGGACCAACATTAGACTACTCTTGCGCCTAACAAGAATGCTTTGGAAACAAGAGATTTTCTCATTCAATCGAACAAAGAGTAAAACCCTATTATATTTTTCTACTATGCCCCGAGAGGGTATATTCGCAACGTATCCAGGACAACCTTCACAAGAACCAAAATCGGACCAACATTAGACTACTTTGTTGCGCCCTAACAAGAATAATGCTTTGGAAACAAGATTTTTCTCATTCAATCGAACAAAGAGTAAAACCTAATTATATTGTTCTATTACGCCCCGAGAGTGTAAATTTGCAACGTATCGCTGCCATCGCTCACCAGAACCAAAACCGGACCAACATTAGACTACTCGCTTGCGCCTAACAAGATAACGTTGGAAATAGTACTTTTTCTCATTCAATCGAACAAAGAGTAAAACCTAATTATATTGTTCTATTATGGCATGAGAGTGTATATTCGCAACGTATCCATGCCAACGTTCACAAGAACCAAAACCGGACCAACAATTAGAGTACTCAGTTGCGCCCTAACAGTATAACGTTGGAAACAGTAATTTTTCTCATTCAATCGAACAAAGAGTAAAACCTAATTATATTGTTCTATTACGCCCCGAGAGTGTATATTCGCAACGTATCCATGCCAAAGTTCACAAGAACCAAAACCGGACCAACATTAGACTACTCAGTTGTGCCCTAACAGTATAACATTGGAAATAATACTTTTTCTCATTCAATCGAACAAAGAGTAAAACCTAATTATATTGTTCTATTATGCCCCGAGAGTGTATATTCGCAACGTATCCATGCCAACGTTCACAAGAACCAAAACCGGACCAACATTAGACTACTCATTGCGCCTAACAAGAATGCTTTGGAAACAAGATTTTTCTCATTCAATCGAACAAAGAGTAAAACCTAATTAAATTATTCTATTATGCCCCGAGCGTGTATATTCGGAACGTATCCATGCCAACGTTCACAAGAACCAAAACCGGACCAAACTTAGACTACCTGCGCCTAACAAGAATGCTTTGGAAACAAAGATCTTTCTCATTCAATCGAACAAAGAGTAAAACCTAATTATATTGTTCTATTACCCCCCGAGAGTGTATATTCGCAACGTATCCATGCCAACGTTCACAAGAACCAAAACCGGACCAACATTAGACTACACTTGCGCGTAACAAAGATAACTTTGGGAACAAGATTTTTCTCATTCAATCAAACAAAGAGTAAAACCTAATTATATTGTTCTATTTTGCCCCGAGAGTGTATATTCGCAACGTATCCATGCCAACGTTCACAAGAACCAAAACCGGACCAACATTAGATTACTCGCTGCGCCTAACAAGATATCTTTGGAAGCAGTACTTTTTCTCATTCAATCGAACAAAGAGTAAAACCTAATTATATTGTTCTATTACGCCCCGAGAGTGTATATTCGCAACGTATCCATGCCAACGTTCACAAGAACCAAAACCGGACCGACATTAGACTACTCTGCGCCGTAACAGTATAACTTTGTGAACAGTACCTTTTCTCATTCAATCGAACAAAGAGTAAAACCTAATTATATTGTTCTATTACGCCCCGAGAGTGTATATTCGCAACGTATCCATGCCATAGTTCACAAGAACCAAAACCGGACCAACATTAGACTACTCAGTTGCGCCCTAACAGTATAACTTTGGAAACAAGATTTTTCTCATTCAATCGAACAAAGAGTAAAACCTAATTATATTGTTCTATTATGCCCGAGAGTGCATATTCGCAACGTATCAATGCCAACGTTCACCCTAATAGTATATCTTTGGAAACAATACTTTTTCTCATTCAATCGAACAAAGAGTAAAACCTATATATTGTTCTATTATGCCCCGAGAGTGTATATTCGCAACGTATCCATGCCAACGTTCACAAGAACCAAAATCGAACCAACATTAGACAACTCAGTTGCGCCCTAACAGTATATCTTTGGAAACAGTACTTTTTCTCATTCAATCGAACAAAGAGTAAAATCTAATTATATTGTTCTATTTTGCCCCGAGAGTGTATATTCGCAACGTATCCATGCCAACGTTCACAAGAACCAAAACCGGACCAACATTAGATTACTCAGTTGCGCCCTAACAGTATATCTTTGGAAGCAGTACTTTTTCTCATTCAATCGAACAAAGAGTAAAACCAAATTATATTGTTCTATTATGCCCCTAGAGTGTATATTCGCAACGTATCCATGCCAAAGTTTACAAGAACCAAAACCGAGTAGCATTAGGCTACTCATGCGCCTAACAAGATATCTTTGGAAGCAAGATTTTTCTCATTCAATCGAACAAAGAGTAAAACCTAATTATATTGTTCTATTACGCCCTGAGAGTGTATATTCGCAACGTATCCATTCCAACGTTCACAAGAACCAAAACCGGAACAACAATAGACTACTCGCTTGCGCCCTAACAATACAACTTTGGAAACGATTTTCCTCATTTAATCGAACAAAGAGTAAAACCTAATTATATTGTTGTATTATGCCCCGAGAGTGTATATTCGCAACGTATCCATGCCAACGTTCACAAGAACCAAAATCGGACCAACATTAGATTACTCAGTTGCGCCCTAACAGTATATCTTTGGAAGCAGTACTTTTTCTTATTCAATCGAACAAAGAGTAAAACCTAATTATATTGTTCTATTATGCCCCGAGAGTGTAAATTTGCAACGTATCGATGTCAATGTTCACAAGAACCAAAACCGGTACAACATTAGATTACTCAGTTGCACCATAACAGTATAACATTGGAAACAGTACTTTTTCTCATTCAATCGAACAAAGAGTAAAACGTAATTATATTGTTCCATTATGCCCCGAGAGTGTAAATTTGCAACGTATCGATGTCAATGTTCACGAGAACCAAAACCGGTAAAATATTAGATTACTCAGTTGCGCCATAACTGTAAGGTACTGGACTTCTAAAACTATGAAGTTACGGTGTACCTTTGGTTGGAAAGCCATTTGGATGGTTTCGGTGAAGTCCGGGAGCTTTCGGGCGTTTTCAATGCATTAGGAGCAAGAACGGAGCCCGAAAGGCTACTTTGGGCCGTGAGCGAAATCCGGCACTTGCGCGGATGAAGTGATGATGTGGACATGATCTAAATCATGTTTGGAGAGTCTCGGTTCGATTTGGAACGAATCGGAGGTCAAACGGTCCAAAAGTGAGTTGGAACGGAGAAGAAACGAAAAATGCTGAAATTTGGCTAAGTCCTTAAATGTTGGGCTGAGGAGACCCACTGGGTCCGGACAAGAGAGTGCTGTCCGGACAATGGCTGTCCGGACAATGGATGATGTCCGGACACAGTAGGCTGTCAAATGGGCAAAAGTGGATTTCGTGGGTGCTGTCCGGACAATGGGAGTGCTGTCCGGTCTCAGCAGCCCGAAAATGCCCAGTTTGGGCTGTTTTGAATATTGCAAAGTTGAGGGGTTTGTTTGTAATTATGCAGGGTTTTAAGTGAATAGAGGGTAATAAAACCCTTTCTCTCCCTCTCACTCCCTCAGATCACTCTCTCCCTCTCTCTCGTTCGACCGAAGCAAGAAGGAGAAGAAGGAAAGAAAGAGAAGAAAGAAAAGAGAGAAGAAGGAAGAAGATGAGGAAGATGATGGAGATCAAGGTGGAGACCTCCATGGCTATCTTCTCCCTCTTCCTCGAGCTCGAAGCAAGCTTGTAGAGGTAAGCTTCTAAGCTCCCTCTCATGGTGGATTTTCGTAGAGGGCTTTTTAAACCCTAGAAATGGTTGGGTTAGAACCCCTTGAGGCTAAATGGAAGATCAAGGCGTAAATTTAGGGATTTACGGTAGGTTTTGCATAGATGCAAACCTAGGGTTCGATTTGGGGGTTTTTAGAAATAGATGAGATTGATCTCATTTGACCCCATAGAAACCTAATTGGGGGTGCAACGAACGCGTTGGCGCGCTCGGTTCGGTGATCCGAAGAGCGGTTGCAAAGATATTAATATTTTAATATATTCATACCAGATGTCCGCAGCACGCAAGATAGGAGCCCTAAATTCATGAAAACGGAACTGGGGCATCTTGAAGTCGTGAGTTAACGCGGGGAAGTCTCAGATCGAGATTCGGTGGCCGTTCGGTGGGTCGCGCAAGATTCGAGCCGAACCGGGTCACGGGTGCCGCGGGCGGCCGATTGCGAGTGTCGACGAGCAATCGGAGAGCGAAACCAAGGTGGGTGCGTTTACCGAAGCGACTAGGTCGCCTGTATGTCTAAGAGTTACTTAACTCCTGTTGATGCATGTTCAATAACGCATAAGAAGAAATGCATGCTAGTGATATAAATAATAAATGCTAAGTTGATGCAAATGAACGAATGAGTGAAATGCATGATAGGGTTGATATGGTTAGATGACTTTCCTTGTATGCTTTCTTATCGTGCGGAGCTATGGGCGTCGCATTAGGACATAGGGTGTCTGCTTGCACACTTCCCTTATCGTGCGGCACCATAGGCTTGCATTTGGACATAGGAAGCATCAGGATGAATATTGCGACACTGAACCCTAGAGATGACTTAATTATGTATGAGTACCAAGTAGATAACTTGATGAATGATATGTGCAATGACATAGTGTAAAGAATGTTGCGAGAACATAAGCTTAGCATAACAGAAACATGCATATGAGTGGATTGATAGACATAAGAGAGCCAAGTAAAGAATGCCAAGTAAAGAATGTGAGTCATGGACTAAATGTACATATAGATCGAGTGGCATCTAACCTAGTGTAAAGAACATAGGTTATAGTAAACCTAGAGTCAATGGACCTAGGAGTGTGGCAACCCAACCTAGTGTAACAGAACATAGGTTGAGAATTGAACCTAGAGTTAAGACAACCTAGGTTATGTGACAAGGAATGAACCCTAGAGTCAAGTGGACCTAGGATGTAAAGAACAATGGACCTATTGGGTCGACTCTTGAGGGTTAAGGCCAACCCTCAAGCAAAGTGGATTCGGAATCCCAATTGTGTGCTCGATAGTGCTGGTACCGCGGGTGTAGGGGGCATGTTCCTCTCCCACGGGAAGAACTTCGAGGATTATGATCGAGCAAGAACAAAGTGAGCGCAAAGGTGTATGCGGCATGTCCCACTCCCTATCGTGAATCTTGGCTATGGGTGTATGCGGCATGTTCCTCTCCCACCGGCGGATCCCACGACCACGGTGCACGGACCTTCGGGCGGACCGTTGGGCGATGTGGTTCTTGGCTTGGCAGGCTGAGGTGTATGCGACAAGGTCCTTCACCTCGAGCCAGGCAAAGTGCGGATTATCCGCTATTGATTGACTCGTGGCCGAGTCGGGTGGCTAGCTGGAATCAGGTAGAGAGAACCTTGAGAGCTAGTGATATGTATGGTGAACCTAAGGTAATAGACACCTTAGAAGCAAGTTGGACTTGAGATGGAACCTAGGGTTATAGAAACCTTGGAAGTTAATGACATGAGCTAAGGTAAGTAGAAACCTTAGAGTTGCAACCGGTATGATTTATGAATAGCTAAATTAATGGATAGCTAAGTAAGAATGAAATGGCTAAAAAACAAAATAACGCAAAGGTAAAGAAAAGCTAAGAGCTAAAGTAATAATTTGCATGTTGCATTTGTGAGGCATGGTTTTATGTTAGTTGCAAGTTATATGCCTATATATGTGTTTGGGCTCACATATTTGCAAGGCCTCCTTGGACCTATTGGTCGAAATGTTCTCTTGGGTGATCGTACCCACGAGAACTATGGACAATAGTTCTCACCCCGTGTTGTGGTTTTGGGGTACAGTATACGCGTGAGCGGCGCAGCCAGCCGCGAGGCAAGGGCGTAGATCTCAGAGATAGCGCCCTACCAGAGACCAGAGGTAGCAAGACTCGAGGCCGTCCTAATAGCGGGACTAGAGGGTAGTGAGCAAAAATGTAACTAACTTGTGAAATGATGTAATAATAAGTAGATTGTATTTGGAAGTCTAATGTAAATTAATCGGCGATGTAAAATGAATGTGGAATGAATGTAATAACATAGGATGTGTTTATGTTGTTTGATACCTAGCTTCCTTATGCAATCGTTGTATGTTGAATACTGTTCCTAGTTGGAACCTTCTTGTAATTGTATCGATTGCGACGCCTTGGACGTACAGGGGAAACTCTGTCCGTTCGGCGGTCTGCCGGCGCGCCGAATCCGACCGAATTGGCGGGCTCGGGGCGTGACAGATTAGTTGGTATCAGAGCATAAAGTAGTGAATGGGACAATGGTTTAGGTGAACCTAGGAGGCCCTAGGATAGTGAAACCTTAAAGGTTAAGGCTCGTGAGAGACGAGGACTTGTGGCTCGTGGCGAAAGCGATTATGGATTTGGTCGTATTGTGTAATCCTCTAAGACGGATATTAGAGGTGGACTTGAGGTGTTGTTATTCTCAACCGAAGGAGTTCATGTTGGGTCGACACAACATGAAACCAGGTGATGAGAATGGACGCCCTCGTGTGACTTTCGCCTGATTGGCTCTTGAGCCGGTATTAGTGGTCTCGTGTTCGACCCGAGTTGGTCGAGAACTAATCGAGTTGTCGCGTTTCAGAAACGATGGCACCGCGTAGGCGATCTTCATCCAGATCGGCGCGGGAGGGAACAAGTGATGTTCCTAAGCAATTCGAGGCGAGTGGAGACCCGGTGCTCCGCGAGCAGATGAGTACGCTTATGGGCGTAGTGCTACGACAGGAGGAGCAGATCAAGGGGCTCCATGAGCTGTTGGCACGACAGGCTGCAGCGGCTGCGCCGGTAGCAGCGCGCCGTGTGCCGACGGGAATGGCGACGGAGTCGGGGGCAGCAGCTCCTGGTTCTGTGGAAATAGAGGCAGAGAAAGAACGGGCTTTGGCGGCCCTTATGGCCTTCAAAGAGTTTGATCCGCCTGTCTTCGATGGAGAGAATGTCGATCCATGGATCGTGGAGATGTGGATTGACTCTATGGAAACGCTTTTCGAGGAGCTGAACACCTTGGAGCGGGATAAGGTACCCCTAGCTGTGCATTGCTTAAAGTAGTCAGCGAAAGCGTGGTGGAAAGGCATTCGACGAAATCGATCGCCTAGTCTCCCTCCTATAGCGTGGGATGAGTTTCGGGGGTTGGTGTTTTCTACGTACTTCCCCGACACTGAAAAGAGAAAGCTTCAGGACAAGTTCAGGAAGCTGCAACAAGGAGACCGCTCTGTGAGAGAGTACGAGCGGGAATTTTCTCGTATCGTGAATTGTGTTCCGGATGTAGTGCGGGATGACAAGGAAAGGGCCGAATGGTTCCTGCATGGACTTCGACCGAGGATTTACAAGGAGGTTCAAATCCTTAAGCTCACAACTTTTGCGGAGGTGTTGGACCGAGCATTGTGGGCCGAACATGGCGAGGCTTTCGTGCGTGATCAGCGCGAATCTCGTGGGCATGAGCGAGAGGGCGAGGCCATCGTTGAGCAATTCGGGTGGTCAGTCGAGTTCTAGACACCACTCAAAGTCGTCCTCTACCCGATCCTCCTCTGGATGTGTGATCTGTGGTGGCTCCCACCAGGCGCGGCGGTGTGCGCCGCGTGACGGAAGGTGTATCCGTTGTGGGCAGCCAGGCCATATGCGGGATGAGTGCCCGCAAGACGAGAGTCACACCTTGATGTTGGCGACGGCGTTCTCCTCTCCCGGACAATCTGTGGGCGTGCAACCTTTGGCACGGTCTGGGGAACGAGGTGTGGTGATCAGGCAACCGGAGGGTTCGCGGCGAGCGTCAAGCGGCCACGGATATACGACCCAGGTTGCGGAGTCTGCTGCTGATGACTTCAGGGCAGGTATGAGTGAATTAAATCAAGCGAGAACTTCGCATGATTTTAAGTTAATGCACCGCATGCATTCATTGAATGGTCGTCGCTACTATTGATACATCATTATAGTAGGGACCTAGTGACGTGAGAGGAGATACCCGAGCATGCTTGTGTGAAAGCCGAGTGGCACTAGCAAATGGCTAGTTGTGATTCCTGGGCGAGAGATGAGACTCGTGGTAAAAATTAAGTGGTGCGGCGACTCTCAAGGCAACGAGTGGTGGATTGCGAGAGTTAGGCCGTGATACTTGAGGATACCCGAGTAATCCGAATGTTTCGGATGTAGTACCGATAGACCGGCGGTGGAAGTTGAACCGCTGTTGAGAGCATGATCGATTAGTTGCCGAGTACGCGCATGTGAGGCCAAGTGATACCTCGAATTGAGGTGGGCGAGTGGTGCTCGTGTAGTTGGAGTGCATAGGCCGAGTGGCCAGATGCCTGGCATAGTAGAACCACTATTGAGGAAATAGTTGGTTAGCGTTAAATTTGGCCTGTGGGCCTAGCGATACCTCCATGTGGGGTTAGAAAAGTTACTTAGTAGGCAGGGCGTGGGGCGCAGTCCGGCCGCAAGGCTGAGACTTAGCGTAGAACGCTACAGCGGCGTGGAGCGCCCGAGTACAGGTACTCGTAGAGTGCGGTTTCGATTCAGCCAAGAGAGTGGATTGGCAGTAGCACTTCAGCATTGCTAAGTGTGAAGCGGGCCATGGATCACTCGTAGGGCTGGTGGCTTGCACTAGGTGCCTAGGAGTCGACGGATTATGTAGCTCTGTAGAGCATGTCGCGTAGGACGACGTTAGCGGGTAGTGCTTGGGGACGACCCGTGCCTGGACCATTTGTGGACTGTGGAGCCTGGGCCTTATTGGCAGGTGCGCCACCGTGGAGAGGCAGCCGGCACCTATTGGTAGGGCGAGAGTTTTGGTCAGGACGGTAGTCCGAGCTTGGACCCGAGAACGTGGAGGTGCCACTTGTTTGGATCTTGAGATCGAGAATGCACTGAGAGTGCGATGATGACCCAATCCGAGAGTTGAATGTGGTTTGAGGTCTGGTTACTCCTGATTGGAGTGTGTGCGAATTCCCAAGTGAGAATCTCGCCAAAAATGTTAATTGGGTCTACGCTAGTACGAGAAACGCTAAGCGTAGTTGAGGCACGTCTAAGCGGTAGACCGACGTTGGGTTGGTGACTGTTGATCCACCCATAGAGATTGATGAGAGTGATTTGGCCATTAACTCCATTGAAGAGTTGGCTAGGTTCGCGAACGGGGGGTTCGTGTGAGTTAATTGCGGCGACGGAGCCGAATTAAGCGGTGGCAATTGGAAATTGAAGCAAGTGGTCTCTAGGGGACACTTGAGTGATGAAAGCCACGTGAGGATTGAGGATAATGCTCTTTTATGAAGTGGAATTGGGATGTGCCGAAGTGTGCCATCTCACGATAGAGCAAGATTCGGTTGATATTGAGGCACTCACCATTAGGCGATGCTCCTAAGATGTTGCTTTGGGCAATGTGGTTGATTGGACCCGAGTGCGCTCAGAGATAAGACGAGTAAACGCAAGGTGAAGTTCCTTGAAAATTTATTGCGGGTAGTGTTGGAGCGTGAAAAGTCGTTGAATGTCGACTTGCGCTTCCACTAGTGCTCGCAAAGGTGGTAATGCACTTTTGATGTTTTGCTTAGCAAATGTGAGTGAAACTAGCCTCACATTCTTCGTGGTGGGCCTTAGAATAATTCCATTTAGTGAAAGGCCATTCCGAAATCGAAAAGTGCATTGGAAGTCCCCGGTTACTCGATAAAATGAGTTGGGGTGTGAAATAATGGAAATGAGTGAGTTTCGGGGACGAAACTCTTTTTAAGGAGGAGGATGTAAGGTAATCGGACTTCTAAAACTATGAAGTTCCGGTGTACCTTTGGTTGGAAGGCCATCTGGAGGGTTTCGGTGACGTCCGGGAGCTTTCGGGCGTTTTCCATGCATTGGGAGCAAGAACGGAGCCCGAAAGGCTACTTTGGGCCGTGAGCAAAATCCGGCACTTGCGCGGATGAAGTGATGATGTGGACATGATCTAAATCATGTTTGGAGAGTCTCGGTTCGATTTGGAACGAATCGGAGGTCAAACGGTCCAAAAGTGAGTTGGAACGGAGAAGAAACGAAAAATGCTGAAATTTGGCTAAGTCCTTAAATGTTGGGCTGAGGAGACCCACTGGGTCCGGACAAGAGAGTGCTGTCCGGACAATGGCTGTCCGGACAATGGATGATGTCCGGACACAGTAGGCTGTCAAATGGGCAAAAGTGGATTTCGTGGGTGCTGTCCGGACAATGGGAGTGCTGTCCGGTCTCAGCAGCCCGAAAATGCCCAGTTTGGGCTGTTTTGAATATTGCAAAGTTGAGGGGTTTGTTTGCAATTATGTGGGGTTAAGTGAATAGAGGGTAATAAAACCCTTTCTCTCCCTCTCACTCCCTCAGATCACTCTCTCCCTCTCTCTCTGTTCGACCGAAGCAAGAAGAAGGAGAAGAAGGAAAGAAAGAGAAGAAAGAAAAGAGAGAAGAAGAAGGAAGAAGATGAGGAAGATGATGGAGATCAAGGTGGAGACCTCCATGGCTATCTTCTCCCTCTTCCTCGAGCTCGAAGCAAGCTTGTAGAGGTAAGCTTCTAAGCTCCCTCTCATGGTGGATTTTCGTAGAGGGCTTTTTAAACCCTAGAAATGGTTGGGTTAGAACCCCTTGAGGCTAAATGGAAGATCAAGGCGTAAATCTAGGGATTTACGGTAGGTTTTGCATAGATGCAAACCTAGGGTTCGATTTGGGGGTTTTTAGAAATAGATGAGATTGATCTCATTTGACCCCATAGAAACCTAATTGGGGGTGCAACGAACGCGTTGGCGCGCTCGGTTCGGTGATCCGAAGAGCGGTTGCAAAGATATTAATATTTTAATATATTCATACCAGATGTCCGCAGCACGCAAGATAGGAGCCCTAAATTCATGAAAACGGAACTGGGGCAACTTGAAGTCGTGAGTTAACGCGGGGAAGTCTCAGATCGAGATTCGGTGGCCGTTCGGTGGGTCGCGCAAGATTCGAGCCGAACCGGGTCACGGGTGCCGCGGGCGGCCGATTGCGAGTTACGACGAGCAATCGGAGAGCAAACCAAGGTGGGTGCGTACGAAGCGACTAGGTCGCTCGTATGTCTAAGAGTTACTTAACTCCCGTTGATGCATGTTCAATAACGCATAAGAAGAAATGCATGCTAGTGATATAAATAATAAATGCTAAGTTGATGCAAATGAACGAATGAGTGAAATGCATGATAGGGTTGATATGGTTAGATGACTTTCCTTGTATGCTTTCTTATCGTGCGGAGCTATGGGCGTCGCATTAGGACATAGGGTGTCTGCTTGCACACTTCCCTTATCGTGCGGCACCATAGGCTTGCATTTGGACATAGGAAGCATCAGGATGAATATTGCGACACTGAACCCTAGAGATGACTTAATTATGTATGAGTACCAAGTAGATAACTTGATGAATGATATGTGCAATGACATAGTGTAAAGAATGTTGCGAGAACATAAGCTTAGCATATCAGAAACATGCATATAAGTGGATTGATAGACATAAGAGAGCCAAGTAGAGAATGCCAAGTAAAGAATGTGAGTCATGGACTAAATGTACATATAGATCGAGTGGCATCTAACCTAGTGTAAAGAACATAGGTTATAGTAAACCTAGAGTCAATGGACCTAGGAGTGTGGCATCTAACCTAGTGTAATGAACATAGGTTGAGAACTGAACCTAGAGTTAAGACAACCTAGGTTATGTGACAAGGAATGAACCCTAGAGTCAAGTGGACCTAGGATGTAAAGAACAATGGACCTATTGGGTCGACTCTTGAGGGTTAAGGCCAACCCTCAAGCAAAGTGGATTCCGGAATCCCAGTAATTGTGTGCTCGATAGTTCTGGTTCCGCGGGTGTATGCGGCATGTTCCTCTCCCACCGGAAGAACTTCGAGGATTATGATTGAGCAAGAACAAAGTGAGCGCTAGGGTGTATGCGGCATGTTCCTCTCCCTATCAGGGAATCTTGGCTATGGGTGTATGCGGCATGTTCCTCTCCCACTGGCGGATCCCTGACCACGGTGCACGGACCTTCGGACCGTTGGGCGATGTGGTTCTTGGCTTGCAGCCGAGGTGTATGTGACAGGTCCTTCACCTCGAGCCGTGCAAAGTGCGGATTATCCGCTATTGATTGACTCGTGGCCGAGTCGGGTGGCTAGCTGGAATCAGGTAGAAAGAACCTTGAGGGCTAGTAGTATTGTGATTAGCCTAAGGTAATAGACACCTTAGAAGCAAGTTGGACTTGAGATGGAACCTAGGGTTATAGAAACCTTGGAAGTTAATGACATGAGCTAAGGTAAGTAGAAACCTTAGAGTTGCAACTGGTATGATTTATGAATAGCTAAATTAATGAATAGCTAAGTAAGAATGAAATGGCTAAACTACAAAATAGCAACAAAGTAAAGAAAAGCTAAGAGCTAAAGTAATAATTTGCATGTTGCATTTGTGAGGCATATTTTTATGTTAGTTGCAAGTAATATGTCTATATATATTTTTGGACTAACATATTTGCGGCCTTCTTGGACCTATTGGTCGAGCTGTTCTCTTGGGTGACCGTACCCACGAGAACTATGGACAATAGTTCTCACCCCCGTGTTGTGGCTTTGGGGGTACAGGTATACGCGTGAGCGCAAGCAGCCAGCGCGAGGCAAGGGCGTAGATCTGTAGATAGCGCCCTACCAGGAGACCAGAGGTAGCAGTACCCTGAGGCCGTCCTAATAGCGGGGACTAGAGGGTAGTGAGCAAAAATGTAACTAACTTGTGAAATGATGTAATAATAAGTAGATTGTATTTGGAAGTCTAATGTAAATTAATCGGCGATGTAAAATGAATGTGGAATGAATGTAATAACATAGGATGTGTTTATGTTGTTTGATACCTAGCTTCCTTATGCAATCGTTGTATGTTGAATGCTGTTCCTAGTTGGGACCTTCTTTTAATTGTATCGATTGCGACGCCTTGGACGTACGTGGAAACTCGTCCGTTCGCGGTCTGCCGGCGCGTCGAATCCGACCGAATTGGCGGGCTCGGGGCGTGACAATAACAGTATAACTTTGGAAACAGTACTTTTTCTCATTCAATCGAACAAAGAGTAAAACCTAATTATATTGTTCTATTATGCCCCGAGAGTGTATATTCGCAACGTATCTATGCCAACGTTCACAAGAACTAAAATCGGACCAACATTAGACTACTCAGTTGCGCCCTAACAGTATATCTTTGGAAACAGTACTTTTTTTCATTCAATCGAACAAAGAGTAAAATCTAATTATATTGTTCTATTTTGCCCCGAGAGTGTATATTCGCAACGTATCCATGCCAACGTTCACAAGAACTAAAATCGGACCAAAAATTAGATTACTTAGTTGCGCCCTAACAGTATATCTTTGGACGCAGTACTTTTTCTCATTCAATCGAACAAAGAGTAAAACATAATTATATTGTTCCATTATGCCCCGAGAGTGTAAATTTGCAACGTATCGATGTCAATGTTCACAAGAACTAAAACCTACAATATTAGATTACTCATGCGCCATAACGGTATAACTTTGGAAACAGTACTTTTTCTCATTCAATCGAACAAAGAGTAAAACCTAATTATATTGTTCTATTATGCCCCGAGAGTGTATATTCGCAACGTATCCATGCCAACGTTCACATGAACAAAAATCGGACCAACATTAGACAACTCAGTTGCGCCCAAACAGTATATCTTTGGAAACAGTACTTTTTCTCATTCAATCGAACAAAGAGTAAAACCTAATTATATTGTTCTATTACGCCCCGAGAGTGTATATTCGCAATGTATCCATGCCAACGTTCACAAGAACCAAAACCGGACCAACATTAGATTACTCAGTTGCGCCCTAACAGTATATCTTTGGAAGCAGTACTTTTTCTCATTCAATCGAACAAATAGTAAAACCAAATTATATTGTTCTATTATGCCCCTAGAGTGTATATTCGCAACGTATCCATGCCAAAGTTAACAAGAACCAAAACCGGAGCAACATTAGGCTACTTTGCGCCCTAACAAGATATCTTTGGAAGCAGATTTTTCTCATTCAATCGAACAAAGAGTAAAACCTAATTATATTGTTCTATTACGCCCCGAGAGTGTATATTCACAACGTATCCGTGCCAACGTTCACAAGAACCAAAACCAGTCCAATATTGGACTACTCAGTTGCGCCCTAAAAGTATATCTTTGGAAGCAGTACTTTTTCTCATTCAATCGAACAAAGAGTAAAACCTAATTATATCATTCTATTATGCCCCGAGAGTGTATATTCACAACGTATCCATTCCAACGTTCATAAGAACCAAAACCGGACCAACATTAGACTTCTTTGCGCCTAAAAGTATATCTTTGAAGCGATTTTTCTCATTCAATCGAAAAAGAGTAAAACCTAATTATATTGTTCTATTATGCCCCGAGAGTGTATATTCGCAACGTATCCATGCCAACGTTCAAAAGAACCAAAACCGGACCAACATTAGATTACTCGATTGCGCCTAACAAGATATCTTTGGAAGCAAGATTTTTTCTCATTCAATCGAACAAAGAGTAAAACCTAATTATATTGTTCTATTATGCCCCGAGAGTGTAAATTTGCAACGTATCGATGTCAATGTTCACAAGAACCAAAACCGGCACAATATTAGATTACTCATTGCGCCATAACAAGATATCTTTGGAAATGATTTTTCTCATTCAATCGAACAACGAGTAAAACCTAATTATATTGTTCTATTTTGCCCCTAGAGTGTATATTCGAAACGTATCCATGTCAACGTTCACAAGAACTAAAACCGGACCAACATTAGATTACCCAGTTGCGCCCTAATAGTATATCTTTGGAAGCAGTACTTTTTCTCATTCAATCGAACAAAGAGTAAAACCTAATTATATTGTTCTATTTTGCCCCGAGAGTGTATATTCGCAACGTATCCATGCCAACGTTCACAAGAACCTAAACCGGACCAACATTAGACTACTCAGTTGCGCCGTAACAGTATAACTTTGGGAACAAAGATTTTTCTCATTCAATCAAACAAAGAGTAAAATCTAATTATATTGTTCTATTATACCCCGAGAGTGTATATTCGCAACATATCCATTCCAACGTTCACAAGAACCAAAACTGGTACAATATTAGATTACTCAGTTGCGCCATAACAGTATATCTTTGGAAATGATTTTTCTCATTCAATCGAACAAAGAGTAAAACCTAATTATATTGTTCTATTACGCCCCGAGAGTGTATATTCGCAACGTATCCATGCCATCGTTCACAAGAACCAAAACCGGACCAACATTAGACTACTCATTGCGCCTAACGATATCTTTGGAAGCGATTTTTCTCATTCAATCGAACAAAGAGTAAAACGTAATTATATTGTTCCATTATGCCCCGAGAGTGTAAATTTGCAACGTATCGATGTCAATGTTCACGAGAACCAAAACCGGTAAAATATTAGATTACTCAGTTGCGCCATAACAGTATAACTTTGGAAACAGTACTTTTTCTCATTCAATCGAACAAAGAGAAAAACCTAATTATATTGTTCTATTATGCCCCGAGAGTGTATATTCGCAACGTATCTATGCCAACGTTCACAAGAACTAAAATCGGACCAACATCCTAACAAGATATCTTTGGAAACAAGATTTTTCTCATTCAATCGAACAAAGAGTAAAATCTAATTATATTGTTCTATTACGCCCCGAGAGTGTATATTCGCAACGTATCCATGCCAACGTTCACAAGAACTAAAACCGGACCAACATTAGATTACTCAGTTGCGCCCTAACAGTATATCTTTGGACGCAGTACTTTTTCTCATTCAATCGAACAAAGAGTAAAACATAATTATATTGTTCCATTATGCCCCGAGAGTGTAAATTTGCAACGTATCGATGCCAATGTTCACAAGAACCAAAACCTACAATATTAGATTACTCGCTTGCGCCATAACAAAGATAACTTTGGAAACAAGATTTTTTCTCATTCAATCGAACAAAGAGTAAAACCTAATTATATTGTTCTATTATGCCCCGAGAGTGTATATTCGCAACGTATCCATGCCAACGTTCACAAGAACAAAAATCGGACCAACATTAGACAACTCAGTTGCGCCCTAACAGTATATCTTTGGAAACAGTACTTTTTCTCATTCAATCGAACAAAGAGTAAAATCTAATTATATTGTTCTATTTTGCCCGAGAGTGTATATTCGTAATGTATCCATGCCAACGTTCACAAGAACCAAAACCGACCAACATTAGATTACTCATTGCGCCTAACAAGATATCTTTGGAAGCAGTACTTTTTCTCATTCAATCGAACAAATAGTAAAACCAAATTATATTGTTCTATTATGCCCCTAGAGTGTATATTCGCAACGTATCCATGCCAAAGTTAACAAGAACCAAAACCGGAGCAACATTAGGCTACTCAGTTGCGCCTAACAAAGATATCTTTGGAAGCAAGATTTTTCTCATTCAATCGAACAAAGAGTAAAACCTAATTATATTGTTCTATTATGCCCCGAGAGTGTATATTCGCAACGTATCCATGCCAACGTTCACAAGAACCAAAACCAGTGCCAATATTGGACTACTCATTGCGCCTAACAAGATATCTTTGGAAGCAGATTTTTCTCATTCAATCGAACAAAGAGTAAAACCTAATTATATTATTCTATTACGCCCCGAGAGTGTATATTCGCAACGTTTCCATTCCAACGTTCACAAGAACCAAAACCGAACCAAAATTAGACTACTCAGTTGCGCCCTAACAATACAACTTTGGAAACAGTACTTTTCCTCATTTAATCGAACAAAGAGTAAAACCTAATTATTTTGTTGTATTATGCCCCGAGAGTGTATATTCGCAACGTATCCATGCCAACGTTCACAAGAACCAAAATCGGACCAACATTAGATTACTCAGTTGCGCCCTAACAAAGATATCTTTGGTAGCAGATTTTTCTTATTCAATCGAACAAAGAGTAAAACCTAATTATATTGTTCTATTATGCCCCGAGAGTGTAAATTTGCAACGTATCGATGTCAATGTTCACAAGAACCAAAACCGGTACAACATTAGATTACTCAGTTGCACCATAACAGTATAACATTGGAAACAGTACTTTTTCTCATTCAATCGAACAAAGAGTAAAACCTAATTATATTGTTCTATTATGTCCCGAGAGTGTATATTCGCAACGTATCCATGCCAACGTTCACAAGTACCAAAACCGACCAACAATAGACTACTCGGTGGCGACCTAACGATAACTTTGGAAACGATTTTTTCTCATTCTATCGAACAAAGAGTAAAACCTGATTATATTGTTCTATTATGCCCCGAGAGTGTATATTCGCAACGTATCCATGCCAACGTTCACAAGAACCTAAACCGGACCAACATTAGATTACTCAGATGCGCCCTAACAGTATATCTTGGGAAACAGTACTTTTTCTCATTCAATCGAACAAAGAGTAAAACCTAGTTATATTGTTCTATTAGGCCCCGAGAGTGTATATTCGCAACGTATCCATGTCAACGTTCACAAGAACCAAAACCGGACCAACATTAGGCTACTCGCCACCTAACAAGATATCTTTGGAAGCAAAGATTTTTTTCTCATTCAATCGAACAAAGAGTAAAACCTAATTATATTGTTCTATTATGCCCCGAGAGTGTATATTCGCAACATATCCATGCCAACGTTCACAAGAACCAAAACCGGACCAACATTAGATTACTCATTTGCGCCCTGACAGTATATCTTTGGAAACAGTACTTTTTCTCATTCAATCGAACAAAGAGTAAAACCTAATTATATTGTTCTATTTTGCCCCGAGAGTGTATATTCGCAACGTATCCATGCCAACGTTCACAAGAACCAAAACCGGACCAACATTAGATTACTCAATTGCGCCCTAACAGTATATCTTTGGAAGTAGTACTTTTTCTCATTCAATCGAACAAAGAGTAAAACCTAATTATATTGTTCTATTTTGCCCCGAGAGTGTATATTCGCAACGTATCCATGCCAACGTTCACAAGAACCAAAACCGGACCAACATTAGACTACTCAGTTGCGCCGTAACAGTAATACTTTGGGAACAGTACTTTTTCTCATTCAATCAAACAAAGAGTAAAACCTATTTATATTGTTCTATTTTTCCCCGAGAGTGTATATTCGCAACGTATCCATGCCAACGTTCACAAGAACCAAAACCGGACCAACATTAGATTACTCAGTTGCGCCCTAACAGTATATCTTTGGAAGCTACTACTTTTTCTCATTCAATCGAACAAAGAGTAAAACCTAATTATATTGTTCTATTTTGCCCCGAGAGTGTATATTCGCAACGTATCCATTCCAACGTTCACAAGAACCAAAACCGGACCAACATTGTAACAAAGATAACTTTGGGAACAAGATTTTTTCTCATTCAATCAAACAAAGAGTAAAATCTAATTATATTGTTCTATTATGCCCCGAGAGTGTATATTCGCAACATATCCATTCCAACGTTCACAAGAACCAAAACCGCAACAATATTAGATTACTCGCGCCATAACAAGATAACTTTGGAAACAAGATTTTTCTCATTCAATCGAACAAAGAGTAAAACCTAATTATATTGTTCTATTATGCCCCGAGAGTGTATATTCGCAACGTATCCATGCCAACGTTCACAAGAACCAAAATCGGACCAACAATAGACTACTCAGTTGCGCCCTAACAGTATATCGTTGGAAACAGTACTTTTTCTCATTCAATCGAACAAAGAGTAAAACCTAATTATATTGTTCTATTATGCCCCGAGAGTGTATATTCGCAACGTATCCATGCCAATGTTCACAAGAACCAAAACCGGACCAACATTAGATTACTCAGTTGCGCCCTAACAATATATCTTTGGAAGCAGTACTTTTTCTCATTCAATCGAACAAAGAGTAAAACCTAATTATATTGTTCTATTACGCCCCGAGAGTGTATATTCGCAACGTATCCATTCCAACGTTCATAAGAACCAAAACCGGACCAACATTAGACTACTCAGTTGCGCCATAACAGTATAACGTTGGGAACAGTACTTTTTCTCATTCAATCAAACAAAGAGTAAAACCTAATTATATTGTTCTATTATGCCCCGAGAGTGTATATTCGCAACGTATCCATGTCAACGTTCACAAGAACTAAAACCGGACCAACATTAGATTACTCAGTTGCGCCCTAACAGTATATCTTTGGAAACAGTACTTTTTCTCATTCAATCGAACAAAGAGTAAAACCTAATTATATTGTTCTATTACGCCCGAGAGTGTATATTCGCAACGTATCCATTCCAACGTTCACAAGAACCAAAACCAGGACCAAAATTAGACTACTCGGTTGCGCCTAACAATATAACTTTGGAAACAAGATTTTTCCTCATTTAATCGAACAAAGAGTAAAACCTAATTATGTTATTGTATTATGCCCCGAGAGTGTATATTCGCAACGTATCCATGCCAACGTTCAAAAGAACCAAAATCGGACCAACATTAGATTACTCGCGCCTAACGGTATATCTTTGGAAGCAGTGCTTTTTCTCATTCCATCGAACAAAGAGTAAAACCTAATTATATTGTTCTATTATGCCCCGAGAGTGTATATTCGCAACGTATCCATGCCAACGTTCACAAGAACCAAAATCGGACCAACATTAGACTACTCAGTTGCGCCCTAACAAAGATATCTTTGGAAACAGTACTTTTTCTCATTCAATCGAACAAAGAGTAAAACCTAATTATATTGTTCTATTTTGCCCCGAGAGTGTATATTCGCAACGTATCCATGCCAACGTTCGCAAGAACCAAAACCGGACCAACATTAGATTACTCAGTTGCGCCATAACAGTATATCTTTGGAAGCAGTACTTTTTCTCATTCAATCGAACAAAGAGTAAAACCTAATTATATTGTTCTATTACGCCCCGACGGTGTATATTCGCAACGTATCCATGCCAACGTTCACAAGAACCAAAACCGGACCAACATTAGACTACTCAGTTGCGCCCTAACAAAGATATCTTTGGAAACAGATTTTTTCTCATTCAATCGAACAAAGAGTAAAACCTAATTATATTGTTCTATTTTGCCCGAGAGTGTATATTCGCAACGTATCCATGCCAACGTTCACAAGAACCAAAACCAGGACCAACATAGGATAACTCAGAGCGCCCTAACAATATATCTTTGGAAGCATTACTTTTTCTCATTCAATCGAACAAAGAGTAAAACCTAATTATATTGTTCTATTACGCCCCGAGAGTGTATATTCGCAACGTATCCATTCCAACGTTCACAAGAACCAAAACCGGACCAACATTAGACTACTCAGTTGCGCCGTAACAATATAACATTGGCAACAGATTTTTTCTCATTCAATCAAACAAAGAGTAAAACCTAATTATATTGTTCTATTACGCCCGAGAGTGTATATTCGCAACGTATCCATTCCAACGTTCACAAGAACCAAAACCAGGACCAACATTAGACTACTCGATTGCGCCAGTAATCGTATAACTTTGGGAATGAAGATTTTTCTCATTCAATCGAACAAAGAGTAAAACCTAATTATATTGTTCTATTACGCCCCGAGAGTGTATATTCGCAACGTATCCATGCCAACATTCAGAAGAACCAAAATCGGAACAACATTAGACTACTCAGTTGCACCCTAACATTATATATTTGGAAACAGTACTTTTTCTCATTCAATCGAAAAAAGAGTAAAATCTAATTATATTGTTCTATTTTGCCCCGAGAGCGTATATTCGTAACGTATCCATGCCAACGTTCACAAGAACCAAAACCGGACCAACATTAGATTATTCAGTTGCGCCCTAACAGTATATCTTTGGTTCTCATTCAATCGAACAAAGAGTAAAACCTAATTATATTGTTCTATTAAGCGCCGAGAGTGTATATTCGCAACGTATCCATTCCAACGTTCACAAGAACCAAAACCGGACCAACATTAGACTACTCAGTTGCGCCATAACAGTATAACTTTGGGAACAGTACTTTTTCTCATTGAATCAAACAAAGAGTAAAACCTAATTATATTGTTCTATTTTGCCCCGAGAGTGTATATTCGCAACGTATCCATGCCAACGTTCACAAGAACCAAAACCGGACCAACATTAGACTACTCAGTTGCGCCGTAACAGTATAACGTTGGGAACAGTACTTTTTCTCATTCAATCGAACAAAGAGTAAAACGTAATTATATTGTTCTATTATGCCCCGAGAGTGTATATTCGCAACGTATCCATGCCAACGTTCACAAGAACCAAAATCGGGACAACATTAGACTACTCAGTTGCGCCCTAACAGTATAACTTTAGAAACGATTTTCCTCATTTAATCGAACAAAGAGTAAAACCTAATTATATTATTGTATTATGCCCCGAGAGTGTATATTCGCAACGTATCCATGCCAACGTTCAAAAGAACCAAAATCGGACCAACATTAGATTACTCAGTTGCGCCCTAACAGTATATCTTTGGAAGCAGTACTTTTTCTTATTCCATCGAACAAAGAGTAAAACCTAATTATATTGTTCTATTATGCCCCGAGAGTGTATATTCGCAACGTATCCATGCCAACGTTCACAAGAACCAAAATCGGACCAACATTAGATTACTCAGTTGCGCCCTAACAGTATATCTTTGGAAGCAGTACTTTTTCTTATTCCATCGAACAAAGAGTAAAACCTAATTATATTGTTCTATTATGCCCCGAGAGTGTATATTCGCAACGTATCCATGCCAACGTTCACAAGAACCAAAATCGGACCAACATTAGACTACTCAGTTGCGCCCTAACAGTATATCTTTTGAAACATTACTTTTTCTCATTCAATCGAACAAAGAGTAAAACCTAATTATATTGTTCTATTTTGCCCCTAGAGTGTATATTCGCAACGTATCCATGTCAACGTTCACAAGAACTAAAACCGGAGCAACATTAGATTACTCAGTTGCGCCCTAACAGTATATCTTTGGAAGCAGTACTTTTTCTCATTCATTCGAACAAAGAGTAAAACGTAATTATAGTGTTCTATTACGCCCCGAGAGTGTATATTCGCAACGTATCCATTCCAACGTTCACAAGAACCAAAACCGGACCAAAATTAGACTACTCAGTTGCGCCCTAACAATATAACTTTGGAAACAGTACTTTTCCTCATTTAATCGAACAAAGAGTAAAACCTAATTATATTGTTGTATTATGCCCCGAGAGTGTATATTCGCAACGTATCCAAGCCAACGTTCACAAGAACCAAAATCGGACCAACATTAGATTACTCAGTTGCGCCCTAACAGTATATCTTTGGAAGCAGTACTTTTTCTTATTCCATCGAACAAAGAGTAAAACCTAATTATATTGTTCTATTATGCCCCGAGAGTGTATATTCGCAACGTATCCATGCCAACGTTCACAAGAACCAAAATCGGACCAACATTAGACTACTCGATTGCGCCCTAACAATATATCTTTGGAAACAGTACTTTTTCTCATTCAATCGAACAAAGAGTAAAACCTAATTATATTGTTCTATTTTGCCCCGAGAGTGTATATTCGCAACGTATCCATGCCAACGTTCGCAAGAACCAAAACCGGACCAACATTAGATTACTCAGTTGCGCCATAACAGTATATCTTTGGAAACAGTACTTTTTCTCATTCAATCGAACAAAGAGTAAAACCTAATTATATTGTTCTATTACGCCCCGAGAGTGTATATTCGCAACGTATCCATGCCAACGTTCACAAGAACCAAAATCGGACCAACAATAGACTACTCGCTTGCGCCTAACAAGATATCTTTGGAAACAAGATTTTTCTCATTCATTCGAACAAAGAGTAAAACCTAATTATATTGTTCTATTTTGACCCGAGAGTGTATATTCGCAACGTATCCATGCCAACGTTCACAAGAACAAAAACCGGACCAACATTAGATTACTCAGAGCGCCCTAACAGTATATCTTTGGAAGCATTACTTTTTCTCATTCAATCGAACAAAGAGTAAAACCTAATTATATTGTTCTATTACGCCCCGAGAGCGTATATTCGCAACGTATCCATGCCAACGTTCACAAGAACCAAAACCGGACCAACATTAGACTACTCAGTTGCGCCATAACAGTATAACTTTGGAAACAGTACTTTTTCTCATTCAATCAAACAAAGAGTAAAACCTAATTATATTGTTCTATTACGCCCCGAGAGTGTATATTCGCAACGTATCCATGCCAACGTTCACAAGAGCCAAAACCGGACCAACATTAGACTACTCTTGCGCCGTAATCGTATAACTTTGGGAATGACTTTTTCTCATTCAATCGAACAAAGAGTAAAACCTAATTATATTGTTCTATTATGCCCCGAGAGTGTATATTCGCAACGTATCCATGCCAACATTCAGAAGAACCAAAATCGGAACAACATTAGACTACTCAGTTGCGCCCTAACATTATATATTTGGAAACAGTACTTTTTTCTCATTCAATCGAAAAAAGAGTAAAATCTAATTATATTGTTCTATTTTGCCCCGAGAGTGTATATTCGCAACGTATCCATGCCAACGTTCACAAGAACCAAAACCGGACCAACATTAGATTACTCAGTTGCGCCCTAACAGTATATATTTGGTTCTCATTCAATCGAACAAAGAGTAAAACCTAAGTATATTGTTCTATTACGCCCCGAGAGTGTATATTCGCAACGTATCCATTCCAACGTTCACAAGAACCAAAACCGGACCAACATTAGACTACTCAGTTGCGCCATAACAGTATAACTTTGGGAACAGTACTTTTTCTCATTCAATCAAACAAAGAGTAAAACCTAATTATATTGTTCTATTATGCCCCGAGAGTGTATATTCGCAACGTATCCATGTCAACGATCACAAGAACTAAAACCGGACCAACATTACATTACTCTTGCGCCTAACAAGGTATATCTTTGGAAGCAAGATTTTTCTCATTCCACCGAACAAAGAGTAAAACGTAATTATATTGTTCTATTATGCCCCGAGAGTGTATATTGGCAACGTATCGTTGTCTACGTTCACAAGAACCAAAACCAGGACCAAAATTAGACTACTCAGTTGCGCCCTAACAATATAACTTTGGAAACAGTACTTTTCCTCATTTAATCGAACAAAGAGTAAAACCTAATTATATTGTTGTATTATGCCCCGAGAGTGTATATTCGCAACGTATCCATGCCAACGTTCACAAGAACCAAAATCGGACCAACATTAGATTACTTAGTTGCGCCCTAACAGTATATCTTTGGAAGCAGTACTTTTTCTTATTCAATCGAACAAAGAGTAAAACCTAATTATATTGTTCTATTATGCCCCGAGAGTGTATATTCGCAACGTATCCATGCCAACGTTCACAAGAACCAAAACCAGGACCAACATTAGACTACTACTTGCGCCGTAATAAAGATAACTTTGGGAATGATTTCTTTTCTCATTCAATCGAACAAAGAGTAAAACCTAATTATATTGTTCTATTACGCCCCGAGAGTGTATATTCGCAACGTATCCATTCCAACGTTCACAAGAACCAAAACCGGACCAACATTAGACTACTCAGTTGCGCCGTAACAGTATAACTTTGGGAACAGTACCTTTTCTCATTCAATCAAACAAAGAGTAAAATCTAATTATATTGTTCTATTATGCCCCGAGAGTGTATATTCGCAACATATCCATTCCAACGTTCACAAGAACCAAAACCGGTACAATATTAGATTACTCAGTTGCGCCATAATAGTATAACTTTGGAAACAGTACTTTTTCTCATTCAATCAAACAAAGAGTAAAACCTAATTATATTGTTCTATTACGCCCCGAGAGTGTATATTCGCAACGTATCCATTCCAACGTTCACAAGAACCAAAACCGGACCAACATTAGACTACTCATGCGCCGTAGCAAAGATAACTTTGGGAACAGATTTCTTTTCTCATTCAATCAAACAAAGAGTAAAACCTAATTATATTGTTCTATTATGCCCCGAGAGTGTATATTCGCAACGTATCCATGTCAACGTTCACAAGAACTAAAACCGGACCAACATTAGATTACTCAGTTGCGCCCTAACAGTATATCTTTGGAAGCAGTACTTTTTCTCATTCAATCGAACAAAGAGTAAAACCTAATTATATTGTTCTATTACGCCCCGAGAGTGTATATTCGCAACGTATCCATTCCAACGTTCACAAGAACCAAAACCGGACCAACATTAGACTACTCAGTTGCGCCGTAATAAAGATAACTTTGGAAACAAGATTTTTCCTCATTTAATCGAACAAAGAGTAAAACCTAATTATATTGTTGTATTATGCCCCGAGAGTGTATATTCGCAACGTATCCATGCCAACGTTCACAAGAACCAAAATCGGACCAACATTAGATTACTTAGTTGCGCCCTAACAGTATATCTTTGGAAGCAGTACTTTTTCTCATTCAATCGAACAAAGAGTAAAACCTAATTATATTGTTCTATTATGCCCCGGGAGTGTATATTCGCAACGTATCCATGCCAACGTTCACAAGAACCAAAACCGGACCAACATTAGATTACTCAATTGCGCCCTAACAGTATATCTTTGGAAGCAGTACTTTTTCTCATTCAATCGAACAAAGAGTAAAACCTAATTATATTGTTCTATTACGCCCCGAGAGTGTATATTCGCAACGTATCCATTCCAACGTTCACAAGAACCAAAACCGGACCAACATTAGACTACTCAGTTGCGCCCTAACAATATAACTTTGGAAACAGTACTTTTCCTCATTCAATCAAACAAAGAGTAAAACCTAATTATATTGTTCTATTTTGTCCCGAGAGTGTATATTCGCAACGTATCCATGCCAACGTTCACAAGAACCAAAACCGGACCAACATTAGATTACTCAGTTGCGCCCTAACAGTATATCTTTGGAAGCAGTACTTTTTCTCATTCAATCGAACAAAGAGTAAAACGTAATTATATTGTTCTATTACGCCCCGAGAGTGTATATTCGCAACGTATCCATTCCAACGTTCACAAGAACCAAAACCGGACCAACATTAGACTACTCAGTTGCGCCGTAACAGTATAACTTTGGGAACAGTACCTTTTCTCATTCAATCAAACAAAGAGTAAAATCTAATTATATTGTTCTATTATGCCCCGAGAGTGTATATTCGCAACATATCCATTCCAACGTTCACAAGAACCAAAACCGGTACAATATTAGATTACTCAGTTGCGCCATAATAGTATAACTTTGGAAACAGTACTTTTTCTCATTCAATCAAACAAAGAGTAAAACCTAATTATATTGTTCTATTACGCCCCGAGAGTGTATATTCGCAACGTATCCATTCCAACGTTCACAAGAACCAAAACCGGACCAACAATAGACTACTCAGTTGCGCCCTAACAGTATAACTTTGGAAACAGTACCTTTTCTCATTCAATCAAACAAAGAGTAAAATCTAATTATATTGTTCTATTATGCCCCGAGAGTGTATATTCGCAACATATCCATTCCAACGTTCACAAGAACCAAAACCGGACCAACATTAGATTACTCAGTTGCGCCATAACAGTATAACTTTGGAAACGATTTTTCTCATTCAATCAAACAAAGAGTAAAACCTAATTATATTGTTCTATTACGCCCCGAGAGTGTATATTCGCAACGTATCCATTCCAACGTTCACAAGAACCAAAACCGGACCAACATTAGACTACTCAGTTGCGCCGTAGCAGTATAACTTTGGGAACAGTACTTTTTCTCATTCAATCAAACAAAGAGTAAAACCTAATTATATTGTTCTATTATGCCCCGAGAGTGTATATTCGCAACGTATCCATGTCAACGATCACAAGAACTAAAACCGGACCAACATTAGATTACTTAGTTGCGCCCTAACAGTATATCTTTGGAAGCGATTTTTCTCATTCAATCGAACAAAGAGTAAAACCTAATTATATTGTTCTATTACGCCCGAGAGTGTATATTCGCAACGTATCCATTCCAACGTTCACAAGAACCAAACCGGACCAACATTAGACTACTCGGTTGCGCGTAACAAAGATAACTTTGGAAACAAGATTTTCCTCATTTAATCGAACAAAGAGTAAAACCTAATTATATTGTTGTATTATGCCCCGAGAGTGTATATTCGCAACGTATCCATGCCAACGTTCACAAGAACCAAAATCGGACCAACATTAGATTACTCAGTTGCGCCCTAACAGTATATCTTTGGAAGCTGTACTTTTTCTTATTCAATCGAACAAAGAGTAAAACCTAATTATATTGTTCTATTATGCCCCGGGAGTGTATATTCGCAACGTATCCATGCCAACGTTCACAAGAACCAAAACCGGACCAACATTAGATTACTCAGTTGCGCCTAACAAAGATATCTTTGGAAGCGATTTCTTTTCTCATTCAATCGAACAAAGAGTAAAACCTAATTATATTGTTCTATCACGCCCCGAGAGTGTAAATTCGCAACGTATCCATGCCAACGTTCACAAGAACCAAAACCGGACCAACATTAGACTACTCAGTTGCGCCGTAATAAAGATAACTTTGGGAACAAGATTTTTCTCATTCAATCAAACAAAGAGTAAAACCTAATTATATTGTTCTATTTTGTCCCGAGAGTGTATATTCGCAACGTATCCATGCCAACGTTCACAAGAACCAAAACCGGACCAACATTAGATTACTCAGTTGCGCCCTAACAGTATATCTTTGGAAGCAGTACTTTTTCTCATTCAATCGAACAAAGAGTAAAACCTAATTATATTGTTCTATTACGCCCCGAGAGTGTATATTCGCAACGTATCCATTCCAACGTTCACAAGAACCAAAACCGGACCAACATTAGACTACTCGCTTGCGCCGTAACAAAGATAACTTTGGGAACAAGACTTTTCTCATTCAATCAAACAAAGAGTAAAACCTAATTATATTGTTCTATTATGCCCCGAGAGTGTATATTCGCAACATATCCATTCCAACGTTCACAAGAACCAAAACCGGTACAATATTAGATTACTCAGTTGCGCCATAATAGTATAACTTTGTAAACAGTACTTTTTCTCATTCAATCAAACAAAGAGTAAAACCTAATTATATTGTTCTATTACGCCCCGAGAGTGTATATTCGCAACGTATCCATTCCAACGTTCACAAGAACCAAAACCGGACCAACATTAGACTACTCACTTGCGCCCTAACAGTATAACTTTGGAAACAGTACTTTTTCTCATTCAATCAAACAAAGAGTAAAACCTAATTATATTGTTCTATTACGCCCCGAGAGTGTATATTCGCAACGTATCCATTCCAACGTTCACAAGAACCAAAACCGGACCAACATTAGACTACTCAGTTGCGCCGTAATAAAGATAACTTTGGGAATAAAGACCTTTTCTCATTCAATCAAACAAAGAGTAAAATCTAATTATATTGTTCTATTATGCCCCGAGAGTGTATATTCGCAACATATCCATTCCAACGTTCACAAGAACCAAAACCGGTACAATATTAGACTACTCAATTGCGCCCTAACAGTATAACTTTGGAAGCAGTACTTTTTCTCATTCAATCAAACAAAGAGTAAAACCTAATTATATTGTTCTATTACGCCCCGAGAGTGTATATTCGCAACGTATCCATTCCAACGTTCACAAGAACCAAAACCGGACCAACATTAGACTACTCAGTTGCGCCGTAACAGTATAACTTTGGTAACAGTACTTTTTCTCATTCAATCAAACAAAGAGTAAAACCTAATTATATTGTTCTATTTTGCCCCGAGAGTGTATATTCGCAACGTATCCATGCCAACGTTCACAAGAACCAAAACCGGACCAACATTAGATTACTCAGTTGCGCCCTAACAGTATATCTTTGGAAGCGATCGTTTCTCATTCAATCGAACAAAGAGTAAAACCTAATTATATTGTTCTATTACGCCCGAGTGTATATTCGCAACGTATCCATGCCAACGTTCACAAGAACCAAAACCGGACCAACATTAGACTACTCAGACTACGTAATAAAGATAACTTTGGGAACAGTACCTTTTCTCATTCAATCAAACAAAGAGTAAAATCTAATTATATTGTTCTATTATGCCCTGACAGTGTATATTCGCAACATATCCATTCCAACGTTCACAAGAACCAAAACCGGTACAATATTAGATTACTCAGTTGCGCCATAATAGTATAACTTTGGAAACAGTACTTTTTCTCATTCAATCAAACAAAGAGTAAAACCTAATTATATTGTTCTATTACGCCCCGAGAGTGTATATTCGCAACGTATCCATTCCAACGTTCACAAGAACCAAAACCGGACCAACATTAGACTACTCAGTTGCGCCGTAACAGTATAACTTTGGAAACAGTACTTTTTCTCATTCAATCGAACAAAGAGTAAAACGTAATTATATTGTTCTATTACGCCCCGAGAGTGTATATTCGCAACGTATCCATTCCAACGTTCACAAGAACCAAAACCGGACCAAAATTAGACTACTCAGTTGCGCCCTAACAATATAACTTTGGAAACAGTACTTTTCCTCATTTAATCGAACAAAGAGTAAAACCTAATTATATTATTGTATTATGCCCCGAGAGTGTATATTCGCAACGTATCCATGCCAACGTTCAAAAGAACCAAAATCGGACCAACATTAGATTACTCAGTTGCGCCCTAACAGTATATCTTTGGAAGCAGTACTTTTTCTTATTCCATCGAACAAAGAGTAAAACCTAATTATATTGTTCTATTATGCCCCGAGAGTGTATATTCGCAACGTATCCATGCCAACGTTCACAAGAACCAAAATCGGACCAACATTAGATTACTCAGTTGCGCCCTAACAGTATATCTTTGGAAGCAGTACTTTTTCTTATTCCATCGAACAAAGAGTAAAACCTAATTATATTGTTCTATTATGCCCCGAGAGTGTATATTCGCAACGTATCCATGCCAACGTTCACAAGAACCAAAATCGGACCAACATTAGACTACTCAGTTGCGCCCTAACAGTATATCTTTGGAAACAGTACTTTTTCTCATTCAATCGAACAAAGAGTAAAACCTAATTATATTGTTCTATTTTGCCCCTAGAGTGTATATTCGCAACGTATCCATGTCAACGTTCACAAGAACTAAACCGGAGCAACATTAGATTACTCGGTTGCGCCTAACAAAGATATCTTTGGAAGCAGATTTTTCTCATTCATTCGAACAAAGAGTAAAACGTAATTATAGTGTTCTATTACGCCCCGAGAGTGTATATTCGCAACGTATCCATTCCAACGTTCACAAGAACCAAAACCGGACCAAAATTAGACTACTCAGTTGCGCCCTAACAATATAACTTTGGAAACAAGATTTTCCTCATTTAATCGAACAAAGAGTAAAACCTAATTATATTGTTGTATTATGCCCCGAGAGTGTATATTCGCAACGTATCCATGCCAACGTTCACAAGAACCAAAACCGGACCAACATTAGACTACTCACTTGCGCCTAACAAGATATCTTTGGAAGCAAGATTTTTCTCATTCAATCGAACAAAGAGTAAAACCTAATTATATTGTTCTATTATGCCCCGAGAGTGTATATTCGCAACGTATCCATGCCAACGTTCACAAGAACCAAAATCGGATCAACATTAGACTACTTGCGCCTAACAAAGATATCTTGGAAACAAGATTTTTCTCATTCAATCGAACAAAGAGTAAAACTTAATTATATTGTTCTATTACGCCCCGAGAGTGTATATTCGCAACGTATCCATGCCAACGTTCACAAGAACCAAAACCGGACCAACATTAGACTACTCAGTTGCGCCCTAACAGTATAACTTTGGAAGCAGTACTTTTTCTCATTCAATCGAACAAAGAGTAAAACCTAATTATATTGTTCTATTACGCCCCGAGAGTGTATATTCGCAACGTATCCATGCCAACGTTCACAAGAACCAAAACCGGACCAACATTAGACTACTCAGTTGCGCCCTAACAGTATATCTTTGGAAACAGTACTTTTCCTCATTCAATCGAACAAAGAGTAAAACCTAATTATATTATTCTATTTTGCCCCGAGAGTGTATATTCGCAACGTATCCATGCCAACGTTCGCAAGAACCAAAACCGGACCAACATTAGATTACTCAGTTGCGCCCTAACAGTATATCTTTGGAAGCAGTACTTTTTCTCATTCAATCGAACAAAGAGTAAAACCTAATTATATTGTTCTATTTTGCCCCGAGCGTGTATATTCGCAACATATCCATGCCAACGTTCACTTGAACCAAAACCGGACCAACATTAGATTACTCAGTTGCGCCCTGACAGTATATCTTTAGAAACAGTAGTTTTTCTCATTCAATCGAATAAAGAGTAAAACCTAATTATATTGTTCTATTTTGCCCCGAGAGTGTATATTCGCAACGTATCCATGCCAACGTTCACAAGAACCAAAACCGGACCAACATTAGATTACTCGATTTGCGCCCTAACAATATATCTTTGGAAGCGATACTTTTTCTCATTCAATCGAACAAAGAGTAAAACCTAATTATATTGTTCTATTACGCCCGAGAGTGTATATTCGCAACGTATCCATTCCAACGTTCACAAGAACCAAAAGCAGGACCAACATTAGACTACTCGGTTGCGCCATAACGGTATAACTTTGGGAACGTACTTTTCTCATTCAATCAAACAAAGAGTAAAACCTAATTATATTGTTCTGTTTTGCCCGAGAGTGTATATTCGCAACGTATCCATGCCAACGTTCACAAGAACCAAAACCGGACCAACATTAGATTACTCGTTGCGCCACTAACGGTATATCTTTGGAAACGTATTTTTCTCATTCAATCGAACAAAGAGTAAAACCTAATTATATTGTTCTATTACGCCCCGAGAGTGTATATTCGCAACGTATCAATTCCAACGTTCACAAGAACCAAAACCGGACCAACATTAGACTACTCAGTTGCGCCGTAACAGTATAACTTTGGGAACAGAACTTTTTCTCATTCAATCTAACAAAGAGTAAAATCTAATTATATTATTCTATTATGCCCCGAGAGTGTATATTCGCAACATATCCATTCCAACGTTCACAAGAACCAAAACCGGTACAATATTAGATTACTCAGTTGCGCCATAACAGTATAACTTTGGAAACGCAGTTTTTTTCTCATTCAATCGAACAAAGAGTAAAACCTAATTATATTGTTCTATTATGCCCCGAGAGTGTATATTCGCAGCGTATCCATGCCAACCTTCGCAAGAACCAAAACCGGACCAACATTAGATTACTCAGTTGCGCCCTAACAGTATATCTTTGGAAGCAGTACTTTTTCTCATTCAATCGAACAAAGAGTAAAACCTAATTATATTGTTCTATTACGCCCCGAGAGTGTATATTCGCAACGTATCCATTCCAACGTTCACAAGAACCAAAACCGGACCAACATTAGACTACTCAGTTGCGCCGTAACAGTATAACTTTGGGAACAGTACTTTTTCTCATTCAATCAAACAAAGAGTAAAACCTAATTATATTGTTCTATTCTGAGAGTGTATATTCGCAACGTATCCATGCCAACGTTCACAAGAACCAAAACCGACCAACATTAGATTACTCGATTGCGCCTAACGATATCTTTGGAAGCGATTTTTCTCATTCAATCGAACAAAGAGTAAAACCTAATTATATTGTTCTATTACGCCCCGAGAGTGTATATTCGCAACGTATCCATTCCAACGTTCACAAGAACCAAAACCGGTACAATATTAGATTACTCAGTTGCGCCATAATAGTATAACTTTGGAAACAGTACTTTTTCACATTCAATCGAACAAAGAGTAAAAACCTAATTATATTGTTCTATTCTGCCCCGAGAGTGTATATTCGCAACGTATCCATGCCAACGTTCACAAGAACCAAAACCGGACCAACAATAGACTACTCAGTTGCGCCCTAACAGTATATCTTTGGAAACAGTACTTTTTCTCATTCAATCGAATAAAAAGTAAAACCTAATTATATTGTTCTATTTTGCCCCGAGAGTGTATATTCGCAACGTATCCATGCCAACGTTCACAAGAACCAAAACCGGACCAACATTAGATTACTCAGTTGCGCCCTAACAGTATATCTTTGGAAGCAGTACTTTTTCTCATTCAATCGAACAAAGAGTAAAACCTAATTATATTGTTCTATTACGCCCCGAGAGTGTATATTCGCAACGTATCCATTCCAACGTTCACAAGAACCAAAACCGGACCAACATTAGACTACTCAGTTGCGCCGTAACAGTATAACTTTGGGAACAGTACTTTTTCTCATTCAATCGAACAAAGAGTAAAACCTAATTATATTGTTCTATTATGCCCCGAGAGTGTATATTCGCAACGTATCCATGCCAACGTTCACAAGAACCAAAACCGGACCAACATTAGATTACTCAGTTGCGCCCTAACAGTATATCTTTGGAAGCAGTACTTTTTCTCATTCAATCGAACAAAGAGTAAAACCTAATTATATTGTTCTATTACGCCCCGAGAGTGTATATTCGCAACGTATCCATTCCAACGTTCACAAGAACCAAAACCGGACCAACATTAGACTACTCAGTTGCGCCATAACAGTATAACTTTGGGAACAGTACTTTTTCTCATTCAATCAAACAAAGAGTAAAACCTAATTATATTGTTCTATTTTGCCCCGAGAGTGTATATTCGCAACGTATCCATGCCAACGTTCACAAGAACCAAAACCGGACCAACATTAGATTACTCAGTTGCGCCCTAACATTATATCTTTGGAAACAGTACTTTTTCTCATTCAATCGAACAAAGAGTAAAACCTAATTATATTGTTCTATTATGCCCCGAGAGTGTATATTCGCAACGTATCCATGCCAACGTTCACAAGAACCAAAACCGGACCAACATTAGATTACTCAATTGCGCCCTAACACTATATCTTTGGAAGTAGTACTTTTTCTGATTCAATCGAACAAAGAGTAAAACGTAATTATATTGTTCCATTATGCCCCGAGAGTGTAAATTTGCAACGTATCGATGTCAATGTTCACAAGAACCAAAACCGGTACAATATTAGATTACTCAGTTGCGCCATAACAGTATAACTTTGGAAACAGTACTTTTTCTCATTCAATCGAACAAAGAGTAAAACCTAATTATATTGTTCTATTACGCCCCGAGAGTGTATATTCGCAACGTATCCATTCCAACGTTCACAAGAACCAAAACTGGACCAACATTAGACTACTCAGTTGCGCCCTAACAGTATAACTTTGGAAACAGTCCTTTTTCTCATTCAATCGAACAAAGAGTAAAACCTAATTATATTGTTCTATTATGCCCCGAGAGTGTATATTCGCAACGTATCCATGCCAACGTTCACAAGAACCAAAACCGGACCAAAATTAGACTACTCAGTTGCGCCCTAACAATATAACTTTCACACAGTACTTTTCCTCATTCAATCGAAAAAAGAGTAAAACCTAATTATATTGTTGTATTATGCCCCGAGAGTGTATATTCGCAACGTATCCATGCCAACGTTCACAAGAACCAAAACCAGGCCAATATTGGACTACTCAGTTGCGCCCTAACAGTATATCTTTGGAAGCAGTACTTTTTCTCATTCAATCGAACAAAGAGTAAAACCTAATTATATTGTTCTATTATGCCCCTAGAGTGTATATTCGCAACGTATCCATGCCAACGTTCACAAGAACCAAAACCGGACCAAAATTAGACTACTCAGTTGCGCCCAAACAATATAACTTTGGAAACAGTACTTTTCCTCATTCAATCGAACAAAGAGAAAAACCTAATTATATTGTTCTATTTTGCCCCGAGGGTGTATATTCGCAACGTATCCATGCCAACGTTCACAAGAACCAAAACCGCACCAACATTAGACTACTCAGTTGCGCCCTAACAGTATATCTTTGGAAGCAGTACTTTTTCTCATTCAATCGAACAAAGAGTAAAACCTAATTATATTGTTCTATTATGCCCCTAGAGTGTATATTCGCAACGTATCCATGCCAACGTTCACAAGAACCAAAACCGGACCAACATTAGACTACTCAGTTGCGCCCTAACAGTATATCTTTGGAAGCAGTACTTTTCCTCATTCAATCGAACAAAGAGAAAAACCTAATTATATTGTTCTATTTTGCCCCGAGGGTGTATATTCGCAACGTATCCATGCCAACGTTCACAAGAACCAAAACCGGACCAACATTAGATTACTCAGTTGCGCCCTAACACTATATCTTTGGAAGCAGTACTTTTTCTCATTCAATCGAACAAAGAGTAAAACCAAATTATATTGTTCTATTATGCCCCTAGAGTGTATATTCGCAACGTATCCATGCCAACGTTAACAAGAACCAAAACCGGACCAATATTAGGCTACTCAGTTGCGCCCTAACAGTATATCTTTGGAAGCAGTACTTTTTCTCATTCAATCGAACAAATCGTAAAACCTAATTATATTGTTCTATCACGCCCCGAGAGTGTATATTCGCAACGTATCCATTCCAACGTTCACAAGAACCAAAACCGGACCAACATTAGACTACTCAGTTGCGCCCTAACAATATAACTTTGGAAACAGTACTTTTGCTCATTCAATCGAACAAAGTGTAAAACCTAATTATATTGTACTATTATTCCCCGAGAGTGTATATTCGCAACGTATCCATGCCAACGTTCATAAGAACCAAAACCGGACCAAAATTAGACTACTCAGTTGCGCCCTAACAATATAACTTTGGAAACAGTACTTTTCCTCATTCAATCGAACAAAGAGTAAAACCTAATTATATTGTACTATTATGCCCCGAGAGTGTATATTCGCAACGTATCCATGCCAACGTTCACAAGAACCAAAACCGGACCAAAATTAGACTACTCAGTTGCGCCCTAACAATATAACTTTCACACAGTACTTTTCCTCATTCAATCGAAAAAAGAGTAAAACCTAATTATATTGTTGTATTATGCCCCGAGAGTGTATATTCGCAACGTATCCATGCCAACGTTCACAAGAACCAAAACCGGACCAAGATTAGATTACTCAGTTGCGCCCTAACAGTATATCTTTGGAAGCAGTACTTTTTCTCATTCAATCGAACAGAGAGTAAAACCAAATTATATTGTTCTATTATGCCCCTAGAGTGTATATTCGCAACGTATCCATGCCAACGTTCACAAGAACCAAAACCGGACCAAAATTAGACTACTCAGTTGCGCCCAAACAATATAACTTTGGAAACAGTACTTTTCCTCATTCAATCGAACAAAAAGAAAAACCTAATTATATTGTTCTATTTTGCCCCGAGGGTGTATATTCGCAACGTATCCATGCCAACGTTCACAAGAACCAAAACCGGACCAACATTAGATTACTCAGTTGCGCCCTAACAGTATATCTTTGGAAGCAGTACTTTTTCTCATTCAATCGAACAAAGAGCAAAACCAAATTATATTGTTCTATTATGCCCCTAGAGTGTATATTCGCAACGTATCCATGCCAACGTTAACAAGAACCAAAACCGGACCAATATTAGGCTACTCAGTTGCGCCCTAACAGTATATCTTTGGAAGCAGTATTTTTTCTCATTCAATCGAACAAAGAGTAAAACCTAATTATATTATTCTATTACGCCCCGAGAGTGTATATTCGCAACGTATCCATGCCAACGTTCACAAGAACCAAAACCGGACCAACATTAGACTACTCAGTTGCGCCCTAACAGTATAACTTTGGAAACAGTACTTTTTCTCATTCAATCGAACAAAGAGTAAAACCAAATTATATTGTTCTATTATGCCCCTAGAGTGTATATTCGCAACGTATCCATGCCAACGTTAACAAGAACCAAAACCGGACCAACATTAGATTACTCAGTTGCGCCCTAACAGTATAACTTTGGAAACAGTACTTTTCCTCATTCAATCGAACAAAGAGTAAAACCTAATTATATTGTTCTATTATGCCCCGAGAGTGTATATTCGCAACGTATCCATGCCAACGTTCACAAGAACCAAAACCGGACCAAGATTAGATTACTCAGTTGCGCCCTAACAGTATATCTTTGGAAGCAGTACTTTTTCTCATTCAATCGAACAGAGAGTAAAACCAAATTATATTGTTCTATTATGCCCCTAGAGTGTATATTCGCAACGTATCCATGCCAACGTTCACAAGAACCAAAACCGGACCAAAATTAGACTACTCAGTTGCGCCCAAACAATATAACTTTGGAAACAGTACTTTTCCTCATTCAATCGAACAAAGAGAAAAACCTAATTATATTGTTCTATTTTGCACCGAGAGTGTATATTCGCAACGTATCCATGCCAACGTTCACAAGAACCAAAACCGGACCAACATTAGATTACTCAGTTGCGCCCTAACAGTATATCTTTGGAAGCAGTACTTTTTCTCATTCAATCGAACAAAGAGTAAAACCAAATTATATTGTTCTATTATGCCCCTAGAGTGTATATTCGCAACGTATCCATGCCAACGTTAACAAGAACCAAAACCGGACCAACATTAGATTACTCAGTTGCGCCCAAACAATATAACTTTGGAAACAGTACTTTTCCTCATTCAATCGAACAAAGAGAAAAACCTAATTATATTGTTCTATTTTGCCCCGAGGGTGTATATTCGCAACGTATCCATGCCAACGTTCACAAGAACCAAAACCGGACCAACATTAGATTACTCAGTTGCGCCCTAACAGTATATCTTTGGAAGCAGTACTTTTTCTCATTCAATCGAACAAAGAGTAAAACCAAATTATATTGTTCTATTATGCCCCTAGAGTGTATATTCGCAATGTTAAGGATTTTATAAGTTGGCGTATTTCGTGAGGTATTTGGAGTTTTGAAGGAGTCAGGAGCACACTTGGATAAGGAAGATGCAAACGGACGTTACAAGACTCTGCAGTGAAGTTCGGCACCTCAGGTATGATTATAAGATCATTTATGGTGTTTTTAATCTAATATATAGTGATTAGGAGACTTGAAACTATTTTTCGTATGATAAAATATAAAGCTGAAAAAATTGATTGAGATCCGGATCAGAGTGCTGTGATTCGGATCCCGTAAGCCAATTTCCTGCGAAAGTTTATTTGAGATCGGACCGGGCACATGATTCGGATCCCGTACCTTGATGTTACAAGTTGCGTAACTGTGGACCGGATCACATGACTTAGGACCGGATCACATAAAAACTTTTTCTGAATAACGGAAGACAGAACCGGTTGAGGGGGGCTGATCCGGACCCTGGCTGCGGGAAATCTTTCCAGATTTGGTATTTCTAATCCTAATCTATCTCTAAGTCTCCTAAACATTATATAAGGACCATGGGGGTTCAGAATTATTTAGATCTACAATATTAATCTCTTTGGAAACCCTAGAAACTCTTTCTACCCTAATGTTTTCTAATTAAGAGTTTTGGAGGAATTGTTCATCAAATTGATTCTAGTTTTTGAGTATTCTTTCGGAATCAAGTTGATGATCAATTAAAAAGAGATCCCCATCGGTCTATGGTTTTGAATTGGTAAAATCATCATAAATCATCGTTTTCTACTCCGGATGGAGATTGGCGCGGAGATCGCGTGAAGGACCGTGGATTCGGTGGACGCATCGAGGATTCGGAGCGTTGTTGCGGCAAGGAATTGCGGCGTGATCGGTTGAAGGATTTCAAGCAATCGAGGACCGGCGAAAGTGATCCACATTGAAGAATTGGTAAAATTGGGTTAGGTCATAGGTAGATCACCTTGTACTCGATTTGATTCTTAGTGGATTTTCGTGTGAACGGTCCCGTGGGTTTTTCTCTCCGTTTTGGAGTTTTCCCACGTTAAAAATCTCGTGTGTTCGTTTATTTTCCGCATTTATTTTTAAAACGCATAGAGATTATTTGTTTTGCCATTATACACCTATTCACCCCCCTCTAGGTGTCGATTACCTTTTAGATCTTTGGGATCCATATCTCACAAGTGGTATCAGAGCGGGTATAGGTTGTAGATAATGGCCGAGGGCGGTAATATTAATCGACCTCCTTTCTTCGATGGCACTAACTATGCTTACTGGAAAGTCCGCATGAGGGCGTTTTTAATTGCCATCGATGAAAGAGTTTGGCAATCGGTGGAATTTGGTTGGAAACACCCCACCGAAGTAGTTGACAATACTACCGTCCCCAAGCCTCGAACTAAGTGGACTAAGGACGAAAACGATCTTTCATCTTGCAACGGGAAGGGGATTAATGCCTTGTTTAATTCTTTAAATCAAACCGAATTTTCTCGGGTTTCGGCGTGTGAAACCGCCAAAGAAATTTGGGACACTCTTAAAACCACCCACGAGGGAACAAGTCTAGTCAAAGTTCAAAAATTACAAATGTTGACTAGTCGTTTTGATTCTATTCATATGGAAGAGAATGAAAATTTCACCGAGTACTACACTCGCCTTCAAGACATAGTCAACACTTGTTCCAATTTGGGTGAGAAGATCCCCGAAACCAAGATCATTCGTAAGATTTTAAGAACTCTTCCTGAGCGTTTCCGAGCAAAGGTCGCGGCAATTGAAACCGTGAAACACCCGGATGCGATGAAAGTAGATGAACTAGTTGGTGCTCTTCAAACTTATGAGATGCCTTTTCCATCTAATTCTTCTTCTTCCAAATTGTCTTCTAAGTCCACAGGGATGGCGCTTAAATCTACTAAAGGAGGCAACGAGGACTCCACTTCCTCCGACTCGAACGCGGACACAACATTGGAGGAGTTCGAGAAGCAACTTGCTCTCCTTACAAGGAAGTTTCGACGGAATTTTAAGAAGAAATTCCCTTCAAAGTCTTTTTCTTCATCAAAATCAAAAGGGAGTTCTTCTTCTACATCTTCTAAGTCAAAACGTGACGACAAGTTTTCTAAAGACTCTTCTAAGGATAAGAAAAAAGAAGAAGGACAAATCCAATGCTATAAATGTCGTGGCTTCGGACATATAGCATCGGATTGTCCAAATAAAAAGGTTTTGAAAAAGAAAGCCATGCAAGCCGTCACTTGGGACGACTCGACCTCGGATGAGTCCACCTCAAGTGATGAAGAAGTTAATGCTACGGCTCTTTCATCAATTATGTGCTTAACTTCATTCGATTCACTTTCTAACTCTTCGTTGCATGAAGCTTCCACTCCGGAGAACTCAATGGGTGAAGAATCGGATGGAGATGACATGGCCGCCGCATATCATCAATTGGTTGATGAGTCGAGAAAGATGGCTAAGCTCAACAAACGGTTGCGGCGGAGAATCATTGATCTAGAAGGAGAGAACTCAAACTTGACAACATCTACCAAGAGCTTGGAACAAGAGAAGGATGGAGTATCACGTGCCTACAATTCAATAGTGGAAAAGGTGGCAATTCTTGAGAAAGAGAAGGAGACATATGAAGAAAACTTAAAGTTTCTAAATAAGCAATTGACGGAATCAAAAGAGGCAAACTTGGAGTTCACGAAGACTATTATACATCTTAGATCGGACTTGAACAAGTTTTCCTCTACGGCTAAGTTGGATAGGATGCTTGGAATTGGTCAAATCAACAAAATCGGACTCGGATATGAGAGGACTTACGTAGATCTTCTTAAGGAGCAATCCATGGTCAAGCCGGCTCCTAAGGGTCAAGGTAATCTTTCTCGTTCTAACAACCTTTTCGCTAATAAAGTTTGTCATTTTTGTGGAGTTCTAGGTCATGTGAAGAAACGGTGTACACAAAAGAAGAACTCCGGGGCTAACATGAACCGAGGGGCGCAAGCAAGACCCAAGAGGGTTGCTCCTAAATTGAAACCAAAAGCTTATGCTCCCAAAACCAAGCAAGCTTGGAAACCGAAATCGGTTGAGCCAAATAAAAAGAAAGCACAATTCGTCGACAAGCTACACAAGACGCATACAAGCCAACCGACGCACCGTAAAACTCACAAAGTTTGGGTGCGCAAAGGTGAACTCTTTCCTTGTTTAGTTGTCCATACTTCACTTCATGCTTACGACAATACCTCATGGTACCTTGATAGTGGTTGCTCCCGACACATGCCCGGAGACAAGAATTGGTTTACTTCCTTAAGCGATGTCTCCGGCGGTTGTGTTGTTTTTGGAGATGGTCGTTCCTCGAAAATTGTTGGAAAAGGGACAATCACTATCTCGGACGGCCCTACGTTGAATGAGGTTTTCTATGTCGAGGGGCTCAAGTCCAATCTCGTAAGCATAAGTCAACTATGTGATGATGGGTATTCCGTGAAATTCAATTCTAAGGAATGCTTGGTAACTCTTGATGATGATTCTATATTCTTGAAAGGTCTTAGATCTGAAAACAACTGCTATGTAGTTCCTAGTGCCCAATCCGAAGTTTGTAACCTGGCAACTTTAGAGACCGAGACTCTATGGCATGAACGACTAGGTCACATAAATTTTAAGGAGCTATCTAAGATATCTAAGAAGGAAATTGTGCTAGGTGTTCCCAAAATTGACTTTAAGGAAAATGTTGAGTGCGGGGGTTGCCAATTGGGTAAACAAATTAGGTCGGCACATAAGAATTTGAAACATTTAGGGACATCTAGACCTTTAGAATTACTTCACATGGATTTAATGGGACCTTCTAGAATTCAAAGCTTGGGTGGAAAACGTTACATCTTTTTGATTGTGGATGATTTTTCTCGTTTTGTTTGGAGTGGTTTTCTTCGTGAAAAAGCCGATACTTTTGATCTATTTTCTGAAATTTGCCTCCGTCTTATGAATGAACGAAATGATAAAATTATACGTATAAGAAGTGATCGAGGAGGAGAATTCATAAACTCAAAATTTGTTGATTTTTGTACCTCTAATGGTATTAAACATGAATTCTCCGCTCCTTACACTCCACAACAAAATGGAGTAGTAGAAAGAAAAAATCGAGTGGTGCAAGAGATGGCCCGTGTTATGCTTCATAGTAAGAAAATTGCCTTACATTTTTGGGCGGAAGCGGTTAACACGGCGGTCTATGTTATCAATCGAATTTATGTACGTTCGGGTACCTTAAATACTTCATATGAGTTGTGGAAGGGTAGAAAACCTAATATAAAATACTTTCGTGTCTTCGGGAGTAAATGTTATATCCTTCGGGATCGTGAAAGTCTTGGAAAGTTTGACTCGCGGAGTGACGAAGGAATATTTCTCGGTTATTCTACAACTAGTAGAGCATATAGAGCGTATAATTTACAGAATAAGACGGTGGTAGAATCAATTAATATAAAAGTAGATGAGGCTTCTTCACCTTCAGTCGATACTTCACCTGCTTCGCATAACGATGATGATAATGATTCTCCTTTCATCTTTCCTTCACTTGATGATAATGTTTGTGCTGAAATTCCCGTTTCACCTAATGATGTTGCATCACATGATTCATCTGAACCATCTACTAATTTTCCTGAATTGACACCCGTAAGGGATCACCCTTTGACGAATATTATTGGAGATCCTCTTACTGGTGTTAGAACAAGGAGACAACTCTTATGTGACTTTGCTTGTTATGTCTCTTTGATTGAGCCGAAAAATGTGGACGAAGCTCTTCAAGATGAATATTGGATAATTGCGATGCAAGAAGAGCTTGGTCAATTTATCAGAAACGATGTGTGGGAACTTGTTCCTCGTCCTGAGAATCAACATATCATTGGTACCAAATGGATTTTCAAGAATAAGAAAAGTGAAGATGGTACTATTGTACGGAATAAGGCGAGGTTAGTAGCTCAGGGGTATTCTCAGGTTGAGGGCATCGATTTTGATGAGTCGTTCGCCGTTGCCCGATTAGAGTCGATTCGTATTTTGTTTGCAATTGCTTGTCATTTCAAAATAAAACTTTTTCAAATGGACGTAAAGAGTGCATTTTTAAATGGATTTCTAAAGGAAGAAGTATATGTCGAACAACCGAAAGGTTTCATAGATTCGAAATATTCAAATCATGTTTTTCGTCTCAAAAAGGCACTTTACGGTTTGAAACAAGCACCGCGAGCTTGGTATGAACGACGAAATATCTTTTGGAGAAGGGATATAGCAGGGGAGCGGATCGGACTTTGTTTGTTAAGCACTCGGTTGATGGCTTTATTGTCGCACAAATTTATGTGGATGACATAGTATTTGGAGCAACAAGAGATAAAGACTCCACCGAGTTTGCAAAATTGATGACGGATGAGTTTGAAATGTCTATGATGGGGGAACTCAATTACTTCCTTGGACTTCAAGTAAAACAAACAAAGGACGGGATTCATGTAAGCCAAACCAAGTATGCAAAGGAACTAGTTAAAAAATTTGGATTGGACAATGCAAAACACTTTGACACTCCGATGGGATCAACAAACAAAGGACTTGGATCGAATATTGAAGGAAACAGTGTTGATGAGAAGTCTTATCGAAGCATGATTGGAAGCCTTTTGTATTTAACGGCAAGTAGACCGGATATAGCTTTTAGTGTTGGTATTTGTGCTCGCTATCAAGCAAATCCGAAGGAGATTCATTTAAAGGTTGTGAAGAGAGTGATTAGATATGTCAAGGGAACGACGGATTATGGGATTTGGTATCCAGGTAGAACATCCCTTGACATTATTGGTTACTCGGATACGGTGGGCCGGATCAGCGGATGATCGAAAGAGTACAAGTGGGGCGTGTTTTTACTTGGGACATTGTTTAGTGGCTTGGCATAGTAAGAAGCAAAATTGTATAGCACTCTCTACTGCTGAGGCCGAGTATATTTCTGAGGGTAGTTGCGCTACTCAGTTAGTATGGATGAAAAGTTTTCTGAGTGACTACAGGATTCCTTCCGCCTCTCTTACTATTCTTTGTGATAACACAAGTGCAATAAATATTTCTAAAAACCCTGTTCTTCATTCTCGAACAAAACATATTGAATTAAGATATCATTTTTTAAGAGAATTGGTCGATTCGAATGTTCTTCAACTTGAATATGTTTCTACCGATGTTCAACTTGCAGATATTTTAACTAAGCCTTTGGATCAAAAACGTTTTTTACATTTGCGAAAGGCTATCGGTATGAATCTTTCAATCTAGATATATTCTATGGGCCTTACTTAGTGATTATGTGAATTGTGCATCATCTTTTTCATGCATGAGTTTCTTTCGAGGGATTATTTTTTGGGTCTTTGTCATCGTTAGCTATGAACTTTTTGACGTGATAATAATGTTTGCATGATTTTTCTTAACACTGTTCTATCTCTTTAAATTCTTCTTTGTCATTCAATTTGCACCTCAACATCATCTATGAATTATTCTTATATACTTGTTAAATTGGTATCTCTCTCGTGTACTTTCATGGGAGTATTTGAATTTGTTTGATTCTTTGCACTATGAGATACATTATTTCACTATTTACTGATATCTCAATACTATTTTCCCATTGAGGGTTGCCCTATTTGAGGGGGAGTAACTTTAAAAGAAGTGGAAAGAGTTACATCCCTATATGGGAGTGTGAAAACTACCACCAACATAAGATGTGGAAAGAGTTACATCCCTTGCGGGAGTGTGAAAACTACCACCACATGTAGGAAAGAGCTACCACCCCGGTCGTCCGGTAAGTGTGTGAAGCTACCACATGAGCGTCTTATTGAATAACCGAAAAGGTTAAGAAAAGTATAAATATTTTAATTTTTTGGTGATATATGGTGGATAATACGATGACTAGTTGAAAAATGCTTCAATAGATGCTCAAAGAGCCACTCCTCAGTTTTGATTTGTGCATAACTCAATTGGACGATATTCTTGTGTTTATTTCAGTTAATGTGATCTATTTGACTCTTTACAAATTTGATGACTAAATTCGATGCATCTACTGTTAGGACTTGTTTGATATGCATAATTTCACAATATATATGATTAATTCCTGGGTGATGTAAGATTCAATTTGCATAACATTTTTGAATTTTCTTGAATGGAATTCTGTTACTAAATCTCATACATTTTTATTTCACGCCGATCGAGGCAAGGTTATATTTTTTTTTTAACATTTTTGTTGCCTTCGGGATCCGGATCTGGCACCCTGGTCCGGATCGTACACACGCTTAGTGCTTGCAGATTAGTGTGGCATCAGGACTGAGCACCCTGGACCGGATCGGTGGAGCGCGACCATATAAACCGCTCGACAGGGGATTTGTGTTTGTGTTTCAAACTTGTTTTTCTTTTGGTGTTTCTCTCACTAGAAACCCCTGAAGTCCTCTAAACATCTCTGGACTCATTCTCTTGGGATTTTTGGTAAGATCTTTGGTTTGATTTCCGTTTTGGCATTTTGTGCCCTAATATGTAGGATTTCGGGATTTTGAGATTTTGATCTCATTTTCTTTGTTTCGAACTGGGTTTGTAGCTTGGTTTCTACTTATTATTGCCTAGCAATAATTTCTACAAGCTTTATTTCGTTTGCCTTCCTCAGATCTGTGAATGCATTGGCTAAATCACTAGGGTTTTTGCTGTTTTACTGTTCACAGCAGGGTATTTTCGAAATTTGTGATTTTTTGGTTTGTTTTTCATGCATATTCATTATATTAAACTTGTTCCTAATGGCCCTAGGATACACTAGATGATTTTTAAACTTTTTGACCAATTTTACTTAATTAATGATACTTTATGTGGACAGAGACTTCATTTTCAAAATGCATTCGTGGTTTTTGGTGCTTGTCTTCTTGATGGCGCGTGGAGGTCCGGGTGCAAAGCGCAAACTTCCTTCGACACGAGAACGAGGCCGATGAGGCGGGTAGTGAATACAACCGGGAGAGGATTAGAGCCGACTCTCAGGAAGAAAATTTTGAACAAATTGTTGCTGAGGCTCGCTCTAAAAGGAAGGAGAAAGAGAAAGGAAAAGGAAAGGCTAAGGAGAAAGCACAGGTTAAAGGAAAGGGCAAAGGAAAAGCAACTGGAAAGGGAAAAGAGAAAGTTATTGAGACGCAAGAGACAGATTCACCTCAGACACCTCACACTTATGTTCGTGGTCACAGAGGATCGGGAGGTATCTCTATTCATGAGCGTAATGCGGATCGTGTTCGTGATCCTCCTATTGGTGATCGTCGCCGGGACATGTATGCTACAAAGACGTGCATTGGAGAGCGATTTGTTAGCGTAGGCAACCTTTTTGACAAAGTCCCGGGGTTTCAAGCTCCTTTTGAGTTCGGTGACCTACACGAAGTCTGTAACTTTGCAGAGCAAACAGGGTATGGCCTTGAACTTATCAGGGAGTTTTATATGCGTGCGGGACATCTGGAATCCGATGACGGACCTCATGTTTTCATAACTAGGGTTCGGGAGTTGAGATGTCTATTACTCCGCCACGATTGGTACGGTGCTTGGTATGGAGGCACGTACGGATGGTATTGACTATCTTCGGGCCGGTTATGGTGCTATTGGTGATTGGACGAGGATGCTCGAGATTTCTTTGTGTTCAGTATTGAAAACAACGGTAATGCCATTATGTCTAAGGATTTGAAATTGGAATTTAGGTTTCTAAATTTTGTAGTTTGCTACAACGTAATGCCTTTAGCAAACACGAAGATTATTAGATGGGATCGAGTTTTATATCTCTATTTACTTGGGAATCCCGAGATTGTTGCGACGAAGAACATCAATTTGAACGTGCCGTTTCTTATCTGGAAGAGAATGGCTCGGGAGATTAAGACTTCAAGTAAGAAAGATCGGCTTCCTTATCCACTGTTGATCATGCGAATTCTCCGACTTTTTGAAGTAAACATTGATTGTCCATCTTATGAACAACCACTTGGACCGATTGGTGAGACGACAATGGTGAAGTCTCGTGCTCAGCTACATGTAGAGGATGAGCCTCCTGCTCCTGCACATGCACCTCGTGCACCGGCTGGTCCAGCTGGTGGTACTGCTTATTCCTTGGTTTTGCGTGAACAGCAGCGGTTGTCGGGGGAGTTAGAGCGCCTAGGCTCTGTTCAAGCTGAGATGCGTCGGGATATTGCTACGATAAAACGACGTCAAGGGCGCTTCTCTCAGTATTTCAGGCTACTTTGTTCCAAGATGGGTTGTACAACTGCTGAGATGCCTCCTCCCGACACTGACTCCGACTAGAGTGTTCGGGCCCTCGTTTTGCCTTTTTGGCTTTTTCGGACAAAAAGGGGGAGTAGTGACGATGTTTAGCTATGTTTAGCTAGGGACTAACTAGTTTGCTTAGGACTACCTAGTTTGCTTATGCATGTTTTTGCTCTGCTAGGAGATGATGCTATGACTTGATGCTATGACTTGTAACTATGACTTTGCTTAATATGCTTAATGGAATCTATGATGCTTGAATTTGTGTTGAGAAGTTTTTGCAGGAAATATTCAAGACTGCAAGACTCCAATGTCTAGGTCATAGGGCTTTAAACAAGAGTCTGTAATTTTGGTTTTATTGGATCGGTCATGCGAGAGTTACTGTTTGGTGATTGCAGTAATTCTTTTCTTTTTGGTTTTTGAGATGTGTACGGGCTTCTTTTTGAGTTTTGTCACGAAATCGCCAAAGGGGGAGATTGTTAAGGATTTTATAAGTTGGCGTATTTCGTGAGGTATTTGGAGTTTTGAAGGAGTCAGGAGCACACTTGGATAAGGAAGATGCAAACGGACGTTACAAGACTCTGCAGTGAAGTTCGGCACCTCAGGTATGATTATAAGATCATTTATGGTGTTTTTAATCTAATATATAGTGATTAGGAGACTTGAAACTATTTTTCGTATGATAAAATATAAAGCTGAAAAAATTGATTGAGATCCGGATCAGAGTGCTGTGATTCGGATCCCGTAAGCCAATTTCCTGCGAAAGTTGATTTGAGATCCGGACCGGGCACTGTGATTCGGATCCGTACCTTGATGTTACAAGTTGCGTAGCGTGGACCGGATCGCATGACTTAGGACCGGATCACATAAAAACTTTTTCTGAATAACGGAAGACGAGCCAGGTTGAGGGGGTGATCCGGACCATTCATGAAATCTTTCCAGATTTGGTATTTCTAATCCTAATCTATCTCTAAGTCTCCTAAACATTATATAAGGACCATGGGGGTTCAGAATTATTTAGATCTACAATATTAATCTCTTTGGAAACCCTAGAAACTCTTTCTACCCTAATGTTTTCTAATTAAGAGTTTTGGAGGAATTGTTCATCAAATTGATTCTAGTTTTTGAGTATTCTTTCGGAATCAAGTTGATGATCAATTAAAAAGAGATCCCCATCGGTCTATGGTTTTGAATTGGTAAAATCATCATAAATCATCGTTTTCTACTCCGGATGGAGATTGGCGCGGAGATCGCGTGAAGGACCGTGGATTCGGTGGACGCATCGAGGATTCGGAGCGTTGTTGCGGCAAGGAATTGCGGCGTGATCGGTTGAAGGATTTCAAGCGATCGAGGACCGGCGAAAGAGATCCACATTGAAGAATTGGTAAAATTGGGTTAGGTCATAGGTAAATCACCTTGTACTCGATTTGATTCTTAGTGGATTTTCGTGTGAACGGTCCCGTGGGTTTTTCTCTCCGTTTTGGAGTTTTCCCACGTTAAAAATCTCGTGTGTTCGTTTATTTTCCGCATTTATTTTTAAAACGCATAGAGATTATTTGTTTTGCCATTATACACCTATTCACCCCCCTCTAGGTGTCGATTACCTTTTAGATCTTTGGGATCCATATCTCACACGCAACGTATCCATGCCAACGTTAACAAGAACCAAAACCGGACCAATATTAGGCTACTCAGTTGCGCCCTAACAGTATATCTTTGGAAGCAGTAATTTTTCTCATTCAATCGAACAAATCGTAAAACCTAATTATATTGTTCTATCACGCCCCGAGAGTGTATATTCGCAACGTATCCATTCCAACGTTCACAAGAACCAAAACCGGACCAACATTAGACTACTCAGTTGCGCCCTAACAATATAACTTTGGAAACAGTACTTTTCCTCATTCAATCGAACAAAGTGTAAAACCTAATTATATTGTACTATTATTCCCCGAGAGTGTATATTCGCAACGTATCCATGCCAACGTTCATAAGAACCAAAACCGGACCAAAATTAGACTACTCAGTTGCGCCCTAACAATATAACTTTGGAAACAGTACTTTTCCTCATTCAATCGAACAAAGTGTAAAACCTAATTATATTGTACTATTATGCCCCGAGAGTGTATATTCGCAACGTATCCATGCCAACGTTCACAAGAACCAAAACCGGACCAAAATTAGACTACTCAGTTGCGCCCTAACAATATAACTTTCACACAGTACTTTTCCTCATTCAATCGAAAAAAGAGTAAAACCTAATTATATTGTTGTATTATGCCCCGAGAGTGTATATTCGCAACGTATCCATGCCAACGTTCACAAGAACCAAAACCGCCCAAGATTAGATTACTCGATTTGCGCCTAACAGGATAACTTTGGAAGCAGTACTTTTTCTCATTCAATCGAACAAAGAGTAAAACCTAATTATATTGTTCTATTATGCCCCTAGAGTGTATATTCGCAACGTATCCATGCCAACGTTCACAAGAACCAAAACCGGACCAAAATTAGACTACTCAGTTGCGCCCAAACAATATAACTTTGGAAACAAGATTTTCCTCATTCAATCGAACAAAAAGAAAAACCTAATTATATTGTTCTATTTTGCCCCGAGGGTGTATATTCGCAACGTATCCGTGCCAACGTTCACAAGAACCAAAACCGGACCAACATTAGATTACTCAGTTGCGCCCTAACAGTATATCTTTGGAAGCAGTACTTTTTCTCATTCAATCGAACAAAGAGTAAAACCAAATTATATTGTTCTATTATGCCCCTAGAGTGTATATTCGCAACGTATCCATGCCAACGTTAACAAGAACCAAAACCGGACCAATATTAGGCTACTCAGTTGCGCCCTAACAGTATATCTTGGGAAACGATATTTTTCTCATTCAATCGAACAAAGAGTAAAACCTAATTATATTAATGTTCTATTACGCCCCGAGAGTGTATATTCGCAACGTATCCATGCAAACGTTCACAAGAACCAAAACCGGACCAACATTAGATTACTCAGTTGCGCCTAACGATATCTTGGGAACCAGTATTTTTCTCATTCAATCGAACAAAGAGTAAAACCTAATTATATTGTTCTATTATGCCCCGAGAGTGTATATTCGCAACGTATCCATGCCAACGTTCACAAGAACCAAAACCGGACCAACATTAGACTACTCGATTCTTGTAAGTATAACTTTGGGAGCAGTACTTTTTCTCATTCAATCGAACAAAGAGTAAAACCTAATTATATTGTTCTATTATGCCCGAGAGTGTATATTCGCAACGTATCCATGCCAACGTTCACAAGAACCAAAACCGTACAATATTAGATTACTCGGTTGCGCCATAACGGTATAACTTTGGAAAAGATTTTCTCATTCAATCGAACAAAGAGTAAAACCTAATTATATTGTTCTATTTTGCCCGAGAGTGTATATTCGCAACGTATCCATGCCAACGTTCACAAGAACCAAAACCGGACCAACATTAGATTACTCAATTGCGCCCTAACAAGATATCTTTGGAAGCAATACTTTCTCATTCAATCGAACAAAGAGTAAAACCTAATTATATTGTTCTATTATGCCCGAGAGTGTATATTCGCAACGTATCCATGCCAACGTTCACAAGAACCAAAACCGGACCAACATCGGACAACTCGGTTGCGCCTAACGAGTATAACTTTGGAAACGACTTTTCCTCATTCAATCGAACAAAGAGTAAAACTTAATTATATTGTTCTATTATGCCCCGAGAGTGTATATTCGCAACGTATCAATGCCAACGTTCACAAGAACCAAAACCGGACCAACATTAGATTACTCCGTTGCGCCCTAACGGTATATCTTTGGAAGCAATACTTTTTCTCATTCAATCGAACAAAGAGTAAAACCTAATTATATTGTTCTATTATGCCCCGAGAGTGTAAATTTGCAACGTATCGATGTCAATGTTCACAAGAACCAAAACCGGTACAATATTAGATTACTCGATTGTAACAAAGATAACTTTGGAAACAGATTTTTCTCATTCAATCGAACAAAGAGTGAAACCTAATTATATTGTTCTATTATGCCCCGAGAGTGTATATTCGCAACGTATCCATGCCAACGTTCACAAGAACCAAAATCGGACCAACATTAGACTACTCAGTTGCGCCATAACAGTATAACTTTGGAAACAGTACTTTTTCTCATTCAATCGAACAAAGAGTAAAACCTAATTATATTATTCTATTATGCCCCGAGAGTCTATATTCGCAACGTATCCATGCCAACGTTCACAAGAACCAAAACCGGACCAACATTAGATTACTCAGTTGCGCCCTAACAGTATATCTTTGGAAGCAGTACTTTTTCTCATTCAATCGAACAAAGAGTAAAACCTAATTATATTGTTCTATTACGCCCCGAGAGTGTATATTCGCAACGTATCCATCCCAACGTTCACAAGAACCAAAACCGGACCAACATTAGACTACTCAGTTGCGCCGTAACAGTATAACTTTGGGAACAGTACTTTTTCTCATTCAATCAAACAAAGAGTAAAACGTAATTATATTGTTCTATTTTGCCCCGAGAGTGTATATTCGCAACGTATCCATGCCAACGTTCACAAGAACCAAAACCGGACCAACATTAGATTACTCAGTTGCGCCCTAACATTATATCTTTGGAAGCAGTACTTTTTCTCATTCAATCGAACAAAGTGTAAAACCTAATTATATTGTTCTATTTTGCCCCGAGCGTGTATATTTGCAACATATCCATGCCAACGTTCACAAGAACCAAAACCGGACCAACATTTGATTACTCAGTTGCGCCCTGACAGTATATCTTTGGAAACAGTACTTTTTCTCATTCAATCGAACAAAGAGTAAAACCTAATTATATTGTTTTATTTTGCCCCGAGAGTGTATATTCGCAACGTATCCATGCCAACGTTCATAAGAACCAAAACCGGACCAACATTAGATTACTCAATTGCGCCCTAACAGTATATCTTTGGAAGCAGTACTTTCTCTCATTCAATCGAACAAAGAGTAAAACCTAATTATATTGTTCTATTATGCCCCGAGAGTGTATATTCGCAACGTATCCATGCCAACGTTCACAAGAACCAAAACCGGAACAACATTAGACTACTCAGTTGCGCCCTAACAGTATAACTTTTGAAACAGTACTTTCTCTCATTCAATCGAACAAAGAGTAAAACCTAATTATATTGTTCTATTATGCCCCGAGAGTGTATATTCGCAACGTATCAATGCCAACGTTCACAAGAACCAAAACCGGACCAACATTAGATTACTCAGTTGCGCCCTAACAGTATATCTTTGGAAACAGTACTTTTTCTCATTCAATCGAACAAAGAGTAAAACCTAATTATATTGTTCTATTATGCCCCGAGAGTGTATATTCGCAACGTATCCATGCCAACGTTCACAAGAACCAAAATCGGACCAACATTAGACTACTCAGTTGCGCCCTAACAGTATATCTTTGGAAACAGTACTTTTCCTCATTCAATCGAACAAAGAGTAAAACCTAATTATATTATTCTATTTTGCCCCGAGAGTGTATATTCGCAACGTATCCATGCCAACGTTCACAAGAACCAAAACCGGACCAACATTAGACTACTCAGTTGCGCCCTAACAGTGTAACTTTGGAAACAGTACTTTTTCGCATTCAATCGAACAAAGAGTAAAACCTAATTATATTGTTCTATTACGCCCCGAGAGTGTATATTCGCAACGTATCCATTCCAACGTTCACAAGAACCAAAACCGGACCAACATTAGACTACTCAGTTGCGCCGTAACAGTATAACTTTGGGAACAGTACTTTTTCTCATTCAATCAAACAAAGAGTAAAACCTAATTATATTGTTCTATTTTGCCCCGAGAGTGTATATTCGCAACGTATCCATGCCAACGTTCACAAGAACCAAAACCGGACCAACATTAGATTCTCGGTTGCGCCTAACGTATATCTTTGGAAGCGATTTTTCTCATTCAATCGAACAAAGAGTAAAACCTAATTATATTGTTCTATTTTGCCCGAGAGTGTAAATTTGCAACGTATCGATGCCAACGTTCACAAGAACCAAAACCGGACCAACATTAGACTACTTAGTTGCGCCCTAACAGTATAACTTTGGAAACAGTACTTTTTCTCATTCAATCGAACAAAGAGTAAAACCTAATTATATTGTTCTATTTTGCCCCGAGAGTGTATATTCGCAACGTATCCATGCCAACGTTCACAAGAACCAAAACCGGACCAACATTAGATTACTCAGTTGCGCCCTAACAATATATCTTTGGAAGCAGTACTGTTTCTCATTCAATCGAACAAAGAGTAAAACCTAATTATATTGTTCTATTACGCCCCGAGAGTGTATATTCGCAACGTATCCATTCCAACGTTCACAAGAACCAAAACCGGACCAACATTAGACTACTCAGTTGCGCCGTAACAGTATAACTTTGGGAACAGTACTTTTTCTCATTCAATCGAACAAAGAGTAAAACCTAATTATATTGTTCTATTATGCCCCGAGAGTGTATATTCGCAACGTATTCATGCCAACGTTCACAAGAACCAAACCGACCAACATTAGATTACTCGTTGCGCCCTAACGGTATATCTTTGGAAGCAGTATTTTTCTCATTCAATCGAACAAAGAGTAAAACCTAATTATATTGTTCTATTACGCCCCGAGAGTGTATATTCGCAACGTATCAATTCCAACGTTCACAAGAACCAAAACCGGACCAACATTAGACTACTCAGTTGCGCTAGTAATAGTATAACTTTGGGAAACGAACTTTTTCTCATTCAATCTAACAAAGAGTAAAATCTAATTATATTATTCTATTATGCCCGAGAGTGTATATTCGCAACATATCCATTCCAACGTTCACAAGAACCAAACCAGGTACAATATTAGATTACTCGGTTGCGCCATAAGATAACTTTGGAAACAGTACTTTTTCTCATTCAATCGAACAAAGAGTAAAACCTAATTATATTGTTCTATTACGCCCCGAGAGTGTATATTCGCAACGTATCCATGCCAACGTTCACAAGAACCAAAACCGGACCAACATTAGATTACTCAGTTGCGCCCTAACAGTATATCTTTGGAAGCAGTACTTTTCTCATTCAATCGAACAAAGAGTAAAACCTAATTATATTGTTCTATTACGCCCGAGAGTGTATATTCGCAACGTATCCATTCCAACGTTCACAAGAACCAAAAACCGACAAACATTAGACTACTCGGATTCTTGTAACGGTATAACTTTGGGAACGAGTACTTTTCTCATTCAATCAAACAAAGAGTAAAACCTAATTATATTGTTCGTTTTGCCCGAGAGTGTATATTCGCAACGTATCCATGCCAACGTTCACAAGAACCAAAACCGACCAACATTAGATTACTCGGTTGCGCCTAACAATTATATCTTTGGAAGCAGTACTTTTTCTCATTCAATCGAACAAAGAGTAAAACCTAATTATATTGTTCTATTACGCCCCCAGAGTGTATATTCACAACGTATCCATGCCAACGTTCACAAGAACCAAAGCAGGTACAATATTAGATTACTCGGTTACGCCATAATAGTATAACTTTGGAAACAGTACTTTTTCACATTCAATCGAACAAAGAGTAAAAACCTAATTATATTGTTCTATTCTGCCCCGAGAGTGTATATTCGCAACGTATCCATGCCAACGTTCACAAGAACCAAAATCGGACCAACAATAGACTACTCAGTTGCGCCCTAACAGTATAACTTTGGGAACAGTACTTTTTCTCATTCAATCAAACAAAGAATAAAACCTAATTATATTGTTCTGTTTTGCCCCGAGAGTGTATATTCGCAACGTATCCATGCCAACGTTCACAAGAACCAAAACCGAACCAACATTAGATTACTCAGTTGCGCCCTAACAATATATCATTGGAAGCGATTTTTCTCATTCAATCGAACAAAGAGTAAAACCTAATTATAGTGTTCTATTACGCCCCGAGAGTGTATATTCGCAACGTATCCATTCCAACGTTCACAAGAACCAAAACCGGACCAACATTAGACTACTCAGTTGCGCCATAACAGTATAACTTTGGGAACAGTACTTTTTCTCATTCAATCAAACAAAGAGTAAAACCTAATTATATTGTTCTGTTTTGCCCCGAGAGTGTATATTCGCAACGTATCCATGCCAACGTTCACAAGAACCAAAACCGGACCAACATTAGATTACTCAGTTGCGCCCTAACAGTATATCTTTGGAAAGTACTTTTCTCATTCAATCGAACAAAGAGTAAAACCTAATTATATTGTTCTATTACGCCCCGAGAGTGTATATTCGCAACGTATCCATTCCAACGTTCACAAGAACCAAAACCGGACCAACATTAGACTACTCAGTTGCGCCATAACAGTATAACTTTGGGAACAGTACTTTTTCTCATTCAATCAAACAAAGAGTAAAACCTAATTATATTGTTCTATTATGCCCCGAGAGTGTATATTCGCAACGTATCCATGTCAACGTTCACAAGAACCAAAAACCGGACCAACATTAGATTACTCGATTGCGCCTAACGGTATATCTTTGGAAGCAGATATTTTTCTCATTCAATCGAACAAAGAGTAAAACCTAATTATATTGTTCTATTACGAGAGTGTATATTCGCAACGTATCAATTCCAACGTTCACAAGAACCAAACCGGACCAACATTAGACTACTCGGTTGCATGTAACGGTATAACTTTGGGAACGAACTTTTCTCATTCAATCGAACAAAGAGTAAAACCTAATTATATTGTTCTATTACGCCCCGAGAGTGTATATTCGCAACATATCCATTCCAACGTTCACAAGAACCAAAGCAGGTACAATATTAGATTACTCGGTTGCGCCGTATGTGATATAACTTTGAAAACATTACTTTTCTCATTCAATCGAACAAAGAGTAAAACCTAATTATATTGTTCTATTATGCCCCGAGAGTGTATATTCGCAACGTATCCATGCCAACGTTCACAAGAACCAAAACCGGACCAACATTAGATTACTCGATTGCGCCCTAACGGTATATCTTTGGAAGCAGACTTTTTCTCATTCAATCGAACAAAGAGTAAAACCTAATTATATTGTTCTATTACGCCCCGAGAGTGTATATTCGCAACGTATCCATTCCAACGTTCACAAGAACCAAAACGGGACAAAGATTAGACTACTCAGTTGCGCCGTAACAGTATAACTTTGGGAACAGTACTTTTTCTCATTCAATCGAACAAAGAGTAAAACCTAATTATATTGTTCTATTATGCCCCGAGAGTGTATATTCGCAACGTATCCATGCCAACGTTCACAAGAACCAAAATCAGACCAACATTAGATTACTCAGTTGCGCCCTAACAGTATATCTTTGGAAGCAGTACTTTTTCTCATTCAATCGAACAAAGAGTAAAACCTAATTATATTGTTCTATTACGCACCGAGAGTGTATATTCGCAACGTATCCATTCCAACGTTCACAAGAACCAAAACCGGTACAATATTAGATTACTCAGTTGCGCCATAATAGTATAACTTTGGAAAAAGTACTTTTTCACATTCAATCGAACAAAGAGTAAAAACCTAATTATATTGTTCTATTCTGCCCCGAGAGTGTATATTCGCAACGTATCCATGCCAACGTTCACAAGAACCAAAACCGGACCAACATTAGACTACTCAGTTGCGCCCTAACAGTATATCTTTGGAAACAGTACTTTTTCTCATTCAATCGAATAAAAAGTAAAACCTAATTATATTGTTCTATTTCGCCCCGAGAGTGTATATTCGCAACGTATCCATGCCAACGTTCACAAGAACCAAAACCGGACCAACATTAGACTACTCAGTTGCACCCTAACAGTATATCTTTGACAGCAGTACTTTTTCTCATTCAACCGATCAAAGAGTAAAACCTAATTATATTGTTCTATTACGCCCCGAGAGTGTATATTCGCAACGTATCCATGCCAACGTTCACAAGAACCAAAACCGGACCAACATAAGATTACACAATTGCGCCTTAACAATATATCTTTGGAAGCAGTACTTTTTCTCATTCAATCGAACAAAGAGTAAAACCTAATTATATTGTTCTATTACGCCCCGAGAGTGTATATTCGCAACGTATCCATTCCAACGTTCACAAGAACCAAAACCAGACCAACATTAGACTACTCAGTTGCGCCGTAACTGTATAACTTTGGGAACAGTACTTTTTCTCATTCAATCGAATAAAGAGTAAAACCTAATTATATTGTTCTGTTTTGCCCGAGAGTGTATATTCGCAACGTATCCATGCCAACGTTCACAAGAACCAAAACCGACCAACATTAGATTACTCGGTTGCGCCTAACGGTATATCTTTGGAAGCGTATTTTTCTCATTCAATCGAACAAAGTGTAAAACCTTATTATATTGTTCTATTACGCCCCGAGAGTGTATATTCGCAACGTATCAATTCCAACGTTCACAAGAACCAAAACCGGACCAACATTAGACTACTCAGTTGCGCCGTAATAGTATAACTTTGGGAACAGAACTTTTTCTCATTCAATCTAACAAAGAGTAAAATCTAATTATATTATTCTATTATGCCCCGAGAGTGTATATTCGCAACATATCCATGCCAACGTTCACAAGAACCAAACCGGTACAATATTAGATTACTCAGTTGCGCCATAACAGTATAACTTTGGAAACAGTACTTTTTCTCATTCAATCGAACAAAGAGTAAAACCTAATTATATTGTTCTATTATGCCCCGAGAGTGTATATTCGCAGCGTATCCATGCCAACCTTCGCAAGAACCAAAACCGGACCAACATTAGATTACTCAGTTGCGCCCTAACAGTATATCTTTGGAAGCAGTACTTTTTCTCATTCAATCGAACAAAGAGTAAAACCTAATTATATTGTTCTATTATGCCCCGAGAGTGTATATTCGCAACGTATCCATTCCAACGTTCACAAGAACCAAAACCGACAAACATTAGACTACTCGGTTCCGTAACGGTATACCTTTGGGAACGGTACTTTTTCTCATTCAATCAAACAAAGAGTAAAACCTAATTATATTGTTCTATTTTGCCCCGAGAGTGTATATTCGCAACGTATCCATGCCAACGTTCACAAGAACCAAAACCGGACCAACATTAGATTACTCAGTTGCGCCCTAACAGTATATCTTTGGAAGCAGTACTTTTTCTCATTCAATCGAACAAAGAGTAAAACCTAATTATATTGTTCTATTACGCCCCGAGAGTGTATATTCACAACGTATCCATGCCAACGTTCACAAGAACCAAAACCGGTACAATATTAGATTACTCAGTTGCGCCATAATAGTATAACTTTGGAAACAGTACTTTTTCACATTCAATCGAACAAAGAGTAAAAACCTAATTATATTGTTCTATTCTGCCCCGAGAGTGTATATTCGCAACGTATCCATGCCAACGTTCACAAGAACCAAAATCGGACCAACAATAGACTACTCAGTTGCGCCCTAACAGTATAACTTTGGGAACAGTACTTTTTCTCATTCAATCAAACAAAGAATAAAACCTAATTATATTGTTCTATTACGCCCCGAGAGTGTATATTCGCAACGTATCCATGCCAACTTCACAAGAACCAAAACCGAACCAACATTAGATTACTCAGTTGCGCCCTAACAGTATATCTTTGGAAGCAGTACTTTTTCTCATTCAATCGAACAAAGAGTAAAACCTAATTATATTGTTCTATTACGCCCCGAGAGTGTATATTCGCAACATATCCATTCCAACGTTCACAAGAACCAAAACCGGACCAACATTAGACTACTCAGTTGCGCCGTAACAGTATAACTTTGGGAACAGTACTTTTTCTCATTCAATCAAACAAAGAGTAAAACCTAATTATATTGTTCTATTTTGCCCCGAGAGTGTATATTCGCAACGTATCCATGCCAACGTTCACAAGAACCAAAACCGACCAACATTAGATTACTCGATTGCGCCTAACAGTATATCTTTGGAAACAGTACTTTTTCTCATTCAATCGAACAAATAGTAAAACCTAATTATATTGTTCTATTACGCCCCGAGAGTGTATATTCGCAACGTATCCATTCCAACGTTCACAAGAACCAAAACCGGACCAACATTAGACTACTCAGTTGCGCCGTAACAGTATAACTTTGGGAACAGTATTTTTTCTCATTCAATCAAACAAAGAGTAAAACCTAATTATATTGTTCTATTTTGCCCCGAGAGTGTATATTCGCAACGTATCCATGCCAACGTTCACAAGAACCAAAACCGGACCAACATTAGATTACTCGATTGCGCCCTAACGGTATATCTTTGGAAGTATTTTTCTCATTCAATCGAACAAAGAGTAAAACCTAATTATATTGTTCTATTACGCCCCGAGAGTGTATATTCGCAACGTATCAATTCCAACGTTCACAAGAACCAAAACCGGACCAACATTAGACTACTCAGTTGCGCCGTAACAGTATAACTTTGGGAACGAACTTTTTCTCATTCAATCTAACAAAGAGTAAAACCTAATTATATTGTTCTATTATGCCCCGAGAGTGTATATTCGCAACGTATCCATGCCAATGTTCACAAGAACCAAAACCGGTGCAACATTAGATTAATCAGTTGCTCCATAACGGTATAACTTTGGAAACAGTACTTTTTCTCATTCAATCGAACAAAGAGTAAAACCTGATTATATTGTTCTATTATGCCCCGAGAGTGTATATTCGCAGCGTATCCATGCCAACCTTCGCAAGAACCAAAACCGGACCAACATTAGATTACTCAGTTGCGCCCTAACAGTATATCTTTGGAAAACAGTACTTTTTCTCATTCAATCGAACAAAGAGTAAAACCTAATTATATTGTTCTATTATGCCCCGAGAGTGTATATTCGCAACGTATCCATTCCAACGTTCACAAGAACCAAAAGCAGGACAAACATTAGACTACTCGGTTGCGCGTAACGAGTATAACGTTGGGAACAGTACTTTTTCTCATTCAATCAAACAAAGAGTAAAACCCAATTATATTGTTCTATTATGCCCCGAGAGTGTATATTCGCAACGTATCCATGCCAACGTTCACAAGAACCAAGACCGGAACAACATTAGATTACTCGGTTTATTACCAACAAGATATCTTCGTAGCGCATTTTTTCTCCATTCAATCGAACAAAGAGTAAAACCTAATTATATTGTTCTATTATGCCCCGAGAGTGTATTTTCGCAACGTATCCATGCCAACGTTCACAAGAACCAAAACCGGTACAATATTAGATTACTCAGTTGCGCCATAATAGTATAACTTTGGAAAAAGTACTTTTTCACATTCAATCGAACAAAGAGTAAAAACCTAATTATATTGTTCTATTCTGCCCCGAGAGTGTATATTCGCAACGTATCCATGCCAACGTTCACAAGAACCAAAATCGGACCAACAATAGACTACTCAGTTGCGCCTAACGGTATATCTTTGGAAACGTACTTTTCTCGTTCAATCGAACAAGAAGTAAAACCTAATTATATTGTTCTATTATGCCCCGAGAGTGTATATTCGCAACGTATCCATGCCAACGTTCACAAGAACCAAAACCGGACCAACATTAGACTACTCGGTTGCGCCATAACGGTATAACTTTGGGAACGTACTTTTCTCATTCAATCAAACAAAGAATAAAACCTAATTATATTGTTCTATTTTGCCCCGAGAGTGTATATTCGCAACGTATCCATGCCAACGTTCACAAGAACCAAAACCGGACCAACATTAGATTACTCAGTTGCGCCCTAACAGTATATCTTTGGAAGCAGTACTTTTTCTCATTCAATCGAACAAAGAGTAAAACCTAATTATATTGTTCTATTACGCCCCGAGAGTGTATATTCGCAACGTATCCATTCCAACGTTCACAAGAACCAAAACCGGACCAACATTAGACTACTCAGTTGCGCCCTAACAGTATATCTTTGGAAGCAGTACTTTCTCTCATTCAATCGAACAAAGAGTAAAACCTAATTATATTGTTGTTTTGCCCGAGAGTGTATATTCGCAACGTATCCATGCCAACGTTCACAAGAACCAAAACCGGACCAACATTAGATTACTCGGTTGCGCCTAACAGGTATATCTTTGGAAAGCGGTATTTTTCTCATTCAATCGAACAAAGAGTAAAACCTAATTATATTGCTCTATTACGCCCCGAGAGTGTATATTCGCAACGTATCCATGCCAACGTTCACAAGAACCAAAACCCTAACAATATTACATTGGACACAGTACTTTTACTCATTCAATCTAACAAAGAGCAAAATCTAATTATATTATTCTATTATGCCCCGCGAGTGTATATTCGCAACAGATCCATTCCAACGTTCACAAGAACCAAAACTGGTACAACATTAGATTACTCAGTTCCGCCATAACAGTATAACATTGGAAACGGTACTTTTTCTCATTCAATCGAACAAAGAGTAAAACCTAATTATATTGTTCTATTATGCCCCGAGAGTGTATATTTGCAACGTATCCATTCCAACATTCACAAGAACCAAAATCGGACCAACATTAGACTACTCGATTTCGCGTAACGGTATAACTTTGGGAACGTACTTTTCTCATTCAATCGAACAAAGAGTAAAACCTAATTATATTGTTCTATTATGCCCCGAGAGTGTATATTAGCAACGTATCCATGCCAACGTTCACAAGAACCAAAACCGGACCAACATTAGATTACTCGATTGCGCCTAACGGTATATCTTTGGAACGTACTTTTCTCATTCAATCGAACAAAGAGTAAAACCTAATTATATTGTTCTATTACGCCCCGAGAGTGTATATTCGCAACGTATACATTCCAACGTTCACAAGAACCAAAACCGGTACAATATTAGATTACTCGGTTGCGCCATAAGAGTATAACTTTGGAAACAGTACTTTTTCTCATTCAATCGAACAAAGAGTAAAACCAAATTATATTGTTCTATTATGCCCCGAGAGTGTATATTCAGCGTATCCATGCCAACGTTCGCAAGAACCAAAACCGGACCAACATTAGATTACTCAGTTGCGCCCTAACAGTATATCTTTGGAAGCAGTACTTTTTCTCATTCAATCGAACAAAGAGTAAAACCTAATTATATTGTTCTATTACGTCCCGAGAGTGTATATTCGCAACGTATCCATGCCAACGTTCACAAGAACCAAACCCGGATCAACATTAGGCTACTCGCGCCGTAACAAGATAACTTTGGGAACAAGATTTCTTTTCTCATTCAATCAAACAAAGAGTAAAATCTAATTATATTATTCTATTATGCCCGAGAGTGTATATTCGCAACATATCCATTCCAACGTTCACAAGAACCAAAACCGGTACAATATTAGATTACTCAGTTGCGCCATAATAGTATAACTTTGGAAACAGTACTTTTTCTCATTCAATCGAACAAAGAGTAAACCTAATTATATTGTTCTATTATGCCCCGAGAGTGTATATTCGCAGCGTATCCATGCCAACCTTCGCAAGAACCAAAACCGGATGTTGCGCCCTAACAGAATATCTTTGGAAGCAGTACTTTTTCTCATTCAATCGAACAAAGAGTAAAACCTAATTATATTGATCTATTACGCCCCGAGAGTGTATATTCGCAACGTATCCATGCCAACGTTCACAAGAACAAAAACCGGACCAACATTAGACTACTCGATTGCGTAACAAAGATAACTTTGGGAAGCAGATTTTTCTCATTCAATCGAACAAAGAGTAAAACCTAATTATATTGTTCTATTTTGCCCGAGAGTGTATATTCGCAACGTATCCATGCCAACGTTCAAAAGAACCAAAACCGGACCAACATTAGATTACTCGTTGCGCCTAACAAAGATATCTTTGGAAACAAGATTTTTCTCATTCAATCGAACAAAGAGTAAAACCTAATTCTATTGTTCTATTACGCCCCGAGAGTGTATATTCGCAACGTATCCATTCCAACGTTCACAAGAACCAAAACCGGTACAATATTAGATTACTCAGTTGCGCCATAATAGTATAACTTTGGAAACAGTACTTTTTCACATTCAATCGAACAAAGAGTAAAAACCTAATTATATTGTTCTATTCTGCCCCGAGAGTGTATATTCGCAACGTATCCATGCCAACGTTCACAAGAACCAAAATCGACCAACAATAGACTACTCGGTTGCGCCTAACAAAGATATCTTTGGAAACAAGATTTTTCTCATTCAATCGAATAAAAAGTAAAACCTAATTATATTGTTCTATTTTGCCCGAGAGTGTATATTCGCAACGTATCCATGCCAACGTTCACAAGAACCAAAACCGGACCAACATTAGATTACTCGGTTGCGCCTAACAATATATCTTTGGAAGCAAGATTTTTTTCTCATTCAATCGAACAAAGAGTAAAACCTAATTATATTGTTCTATTACGCCCGAGAGTGTATATTCGCAACGTATCCATTCCAACGTTCACAAGAACCAAACCGGACCAACATTAGACTACTCATTGCGCCATAACAAAGATAACTTTGGGAATGTATTTCTTTTCTCATTCAATCAAACAAAGAATAAAAGCTAATTATATTGTTCTATTTTGCCCCGAGAGTGTATATTCGCAACGTATCCATGCCAACGTTCACAAGAACCAAAACCGGACCAACATTAGATTACTCAGTTGCGCCCTAACAATATATCTTTGGAAGCAAGACTTTCTCATTCAATCGAACAAAGAGTAAAACCTAATTATATTGTTCTATTACGCCCGAGAGTGTAAATTTGCAACGTATCGATGCCAACGTTCACAAGAACCAAAACCGGACCAACATTAGACTACTCATTGCGCCGTAACAAAGATAACTTTGGGAAGAAGATTTTTTTCTCATTCAATCGAACAAAGAGTAAAACCTAATTATATTGTTCTATTATGCCCCGAGAGTGTATATTCGCAACGTATCCATGCCAACGTTCACAAGAACCAAAACCGGTACAATATTAGATTACTCAGTTGCGCCATAACAGTATAACTTTGGAAACAGTACTTTTTCTCATTCAATCGAACAAAGAGTAAAACCTAATTATATTGTTCTATTACGCCCCGAGAGTGTATATTCGCAACGTATCCACGCCAACGTTCACAAGAACCAAAACCGGACCAACATTAGAGTACTAAGTTGCTCCCTAACGGTATATTTTTTGTTCTCATTCAATCGAACAAAGAGTAAAACCTAATTATATTGTTCTATTATGCCCCGAGAGTGTATATTCGCAACGTATCCATGCCAACGTTCACAAGAACCAAAACCGGTACAATATTAGATTACTCAGTTGCGCCATAACAGTATAACTTTGGAAACAAGATTTTTCTCATTCAATCGAACAAAGAGTAAAACCTAATTATATTGTTCTATTATGCCCCGAGAGTGTATATTCGCAACGTATCCATGCCAACGTTCACAAGAACCAAAATCGGACCAACATTAGACTACTCAGTTGCGCCCTAACAATATATCTTTGGAAACAAGATTTTCGTCATTCAATCGAACAAAGAGTAAAACCTAATTATATTATTCTATTTTGCCCCGAGAGTGTATATTCGCAACGTATCCATGCCAACGTTCGCAAGAACCAAAACCGGACCAACATTAGACTACTCGATTGCGCCTAACAAGATATCTTTGGAAGTCAGATTTCTTTTCTCATTCAATCGAACAAAGAGTAAAACCTAATTATATTGTTCTATTACGCCCGAGAGTGTATATTCGCAACGTATCCATTCCAACGTTCCCAAGAACCAAACCGGACCAACATTAGACTACTCGGTTGCGCCGTAACGATAACTTTGGGTACAAGATTTTTCTCATTCAATCAAACAAAGAGTAAAACCTAATTATATTGTTCTATTTTGCCCGAGAGTGTATATTCGCAACGTATCCATGCCAACGTTCACAAGAACCAAAACCGGACCAACATTAGATTACTCGATTGCGCCCTAACAAGATATCTTTGGAAGATTTTTCTCATTCAATCGAACAAAGAGTAAAACCTAATTATATTGTTCTATTTTGCCCCGAGCGTGTATATTCGCAACATATCCATGCCAACGTTCACTTGAACCAAAACCGACCAACATTAGATTACTCGGTTGCGCCCTAACAAGATATATCTTTGGAAACAAGATTTTTCTCATTCAATCGAACATAGAGTAAAACCTAATTATATTGTTCTATTATGCCCCGAGAGTGTATATTCGCAACGTATCGATGTCAACGTTCACAAGAACCAAAACCGGTACAATATTAGATTACTCAGTTGCGCCATAACAGTATAACTTTGGAAACAGTACTTTTTCTCATTCAATCGAACAAAGAGTAAAACCTAATTATATTGTTCTATTATGCCCCGAGAGTGTAAATATGCAACGTATCGATGCCAACGTTCACAAGAACCAAAACCGGACCAACATTAGAGTACTTTGCGCCTAACAAGATATCTTTGGAAGCAAGATTTTTCTCATTCAATCGAACTAAAAGGAAAACCTAATTATATTGTTCTTTTACGCCCCGAGAGTGTATATTTCGAACGTATCCATTCCAACGTTCACAAGAACCAAAACAGTACAATATTAGATTACTCGGTTGCGCCATAACAAAGATAACTTTGGAAACAAGATTTTTCTCATTCAATCGAACAAAGAGTAAAACCTAATTATATTGTTCTATTTTGCCCCGAGAGTGTATATTCGCAACGTATCCGTGCCAACGTTCACAAGAACCAAAACCGGACCAACATTAGACTACTCAGTTGCGCCCTAACAGTATAACTTTGGAAACAAGATTTTTCCTCATTCAATCGAACAAAGAGTAAAACCTAATTATATTATTCTATTTTGCCCCGAGAGTGTATATTCGCAACGTATCCATGCCAACGTTCGCAAGAACCAAAACCGGACCAACATTAGATTACTCAGTTGCGCCCTAACAGTATATCTTTGGAAGCAGTACTTTTTCTCATTCAATCGAACAAAGAGTAAAACCTAATTATATTGTTCTATTACGCCCGAGGGTGGATATTCGCAACGTATCCATTCCAACGTTCCCAAGAACCAAAACCAGGACCAACATTAGACTACTCGCTTGCGCCGTAACGATAACTTTGGGAATGATTTTTTTCTCATTCAATCAAACAAAGAGTAAAACCTAATTATATTGTTCTATTTTGCCCCGAGAGTGTATATTCGCAACGTATCCATGCCAACGTTCACAAGAACCAAAATCGACCAACATTAGATTACTCTTGCGCCTAACAAGATATCTTTGGAAGCGATTTTTTTTCTCATTCAATCGAACAAAGAGTAAAACCTAATTATATTGTTCTATTTTGCCCCGAGCGTGTATATTCGCAACATATCCATGCCAACGTTCACAAGAACCAAAACCGGACCAACATTAGATTACTCAGTTGCGCCCTAACAGTATATCTTTGGAAACAGTACTTTTTCTCATTCAATCGAATAAAGAGTAAAACCTAATTATATTGTTCTATTTTGCCCCGAGAGTGTATATTCGCAACGTATCCATGCCAACGTTCACAAGAACCAAAACCGGACCAACATTAGATTACTCAGTTGCGCCCTAACAATATATCTTTGGAAGCAGTACTTTTTCTCATTCAATCGAACAAAGAGTAAAACCTAATTATATTGTTCTATTACGCCCCGAGAGTGTATATTCGCAACGTATCCATGCCAACCTTCGCAAGAACCAAAACCGGACCAACATTAGATTACTCGGCTTGCGCCCTAACAAGATATCTTTGGAAGCAAGATTTTTCTCATTCAATCGAACAAAGAGTAAAACCTAATTATATTGTTCTATTACGCCCCGAGAGTGTATATTCGCAACGTATCCATTCCAACGTTCACAAGAACCAAAACCGGTACAATATTAGATTACTCAGTTGCGCCATAACAGTATAACTTTGGAAACAGTACTTTTTCTCATTCAATCGAACAAAGAGTAAAACCTAATTATATTGTTCTATTATGCCCCGAGAGTGTATATTCGCAACGTATCCATGCCAACGTTCACAAGAACCAAAATCGGACCAACAATAGACTACTCAGTTGCGCCCTAACAGTATATCTTTGGAAACAGTACTTTTTCTCATTCAATCGAATAAAAGTTGTTCTATTTTGCCCCGAGAGTGTATATTCGCAACGTATCCATGCCAACGTTCACAAGAACCAAAACCGGACCAACATTAGATTACTCAGTTGCGCCCTAACAGTATATCTTTGGAAACAGTACTTTTTCTCATTCAATCGAACAAAGAGTACAACCTAATTATATTGTTCTATTACGCCCCGAGAGTGTATATTCGCAACGTATCCATTCCAACGTTCACAAGAACCAAAACCGGACCAACATTAGACTACTCAGTTGCGCCATAACAGTATAACTTTTGGAACAGTACTTTTTCTCATTCAATCGAACAAAGAATAAAACCTAATTATATTGTTCTGTTGTGCCCCGAGAGTGTACATTCACAACGTATCCATGCCAACGTTCACAAGAACCAAAACCGGACCAACATTAGACTACTCAGTTGCGCCCTAACAGTATATCTTTGGAAGCAAGATTTTTCTCATTCAATCGAACAAAGAGTAAAACCTAATTATATTGTTCTATTACGCCCCGAGAGTGTATATTCGCAACGTATCAATTCCAACGTTCACAAGAACCAAAACCGGACCAACACTCGATTACTCAGTTGCGCCGTAACAGTATAACTTTGGGAACAAGATTTTTCTCATTCAATCGAACAAAGAGTAAAACCTAATTATATTGTTCTATTATGCCCCGAGAGTGTATATTCGCAACGTATCCATGCCAACGTTCACAAGAACCAAAACCGGTACAATATTAGATTACTCAGTTGCGCCATAACAAAGATAACTTTGGAAATGATTTTTCTCATTCAATCGAACAAAGAGTAAAACCTAATTATATTGTTCTATTTTGCCCCGAGAGTGTATATTCGCAACGTATCCACGCCAACGTTCACAAGAACCAAAACCGGACCAACATTAGAGTACTCATTGCGCCTAACAAAGATATCTTTGGAAGCAAGATTTTTCTCATTCAATCGAACAAAGAGTAAAACCTAATTATATTGTTCTTTTACGCCCGAGAGTGTATATTCGCAACGTATCCATGCCAACGTTCACAAGAACCAAAACCGGTACAATATTAGATTACTCAGTTGCGCCATAACAGTATAACTTTGGAAACAAGATTTTTCTCATTCAATCGAACAAAGAGTAAAACCTAATTATATTGTTCTATTATGCCCCGAGAGTGTATATTCGCAACGTATCCATGCCAACGTTCACAAGAACCAAAATCGGACCAACATTAGACTACTCAGTTGCGCCCTAACAGTATATCTTTGGAAACAGTACTTTTCGTCATTCAATCGAACAAAGAGTAAAACCTAATTATATTATTCTATTTTGCCCCGAGAGTGTATATTCGCAACGTATCCATGCCAACGTTCGCAAGAACCAAAACCGGACCAACATTAGACTACTCAGTTGCGCCCTAACAATAAATCTTTGGAAGTCGTACTTTTTCTCATTCAATCGAACAAAGAGTAAAACCTAATTATATTGTTCTATTACGCCCGAGAGTGTATATTCGCAACGTATCCATTCCAACGTTCCCAAGAACCAAACCGACCAACATTAGACTACTCGGTTGCGCCGTAAAGGTATAACTTTGGGAATGATTTTTCTCATTCAATCAAACAAAGAGTAAAACCTAATTATATTGTTCTATTTTGCCCGAGAGTGTATATTCGCAACGTATCCATGCCAACGTTCACAAGAACCAAAACCGACCAACATTAGATTACTCGCTTGCGCCTAACAAGATATCTTTGGAAGATACTTTTCTCATTCAATCGAACAAAGAGTAAAACCTAATTATATTGTTCTATTTTGCCCCGAGCGTGTATATTCGCAACATATCCATGCCAACGTTCACTTGAACCAAAACCGGACCAACATTAGATTACTCATTGCGCCTAACAAAGATATCTTTGGAAAGATTTTTCTCATTCAATCGAACAAAGAGTAAAACCTAATTATATTGTTCTATTATGCCCCGAGAGTGTATATTCGCAACGTATCCATGCCAACGTTCACAAGAACCAAAACCGGTACAATATTAGATTACTCAGTTGCGCCATAACAGTATAACTTTGGAAACAAGATTTTTCTCATTCAATCGAACAAAGAGTAAAACCTAATTATATTGTTCTATTTTGCCCCGAGAGTGTATATTCGCAACGTATCCATGCCAACGTTCACAAGAACCAAAACCGGACCAACATTAGAGTGCTGGTTCACTGCGCCCTAACAAAGATATCTTTGGAAGTAGTGCTTTTCTCATTCAATCGAACAAAGAGTAAAACCTAATTATATTGTTCTTTTACGCCCCGAGAGTGTATATTCGCAACGTATCCATTCCAACGTTCACAAGAACCAAAACAGGTACAATATTAGATTACTCAGTTGCGCCATAACAGTATAACTTTGGAAACAGTACTTTTTCTCATTCAATCGAACAAAGAGTAAAACCTAATTATATTGTTCTATTATGTCCCGAGAGTGTATATTCGCAACGTATCCATGCCAACGTTCACAAGAACCAAAATCGGACCAACATTAGACTACTCTTGCGCCTAACAAAGATATATCTTTGGAAACAAGATTTCTTTTCCTCATTCAATCGAACAAAGAGTAAAACCTAATTATATTATTCTATTTTGCCCGAGAGTGTATATTCGCAACGTATCCATGCCAACGTTCGCAAGAACCAAAACCAGGACCAACATTAGATTACTCGGTTGCGCCTAACAAGATATCTTTGGAAGCAAGATTTTTCTCATTCAATCGAACAAAGAGTAAAACCTAATTATATTGTTCTATTACGCCCCGAGAGTGTATATTCGCAACGTATCCATTCCAACGTTCCCAAGAACCAAAACCGGACCAACATTAGACTACTCAGTTGCGCCGTAACAGTATAACTTTGGGAACAGTACTTTTTCTCATTCAATCAAACAAAGAGTAAAACCTAATTATATTGTTCTATTATGCCCCGAGAGTGTATATTCGCAACGTATCCATGCCAACGTTCACAAGAACCAAAATCGGACCAACATTAGATTACTCAGTTGCGCCTAACAAAGATATCTTTGGAAGCAAGATTTCTTTTCTCATTCCATCGAACAAAGAGTAAAACCTAATTATATTGTTCTATTATGCCCCGAGCGTGTATATTCGCAACATATCCATGCCAACGTTCACTTGAACCAAAACCGGACCAACATTAGATTACTCAGTTGCGCCCTAACAGTATATCTTTGGAAACAGTACTTTTTCTCATTCAATCGAATAAAGAGTAAAACCTAATTATATTGTTCTATTTTGCCCCGAGAGTGTATATTCGCAACGTATCCATGCCAACGTTCACAAGAACCAAAACCGGACCAACATTAGATTACTCAGTTGCGCCCTAACAATATATCTTTGGAAGCAGTACTTTTTCTCATTCAATCGAACAAAGAGTAAAACCTAATTATATTGTTCTATTATGCCCCGAGAGTGTATATTCGCAGCGTATCCATGCCAACCTTCGCAAGAACCAAAACCGGACCAACATTAGATTACTCTTGCGCCTAACAAGTATATCTTTGGAAGCAGATTTTTCTCATTCAATCGAACAAAGAGTAAAACCTAATTATATTGTTCTATTACGCCCCGAGAGTGTATATTCGCAACGTATCCATTCCAACGTTCACAAGAACCAAAACCGGTACAATATTAGATTACTCAGTTGCGCCATAATAGTATAACTTTGGAAACAGTACTTTTTCTCATTCAATCGAACAAAGAGTAAAAACCTAATTATATTGTTCTATTCTGCCCCGAGAGTGTATATTCGCAACGTATCCATGCCAACGTTCACAAGAACCAAAATCGGACCAACAATAGACTACTCAGTTGCGCCCTAACAGTATATCTTTGGAAACAGTACTTTTTCTCATTCAATCGAATAAAAAGTAAAACCTAATTATATTGTTCTATTTTGCCCCGAGAGTGTATATTCGCAACGTATCCATGCCAACGTTCACAAGAACCAAAACCGGACCAACATTAGATTACTCAGTTGCGCCCTAACAATATATCTTTGGAAGCAGTACTTTTTCTCATTCAATCGAACAAAGAGTAAAACCTAATTATATTGTTCTATTACGCCCCGAGAGTGTATATTCGCAACGTATCCATTCCAACGTTCACAAGAACCAAAACAGGACCAACATTAGACTACTCAGTTGCACCATAACAGTAGAACTTTGAGAACAGTAATTTTTCTCATTCAATCAAACAAAGAGTAAAACCTGATTATATTGTTCTGTTTGCCCCGAGAGTGTATATTCGCAACGTATCCATGCCAACGTTCACAAGAACCAAAATCGGACCAACATTAGACTACTCAGTTGCGCCTAACAGTATATCTTTGGAAACAGTACTTTTTCTCATTCAATCGAACAAAGAGTAAAACCTAATTATATTGTTCTATTACGCCCCGAGAGTGTATATTCGCAACGTATCAATTCCAACGTTCACAAGAACCAAAACCGGACCAACATTAGACTACTCAGTTGCGCCGTAATAGTATAACTTTGGGAATGATTTTTCTCATCAATCGAACAAAGAGTAAAACCTAATTATATTGTTCTATTATGCCCCGAGAGTGTATATTCGCAACGTATCCATGCCAACGTTCACAAGAACCAAAACCGGTACAATATTAGATTACTCAGTTGCGCCATAACAGTATAACTTTGGAAACAGTACTTTTTCTCATTCAATCGAACAAAGAGTAAAACCTAATTATATTGTTCTATTTTGCCCCGAGAGTGTATATTCGCAACGTATCCATGCCAACGTTCACAAGAACCAAAACCGGACCAACATTAGAGTACTCAGTTGCGCCCTAACAGTATATCTTTGGAAGCAGTACTTTTTCTCATTCAATCGAACAAAGAGTAAAACCTAATTATATTGTTCTTTTACGCCCCGAGAGTGTATATTCGCAACGTATCCATTCCAACGTTCACAAGAACCAAAACCGGTACAATATTAGATTACTCAGTTGCGCCATAACGATAACTTTGGAAACAAGATTTTTCTCATTCAATCGAACAAAGAGTAAAACCTAATTATATTGTTCTATTATGCCCCGAGAGTGTATATTCGCAACGTATCCATGCCAACGTTCACAAGAACCAAAATCGGACCAACAATAGACTACTCGATTTGCGCCTAACAAAGATATCTTTGGAAAGCAAGACTTTTCGTCATTCAATCGAACAAAGAGTAAAACCTAATTATATTATTCTATTTTGCCCGAGAGTGTATATTCGCAACGTATCCATGCCAACGTTCGCAAGAACCAAACCGGACCAACATTAGATTACTCATTGCGCCTAACAAGATATCTTTGGAAGTCGTACTTTTTCTCATTCAATCGAACAAAGAGTAAAACCTAATTATATTGTTCTATTACGCCCCGAGAGTGTATATTCGCAACGTATCCATTCCAACGTTCCCAAGAACCAAAACCGGACCAACATTAGACTACTCGCGCGTAATAAAGATAACTTTGGGAATGTACTTTTCTCATGCAACCGAACAAAGAGTAAAACCTAATAATATTGTTCTATTATGCCCCGAGAGTGTATATTCGCAACGTATCCATGCCAACGTTCACAAGAACAAAAACCGGACCAACATTAGACTACTCAGTTGCGCCCTAACAGTATAACTTTGGAAACAGTACTTTTTCTCATTAAATCAAACAAAGAGTAAAACCTAATTATATTGTTCTATTTTGCCCCGAGAGTGTATATTCGCAACATATCCATGCCAACGTTCACAAGAACCAAAACCGGACCAACATTAGAATACTCAGTTGCGCCCTAACAGTATATCTTTGGAAATAGTACTTTTTCTCATTCAATCGAACAAAGAGTAAAACCTAATTATATTGTTCTATTTTGCCCCGAGAGTGTATATTCGCAACGTATCCATGCCAACGTTCACAAGAACCAAAACCGGTACAATATTAGATTACTCAGTTGCGCCATAACAGTATAACTTTGGAAACAGTACTTTTTCTCATTCAATCGAACAAAGAGTAAAACCTAATTATATTGTTCTATTTTGCCCCGAGAGTGTATATTCGCAACGTATCCATGCCAACGTTCACAAGAACCAAAACCGGACCAACATTAGAGTACTGGGTTGCGCCTAACAAGATATCTTTGGAAGCCGTACTTTTTCTCATTCAATCGAACAAAGAGTAAAACCAAATTTTATTGTTCTATTACGCCCCGAGAGTGTATATTCGCAACGTATCCATTCCAACGTTCACAAGAACCAAAACCGGTACAATATTAGATTACTCAGTTGCGCCATAACAGTATAACTTTGGAAACGATACTTTTCTCATTCAATCGAACAAAGAGTAAAACCTAATTATATTGTTCTATTATGCCCCGAGAGTGTATATTCGCAACGTATCCATGCCAACGTTCACAAGAACCAAAATCGGACCAACATTAGACTACTCAGTTGCGCCCTAACAGTATATCTTTGGAAACAGTACTTTTCCTCATTCAATCGAACAAAGAGTAAAACCTAATTATATTATTCTATTTTGCCCCGAGAGTGTATATTCGCAACGTATCCATGCCAACGTTCGCAAGAACCAAAACCGGACCAACATTAGATTACTCAGTTGCGCCCTAACAGTATATCTTTGGAAGCAGTACTTTTTCTCATTCAATCGAACAAAGAGTAAAACCTAATTATATTGTTCTATTACGCCCCGAGAGTGTATATTCGCAACGTATCCATTCCAACGTTCCCAAGAACCAAAACCAGGACCAACATTAGACTACTCGGTTGCGCGTATGTATTACTTTGAGAACGTACTTTTTCTCATTCAATCAAACAAAGAGTAAAACCTAATTATATTGTTCTATTTTGCCCCGAGAGTGTATATTCGCAACGTATCCATGCCAACGTTCACAAGAACCAAAATCGGACCAACATTAGATTACTCAGTTGCGCCCTAACAGTATATCTTTGGAAGCAGTACTTTTTCTCATTCAATCGAACAAAGAGTAAAACCTAATTATATTGTTCTATTTTGCCCCGAGAGTGTATATTCGCAACATATCCATGCCAACGTTCACTTGAACCAAAACCGGACCAACATTAGATTACTCAGTTGCGCCCTAACAGTATATCTTTGGAAACAGTACTTTTTCTCATTCAATCGAATAAAGAGTAAAACCTAATTATATTGTTCTATTTTGCCCCGAGAGTGTATATTCGCAACGTATCCATGCCAACGTTCACAAGAACCAAAACCGGACCAACATTAGATTACTCAGTTGCGCCCTAACAATATATCTTTGGAAGCAGTACTTTTTCTCATTCAATCGAACAAAGAGTAAAACCTAATTATATTGTTCTATTATGCCCCGAGAGTGTATATTCGCAGCGTATCCATGCCAACCTTCGCAAGAACCAAAACCGGACCAACATTAGATTACTCAGTTGCGCCCTAACAGTATATCTTTGGAAGCAGTACTTTTTCTCATTCAATCGAACAAAGAGTAAAACCTAATTATATTGTTCTATTACGCCCCGAGAGTGTATATTCGCAACGTATCCATTCCAACGTTCACAAGAACCAAAACGGGACAAAGATTAGACTACTCAGTTGCGCCGTAACAGTATAACTTTGGGAACAGTACTTTTTCTCATTCAATCAAACAAAGAGTAAAACCTAATTATATTGTTCTATTTTGCCCCGAGAGTGTATATTCGCAACGTATCCATGCCAACGTTCACAAGAACCAAAACCGGACCAACATTAGACTACTCGGTTGCGCGTAAGTATAACTTTGGAAACAGTACTTTTTCTCATTCAATCAAACAAAGAGTAAAACCTAATTATATTGTTCTATTATGCCCCGAGAGAGTATATTCGCAACGTATCCATGCCAACGTTCACAAGAACCAAAATCGGACCAACATTAGACTACTCAGTTGCGCCCTAACAGTATATCTTTGGAAACAGTACTTTTTCTCATTCAATCGAACAAAGAGTAAAACCTAATTATATTGTTCTATTACGCACCGAGAGTGTATATTCGCAACGTATCCATTCCAACGTTCACAAGAACCAAAACCGGACCAACATTAGACTACTCAGTTGCGCCATAACAGTATAACTTTGGAAGCAGTACTTTTTCTCATTCAATCAAACAAAGAGTAAAACCTAATTATATTGTTCTATTACGCCCCGAGAGTGTATATTCGCAACGTATCCATGCCAACGTTCACAAGAACCAAAATCGGACCAACATTAGATTACTCGGTTGCGCCTAACGGTATATCTTTGGAAGCAGTACTTTTCTCATTCAATCGAACAAAGAGTAAAACCTAATTATATTGTTCTATTTTGCCCGCGTGTATATTCGCAACATATCCATGCCAACGTTCACAAGAACCAAAACCGGACCAACATTAGATTACTCAGTTGCGCCCTAACAGTATATCTTTGGAAACAGTACTTTTTCTCATTCAATCGAACAAAGAGTAAAACCTAATTATATTGTTCTATTATGCCCCGAAAGTGTATATTCGCAACGTATCCATGCCAACGTTCACAAGAACCAAAACCGGACCAACATTAGATTACTCAGTTGCGCCCTAACAATATATCTTTGGAAACAGTACTTTTTCTCATTCAATAGAACAAAGAGTAAAACCTAATTATATTGTTCTATTATGCCCCGAGAGTGTATATTCGCAACGTATCCATGCCAACGTTCGCAAGAACCAAAACCGGACCAACATTAGATTACTCAGTTGCGCCCTAACAGTATATCTTTGGAAGCAGTACTTTTTCTCATTCAATCGAACAAAGAGTAAAACCTAATTATATTGTTCTATTACGCCCCGAGAGTGTATATTCGCAACGTATCCATTCCAACGTTCACAAGAACCAAAACCGGACCAACATTAGACTACTCAGTTGCGCCGTAACAGTATAACTTTGGGAACAGTACCTTTTCTCATTCAATCAAACAAAGAGTAAAACCTAATTATATTGTTCTATTTTGCCCCGAGAGTGTATATTCGCAACGTATCCATGCCAACGTTCGCAAGAACAAAAACCGGACCAACATTAGATTACTCAGTTGCGCCATAACAGTATATCTTTGGAAGCAGTACTTTTTCTCATTCAATCGAACAAAGAGTAAAACCTAATTATATTGTACTATTACGCCCCGAGAGTGTATATTCGCAACGTATCCATTCCAACGTTCACAAGAACCAAAACCGGTACAATATTAGATTACTTAGTTGCGCCATAATAGTATAACTTTGGAAACAGTACTTTTTCACATTCAATCGAACAAAGAGTAAAACCTAATTATATTGTTCTATTATGCCCCGAGAGTGTATATTCGCAACGTATCCATGCCAACGTTCACAAGAACCAAAATCGGACCAACATTAGACTACTCAGTTGCGCCCTAACAGTATATCTTTGGAAACAGTACTTTTTCTCATTCAATCGAACAAAGAGTAAAACCTAATTATATTGTTCTATTTTGCCCCGAGAGTGTATATTCGCAACGTATCAATGCCAACGTTCACAAGAACAAAAACCGGACCAACATTAGATTACTCAGTTGCGCCCTAACAATATATCTTTGGAAGCAGTGCTTTTTCTCATTCAATCGAACAAAGAGTAAAACCTAATTATATTGTTCTATTACGCCCCGAGAGTGTATATTCGCAACGTATCCATTCCAACGTTCACAAGAACCAAAACCGGACCAACATTAGACTACTCAGTTGCGCCATAACAGTATAACGTTGGGAACAGTACTTTTTCTCATTCAATCGAACAAAGAGTAAAACCTAATTATATTGTTCTATTATGCCCCGAGAGTGTATATTCGCAACGTATCCATGCCAACGTTCACAAGAACCAAAATAGGACCAACATTAGACTACTCAGTTGCGCCCTAACAGTATATCTTTGGAAGCGTACTTTTCTCATTCAATCGAACAAAGAGTAAAACCTAATTATATTGTTCTATTACGCCCCGAGAGTGTATATTCGCAACGTATCCATTCCAACGTTCACAAGAACCAAAACCGGACCAACATTAGACTACTCAGTTGCGCCATAACAGTATAACATTGGAAACAGTACTTTTTCTCATTCAATCGAACAAAGAGTAAAACCTAATTATATTGTTCTATTATGCCCCGAGAGTGTATATTCGCAACGTATCCATGCCAACGTTCACAAGAACCAAAACCGGACCAACATTAGATTACTCAGTTGCGCCCTAACAGTATATCTTTGGAAGCAGTACTTTTTCTCATTCAATCGAACAAAGAGTAAAACCTAATTATATTGTTCTATTACGCCCCGAGAGTGTATATTCGCAACGTATCAATTCCAACGTTCACAAGAACCAAAACCGGACCAACATTAGACTACTCGGTTCGCCGTAGTAACGGTATAACTTTGGGAACGATACTTTTCTCATTCAATCGAACAAAGAGTAAAACCTAATTATATTGTTCTATTATGCCCCGAGAGTGTATATTCGCAACATATCCATTCCAACGTTCACAAGAACCAAAACCGGTACAATATTAGATTACTCAGTTGCGCCCTAACAGTATAACTTTGGAAACAGTACTTTTTCTCATTCAATCGAACAAAGAGTAAAACCTAATTATATTGTTCTATTATGCCCCGAGAGTGTATATTCGCAACGTATCCATGCCAACGTTCGCAAGAACCAAAACCGGTCCAACATTAGATTACTCAGTTGCGCCCTAACAGTATATCTTTGGAAGCAGTACTTTTTCTCATTCAATCGAACAAAGAGTAAAACCTAATTATATTGTTCTATTATGCCCCGAGAGTGTATATTCGCAACGTATCCATTCCAACGTTCACAAGGACCAAAGCAGGACAAACATTAGACTACTCGGTTCTTGTAGTAATAGTATAACGTTGGGAGCAGTACTTTTTCTCATTCAATCAAACAAAGAGTAAAACCTAATTATATTGTTCTATTACGCCCCGAGAGTGTATATTCGCAATGTATCGATGCCAACGTTCACAAGAACCAAAACCGGACCAACATTAGATTACTCGGTTAGCGCCTAACGGTATATCTTTGGAAGCAGTACTTTTCTCATTCAATCGAACAAAGAGTAAAACCTAATTATATTGTTCTATTACGCCCGAGAGTGTATATTCGCAACGTATCCATTCCAACGTTCACAAGAACCAAAAAGGTACAATATTAGATTACTCGATTCAAAATAGTATAACTTTGGAAACCAGTACTTATTCTCATTCAATCGAACAAAGAGTAATACCTAAATATATTGTACTATTACGACCCGAGAGTGTAAATTTACAATGTATCGATGCCAATGTTCACAAGAACCAAAATCGAACCAACAATAGACTCCTCGATTGCGCCTAACGGTATATCTTTGGAAACGACTTTTTCTCATTCAATCGAATAAAGAGTAAAACCTAATTATATTGTTCTATTTTGCCCGAGAGTGTATATTCGCAACGTATCCATGCCAACGTTCACAAGAACCAAAGCAGGACCAACATTAGATTACTCGATTGCGCCATAACAACATATCTTTGGAAGCAGTACTTTTTCTCATTCAATCGAACAAAGAGTAAAACCTAATAATATTGTTCTATTATGCCCCGAGAGTGTATATTCGCAACGTATCCATTCCAACGTTCACAAGAACCAAAACCGGACAACCATTATTCTACTCAGTTGCGCCATAACAGTATAACTTTGGGAACAGTACTTTTTCTCATTCAATCAAACAAAGAATAAAACCTAATTATATTGTTCTGTTTTGCCCGAGAGTGTATATTCGCAACGTATCCATGCCAACGTTCACAAGAACCAAAACCGGACCAACATTAGATTACTCGATTTAGCCCTAACGGTATATCTTTGGAAGCGATATTTTTCTCATTCAATCGAACAAAGAGTAAAACCTAATTATATTGTTCTATTACGCCCGAGAGTGTATATTCGCAACGTATCAATTCCAACGTTCACAAGAACCAAAACCGGACCAACATTAGACTACTCGGTTCTTGTAACAGTATAACGTTGGGAACAGTACTTTTTCTCATTCAATCGAACAAAGAGTAAAACCTAATTATATTGTTCTATTATGCCCCGAGAGTGTATATTCGCAACGTATCCATGCCAACGTTCACAAGAACCAAAACCGGTACAATATTAGATTATTCAGTTCCGCCATAACAGTATAACTTTGGAAACAGTACTTTTTCTCATTCAATCGAACAAAGAGTAAAACCTAATTATATTGTTCTATTTTGCCCCGAGAGTGTATATTCGCAACGTATCCATGCCAACGTTCACAAGAACCAAAACCGGACCAACATTAGACTACTCGTTCGCGTAACGGTATAACTTTGGGAACAGTACTTTTTCTCATTCAATCTAACAAAGAGTAAAATCTAATTATATTATTCTATTATGCCCCGAGAGTGTATATTCGCAACATATCCATTCCAACGTTCACAAGAACCAAAACCGGTACAATATTAGATTACTCAGTTGCGCCATAACAGTATAACTTTGGAAACAGTACTTTTTCTCATTCAATCGAACAAAGAGTAAAACCTAATTATATTGTTCTATTATGCCCCGAGAGTGTATATTCGCAGCGTATCCATGCCAACCTTCGCAAGAACCAAAACCGGACCAACATTAGATTACTCAGTTGCGCCCTAACAGTATATCTTTGGAAGCAGTACTTTTTCTCATTCAATCGAACAAAGAGTAAAACCTAATTATATTGTTCTATTTTGCACCGAGAGTGTATATTCGCAACGTATCCATGCCAACGTTCACAAGAACCAAAACCGGACCAACATTAGATTACTCAGTTGCGCCCTAACAGTATATCTTTGGAAGCAGTACCTTTTCTCATTCAATCGAACAAAGAGTAAAACCTAATTATATTGTTCTATTACGCCCCGAGAGTGTATATTCGCAACGTATCAATTCCAACGTTCACAAGAACCAAAACCGGACCAACATTAGACTACTCAGTTGCGCCGTAACAGTATAACTTTGGGAACAGTACTTTTTCTCATTCAATCAAACAAAGAGTAAAATCTAATTATATTATTCTATTATGCCCCGAGAGTGTATATTCGCAACATATCCATTCCAACGTTCACAAGAACCAAAACCGGTACAATATTAGATTACTCAGTTGCGCCATAATAGTATAACTTTGGAAACAGTACTTTTTCTCATTCAATCGAACAAAGAGTAAAACCTAATTATATTGTTCTATTATGCCCCGAGAGTGCATATTCGCAACGTATCCATTCCAACGTTCACAAGAACCAAAACCGACAAACATTAGACTACTCGATTCTTGTAACGGTATAACTTTGGGAACGAGTACTTTTTCTCATTCAATCAAACAAAGAGTAAAACCTAATTATATTGTTCTATTTTGCCCGAGAGTGTATATTCGCAACGTATCCATGCCAACGTTCACAAGAACCAAAACCGGACCAACATTAGATTACTCGATTGCGCCTAACGGTATATCTTTGGAAGCAGTACTTTTCTCATTCAATCGAACAAAGAGTAAAACCTAATTATATTGTTCTATTACGCCCCGAGAGTGTATATTCGCAACGTATCCATTCCAACGTTCACAAGAACCAAAACCGGTACAATATTAGATTACTCAGTTGCGCCATAATAGTATAACTTTGGAAACAGTACTTTTTCTCATTCAATCGAACAAAGAGTAAAACCTAATTATATTGTTCTATTACGCCCCGAGAGTGTATATTCGCAACGTATCCATGCCAACGTTCACAAGAACCAAAATCGGACCAACAATAGACTACTCAGTTGCGACCTAACGGTATATCTTTGGAAAGCAGTACTTTTTCTCATTCAATCGAATAAAGAGTAAAACCTAATTATATTGTTCTATTTTGCCCGAGAGTGTATATTCGCAACGTATCCATGCCAACGTTCACAAGAACCAAAACCGGACCAACATTAGATTACTCAGTTGCGCCCTAACAGTATATCTTTGGAAGCAGTACTTTTCTCATTCAATCGAACAAAGAGTAAAACCTAATTATATTGTTCTATTACGCCCCGAGAGTGTATATTCGCAACGTATCCATTCCAACGTTCACAAGAACCAAAACCGGACCAACATTAGACTACTCAGTTGCGCCGTAACAGTATAACTTTGGGAACAGTACTTTTTCTCATTCAATCAAACAAAGAATAAAACCTAATTATATTGTTCTGTTTTGACCCGAGAGTGTATAGTCGCAACGTATCAATGCCAACGTTCACAAGAACCAAAACCGGACCAACATTAGATTACTCCGTTGCGCCCTAACGGTATATCTTTGGAAGCAATACTTTTTCTCATTCAATCGAACAAAGAGTAAAACCTAATTATATTGTTCTATTACGCCCCGAGAGTGTATATTCGCAACGTATCAATTCCAACGTTCACAAGAACCAAAACCGGACCAACATTAGACTACTCAGTTGCGCCGTAACAGTATATCTTTGGAAGCATTACTTTTGCTCAGTCAATCGAACAAAGAGTAAAACCTAATTATATTGTTCTATTATGCCCCGAGAGTGTAAATTTGCAACGTATCCATGTTAATGTTCACAAGAACCAAAACCGGTACAATATTAGATTATTCGATTGCGCCATAACGGTATAACTTTGTAAACGGTACTTTTCTCATTCAATCGGACAAAGAGTAAAACCTAATTATATTGTTCTATTTTGTCCCGAGAGTGTATATTCGCAACGTATCCATGCCAACGTTCACAAGAACCAAAACCGGACCAACATTAGATTACTCGGTTAACGTAACAGTATAACTTTGGGAACAGTACTTTTTCTCATTCAATCTAACAAAGAGTAAAATCTAATTATATTATTCTATTATGCCCCGAGAGTGTATATTCGCAACATATCCATTCCAACGTTCACAAGAACCAAAACTGGTACAATATTAGATTACTCAGTTGCGCCATAACAGTATATCTTTGGAAACAGTACTTTTTCTCATTCAATCGAACAAAGAGTAAAACCTAATTATATTGTTCTATTATGCCCCGAGAGTGCATATTCGCAACGTATCCATGCCAACGTTCACAAGAACCAAAACCGGACCAACATTAGATTACCCGATTGCGCCCTGACGGTATATCTTTGGAAACGATTTTTCTCATTCAATCGAACAAAGAGTAAAACCTAATTATATTGTTCTATTTTGCCCGAGAGTGTATATTCGCAACGTATCCATGCAAACGTTCACAAGAACCAAAACCGACCAACATTAGATTACTCGATTGCGCCTAACGGTATATCTTTGGAAGCAGTATTTTGTCTCATTCAATCGAACAAAGAGTAAAACCTAATTATATTGTTCTATTACGCCCCGAGAGTGTATATTCGCAACGTATCAATTCCAACGTTCACAAGAACCAAAACCGGACCAACATTAGACTACTCAGTTGCGCCGTAACAGTATATAACATTGGGAACAGTACTTTTTCTCATTCAATCTAACAAAGAGTAAAATCTAATTATATTATTCTATTATGCCCCGAGAGTGTATATTCGCAACATATCCATTCCAACGTTCACAAGAACCAAAACCGGTACAATATTAGATTACTCAGTTGCGCCATAACAGTATAACTTTGGAAACAGTACTTTTTCTCATTCAATCGAACAAAGAGTAAAACCTAATTATATTGTTCTATTATGCCCCGAGAGTGTATATTCGCAACGTATCCATGCCAACATTCACAAGAACCAAAACCGGACCAACATTAGACTACTCAGTTGCGCCGTAACAGTATAACTTTGGGAACAGTACTTTTTCTCATTCAATCGAACAAAGAGTAAAACCTAATTATATTGTTCTATTATGCCCCGAGAGTGTAAATTTGTAACGTATCGACTCCAACGTTCAGAAGCAACAAAACCGGACCAACATTAGATTACTCGATTTGCGCCTAACGGTATATCTTTGGAAGCAGTACTTTTCTCATTCAATCGAACAAAGAGTAAAACCTAATTATATTGTTCTATTACGCCCCGAGAGTGTATATTCGCAACGTATCCATTCCAACGTTCACAAGAACCAAAACCGGTACAATATTAGATTACTCAGTTGCGCCATAATAGTATAACTTTGGAAACAGTACTTTTTCTCATTCAATCAAACAAAGAGTAAAACCTAATTATATTGTTCTATTACAGAGTGTATATTCGCAACGTATCCATGCCAACGTTCACAAGAACCAAAACCGGACCAACATTAGACTACTCAGTTGCGCCCTAACAGTATAACTTTGGAAACAGTACTTTTTCTCATTGAATCTAACAAAGAGTAAAACCTAATTATATTGTTCTATTATGCCCCGAGAGTGTATATTCGCAACGTATCCATGCCAACGTTCACAAGAACCAAAATCGGACCAACATTAGACTACTCAGTTGCGCCCTAACAATATATCTTTGGAAACAGTACTTTTTCTCATTCAATCGAACAAAGAGTAAAACCTAATTATATTGTTCTATTACGCCCCGAGAGTGTATATTCGCAACGTATCCATTCCAACGTTCACAAGAACCAAAACCGGACCAACATTAGATTACTCAGTTGCGCCAAAATAGTATAACTTTGGAAACAGTACTTTTTCTCATTCAATCGAACAAAGAGTAAAACCTAATTATATTGTTCTATTATGCCCCGAGAGTGTATATTCGCAACGTATCCATGCCAACGTTCACAAGAACCAAAACCAGGACCAACATTAGATTACTCGGTTTGCGCCCTAACAGTATAACTTTGGAAACAGTACTTTTTCTCATTCAATCGAACAAAGAGTAAAACCTAATTATATTGTTCTATTACGCCCCGAGAGTGTATATTCACAACGTATCAATTCCAACGTTCACAAGAACCAAAACCGGACCAACATTAGACTACTCAGTTGCGCCGTAACAGTATAACTTTGGAAACAGTACTTTTTCTCATTCAATCGAACAAAGAGTAAAACCTAATTATATTGTTCTATTATGCCCCGAGAGTGTATATTCGCAACGTATCCATGCCAACGTTCACAAGAACCAAAACCGGAACAATATTAGATTACTCAGTTGCGCCATAACAGTATAACTTTGGAAACAGTACTTTTTCTCACTCAATCGAACAAAGAGTAAAACCTAATTATATTGTTCTATTTTGCCCCGAGAGTGTATATTCGCAACGTATCCATGCCAACGTTCACAAGAACCAAAACCGGACCAACATTAGATTACTCAGTTGCGCCCTAACAGTATATCTTTGGAAGCAGTACTTTTCTCATTCAATCGAACAAAGAGTAAAACCTAATTATATTGTTCTATTACGCCCCGAGAGTGTATATTCGCAACGTATCCATTCCAACGTTCACAAGAACCAAAACCGGTACAATATTAGATTACTCAGTTGCGCCATAATAGTATAACTTTGGAAACAGTACTTTTTCACATTCAATCGAACAAAGAGTAAAACCTAATTATATTGTTCTATTCTGCCCCGAGAGTGTATATTCGCAACGTATCCATGCCAACGTTCACAAGAACCAAAATCGGACCAACAATAGACTACTCAGTTGCGCCCTAACAGTATATCTTTGGAAACAGTACTTTTTCTCATTCAATCGAACAAAGAGTAAAACCTAATTATATTGTTCTATTTTGCCCGAGAGTGTATATTCGCAACGTATCCATGCCAACGTTCACAAGAACCAAAACCGGACCAACATTAGATTACTCAGTTGCGCCCTAACAGTATATCTTTGGAAGCAGTACTTTTCTCATTCAATCGAACAAAGAGTAAAACCTAATTATATTGTTCTATTACGCCCCGAGAGTGTATATTCGCAACGTATCCATTCCAACGTTCACAAGAACCAAAACCGGACCAACATTAGACTACTCAGTTGCGCCATAACAGTATAACTTTGGAAACAGTACTTTTTCTCATTCAATCAAACAAAGAATAAAACCTAAATATGTTGTTCTATTATGCCCCGAGAGTGTAAATTTGCAATGTATCGATGCCAACGTTCACAAGAACAAAAAACGGACCAACATTAGATTACTCGATTCTTGCGCCTAACGGTATATCTTTGAAAGCAGTATTTTTCTCATTCAATCGACAAAAGAGTAAAACCTAATTATATTGTTCTATTATGCCCCGAGAGTGTATATTCGCAACGTATCGATGCCAACGTTCACAAGAACCAAAGCTGGACCAACAATAGACTACTCAGTTATGCCCTAACAGTATAACTATGGGAACAGTACTTTTTCTCATTCAATCGAACAAAGAGTAAAACCTAATTATTTTGTTCTATTATGCCCCGAGAGTGTAAATTTGCAACGTATCGATGCCAACGTTCACAAGAACCAAAACCGGACCAACATTAGACTACTCAGTTGCGCCCTAACAGTATAACTTTGGAAACATTACTTTTTCTCATTCAATCGAACAAAGAGTAAAACCTAATTATATTGTTCTATTACGCCCCGAGAGTGTATATTCGCAACGTATCCATTCCAACGTTCACAAGAACCAAAACCGGACCAACATTAGACTACTCAGTTGCGCCATAACAGTATAACTTTGGGAACAGTACTTTTTCTCATTCAATCAAACAAAGAGTAAAACCTAATTATATTGTTCTATTTTGCCCCGAGAGTGTATATTCGCAACGTATCCATGCCAATGTTCACAAGAACCAAAACCGGACCAACATTAGATTACTCAGTTGCGCCCTAACAGTATATCTTTGGAAAGCGATATTTTTCTCATTCAATCGAACAAAGAGTAAAACCTAATTATATTGTTCTATTACGCCCCGAGAGTGTATATTCGCAACGTATCAATTCCAACGTTCACAAGAACCAAAACCGGACCAACATTAGACTACTCAGTTGCGCCGTAACAGTATAACTTTGGGAACAGTACTTTTTCTCATTCAATCTAACAAAGAGTAAAATCTAATTATATTATTCTATTATGCCCCGAGAGTGTATATTCGCAACGTATCCATTCCAACGTTCACAAGAACCAAAACAGGTACAATATTAGATTACTCAGTTGCGCCATAACAGTATAACTTTGGAAACAGTACTTTTTCTCATTCAATCGAACAAAGAGTAAAACCTAATTATATTGTTCTATTATGCCCCGAGAGTGTATATTCGCAGCGTATCCATGCCAACGTTCACAAGAACCAAAACCGGACCAACATTAGATTACTCAGTTGCGCCCTAACAGTATATCTTTGGAAGCTACTACTTTTTCTCATTCAATCGAACAAAGAGTAAAACCTAATTATATTGTTCTATTACGCCCCGAGAGTGTATATTCGCAACGTATCCATTCCAACGTTCACAAGAACCAAAACCGGACCAACATTAGACTACTCAGTTGCGCCGTAATAGTATAACTTTGGGAACAGTACTTTTTCTCATTCAATCGAACAAAGAGTAAAACCTAATTATATTGTTCTATTATGCCCCGAGAGTGTATATTCGCAACGTATCCATGCCAACGTTCACAAGAACCAAAACCGGACCAACATTAGATTACTCAGTTGCGCCCTAACAGTATATCTTTGGAAGCAGTACTTTTTCTCATTCAATCGAACAAAGAGTAAAACCTAATTATATTGTTCTATTACGCCCCGAGAGTGTATATTCGCAACGTATCCATGCCAACGTTCACAAGAACCAAAACCGGACCAACATTAGACTACTCGGTTACGTAAGTATAACTTTGGGAACGATACTTTTCTCATTCAATCGAACAAAGAGTAAAACCTAATTATATTGTTCTATTATGCCCCGAGAGTGTATATTCGCAACGTATCCATGCCAACGTTCACAAGAACCAAAACCGGTACAATATTAGATTATTCAGTTGCGCCATAACAGTATAACTTTGGAAACAGTACTTTTTCTCATTCAATCGAACAAAGAGTAAAACCTAATTATATTGTTCTATTACGCCCCGAGAGTGTATATTCGCAACGTATCCATTCCAACGTTCACAAGAACCAAAACCGGACCAACATTAGACTACTCAGTTGCGCCATAACAGTATAACTTTGGGAACAGTACTTTTCTCATTCAATCAAACAAAGAGTAAAACCTAATTATATTGTTCTTTTGCCCCGAGAGTGTATATTCGCAACGTATCCATGCCAACGTTCACAAGAACCAAAACCGGACCAACATTAGATTACTCAGTTGCGCCCTAACAGTATATCTTTGGAAGCAGTATTTTTTCTCATTCAATCGAACAAAGAGTAAAACCTAATTATATTGTTCTATTACGCCCCGAGAGTGTATATTCGCAACGTATCAATTCCAACGTTCACAAGAACCAAAACCGGACCAACATTAGACTACTCAGTTGCGCCCTAACAGTATAACTTTGGGGACAGTACTTTTTCTCGTTCAATCTAACAGGGGGTAAAACCTATTTCGATTGTTCTATTATGCCCCGAGAGTGTATATTCGCAACATATCCATTCCAACGTTCACAAGAACCAAAACCGGTACAATATTAGATTACTCAGTTGCGCCATAACAGTATAACTTTGGAAACAGTACTTTTTCTCATTCAATCGAACAAAGAGTAAAACCTAATTATATTGTTCTATTATGCCCCGAGAGTGTATATTCGCAACGTATCCATGCCAACCTTCGCAAGAACCAAAACCGGACCAACATTAGATTACTCAGTTGCGCCCTAACAGTATATCTTTGGAAGCGTACTTTTCTCATTCAATCGAACAAAGAGTAAAACCTAATTATATTGTTCTATTACGCCCGAGAGTGTATATTCGCAACGTATCCATTCCAACGTTCACAAGAACCAAAACCGACAAACATTAGACTACTCGGTTGCGCCTAGTAATAGTATAACTTTGGGAACGTACTTTTTCTCATTCAATCAAACAAAGAGTAAAACCTAATTATATTGTTCTATTTTGCCCCGAGAGTGTATATTCGCAACGTATCCATGCCAACGTTCACAAGAACCAAAACCGGACCAACATTAGATTACTCAGTTGCGCCCTAACAGTATATCTTTGGAAGCAGTACTTTTTCTCATTCAATCGAACAAAGAGTAAAACCTAATTATATTGTTCTATTACGCCCCGAGAGTGTATATTCGCAACGTATCCATTCCAACGTTCACAAGAACCAAAACCGGTACAATATTAGATTACTCAGTTGCGCCATAACAGTATAACTTTGGAAACAGTACTTTTTCTCATTCAATCGAACAAAGAGTAAAACCTAATTATATTGTTCTATTACGCCCCGAGAGTTTATATTCGCAACGTATCCATGCCAACGTTCACAAGAACCAAAAGCGGACCAACAATAGACTCCTCAGTTGCGCCCTAACAGTATATCTTTGGAAACAGTACTTTTTCTCATTCAATCGAATAAAGAGTAAAACCTAATTATATTGTTCTATTTTTCCCCGAGAGTGTATATTCGCAACGTATCCATGCCAACGTTCACAAGAACCAAAACCGGACCAACATTAGATTACTCAGTTGCGCCCTAACAATATATCTTTGGAAGCAGTACTTTTTCTCATTCAATCGAACAAAGAGTAAAACCTAATAATATTGTTCTATTATGCCCCGAGAGTGTATATTCGCAACGTATCCATTCCAACGTTCACAAGAACCAAAACCGGACAACCATTATTCTACTCAGTTGCGCCATAACAGGATAACTTTGGGAACAGTACTTTTTCTCATTCAGTCAAACAAAGAATAAAACCTAATTATATTGTTCTGTTTTGCCCCGAGAGTGTATATTCGCAACGTATCCATGCCAACGTTCACAAGAACCAAAACCGGGCCAACATTAGATTACTCAGTTGCGCCCTAACAGTATAACTTTGGAAACAGTACTTTTTCTCATTCAATCGAACAAAGAGTAAAACCTAATTATATTGTTTTATTACGCCCCGAGAGTGTATATTCGCAACGTATCAATTCCAACGTTCACAAGAACCAAAACCGGACCAACATTAGACTACTCAGTTGCGCCGTAACAGTATAACTTTGGGAACAGTACTTTTTCTCATTCAATCGAACAAAGAATAAAACCTAATTATATTGTTCTATTATGCCCCGAGAGTGTATATTCGCAACGTATCCATGCCAACGTTCACAAGAACCAAAACCGGTACAATATTAGATTATTCAGTTGCGCCATAACAGTATAACTTTGGAAACAGTACTTTTTCTCATTCAATCGAACAAAGAGTAAAACCTAATTATATTGTTCTATTTTGCCCCGAGAGTGTATATTCGCAACGTATCCATGCCAACGTTCACAAGAACCAAAACCGGACCAACATTAGACTACTCAGTTGCGCCCTAACAGTATAACTTTGGAAGCAGTACATTTTCTCATTCAATCGAACAAAGAGTAAAACCTAATTATATTGTTCTATTACGCCTCGAGAGTGTATATTCGCAACATATCCATTCCAACGTTCACAAGAACCAAAACCGGTACAATATTAGATTACTCAGTTGCGCCATAACAGTATAACTTTGGAAACAGTACTTTTTCTCATTCAATCGAACAAAGAGTAAAACCTAATTATATTGTTCTATTATGCCCCGAGAGTGTATATTCGCAGCGTATCCATGCCAACGTTCGCAAGAACCAAAACCGGACCAACATTAGGCTACTCAGTTGCGCCCTAACAGTATAACTTTGGAAAACGGTACTTTTTCTCATTCAATCGAACAAAGAGTAAAACCTAATTATATTGTTCTATTTTGCCCGAGAGTGTATATTCGCAACGTATCCATGCCAACGTTCACAAGAACCAAAACCGGACCAACATTAGATTCGAGTTGCGCCCTAACGGTATATCTTTGGAAGGTATTTTCTCATTCAATCGAACAAAGAGTAAAACCTAATTATATTGTTCTATTACGCCCGAGAGTGTATATTCGCAACGTATCAATTCCAACGTTCACAAGAACCAAACCGGACCAACATTAGACTACTCGGTTGCGCGTAACGGTATAACTTTGGGAACGTACTTTTTCTCAATCAATCTAACAAAGAGTAAAATCTAATTATATTATTCTATTATGCCCCGAGAGTGTATATTCGCAACATATCCATTCCAACGTTCACAAGAACCAAAACCGGTACAATATTAGATTACTCAGTTGCGCCATAACAGTATAACTTTGGAAACAGTACTTTTTCTCATTCAATCGTACAAAGAGTAAAACCTAATTATATTGTTCTATTATGCCCCGAGAGTGTATATTCGCAACGTATCCATTCCAACGTTCACAAGAACCAAAACCGGACCAACATTAGACTACTCAGTTGCGCCATAACAGTATAACTTTGGGAACAGTACTTTTTCTCATTCAATCAAACAAAGAGTAAAACCTAATTATATTGTTCTATTATGCCCCGAGAGTGTATATTCGCAACGTATCCATGCCAACGTTCACAAGAACCAAAACCGGACCAACATTAGATTACTCGGATTTGCGCCTAACGGTATATCTTTGGAAGCGATTTCTCATTCAATCGAACAAAGAGTAAAACCTAATTATATTGTTCTATTACGCCCCGAGAGTGTATATTCGTAACGTATCCATTCCAACGTTCACAAGAACCAAAACCGGTACAATATTAGATTACTCAGTTGCGCCATAATAGTATAACTTTGGAAACAGTACTTTTTCACATTCAATCGAACAAAGAGTAAAACCTAATTATATTGTTCTATTACGCCCCGAGAGTGTATATTCGCAACGTATCCATGCCAACGTTCACAAGAACCAAAATCGGACCAACATTAGACTACTCAGTTGCGCCCTAACAGTATATCTTTGGAAACAGTACTTTTTCTCATTCAATCGAACAAAGAGTAAAACCTAATTATATTGTTCTATTTTGCCCCGAGAGTGTATATTCGCAACGTATCCATGCCAACATTCACAAGAACCAAAAGGACCAACATTAGATTACTCGGTTATACGCCTAACAATATATCTTTGGAAACGATACTTTTTCTCATTCAATCGAACAAAGAGTAAAACCTAATTATATTGTTCTATTACGCCCGAGTGTATATTAGCAACGTATCCATTCCAACGTTCACAAGAACCAAAAGCAGGACCAACATTAGACTACTCGGTTGCGCCATAACGGTATAACTTTGGGAACGTACTTTTTCTCATTCAATCAAACAAAGAATAAAACCTAATTATATTGTTCTGTTTTGCCCCGAGAGTGTACATTCGCAACGTATCCATGCCAACGTTCACAAGAACCAAAACCGGACCAACATTAGATTACTCAGTTGCGCCCTAACAGTATATCTTTGGAAGCAGTATTTTTTCTCATTCAATCGAACAAAGAGTAAAACCTAATTATATTGTTCTATTACGCCCCGAGAGTGTATATTCGCAACGTATCAATTCCAACGTTCACAAGAACCAAAACCGGACCAACATTAGACTACTCGGTTGCGTAACGATAACTTTGGAAACAGTACTTTTTCTCATTCAATCGAACAAAGAGTAAAACCTAATTATATTGTTCTATTATGCCCCGAGAGTGTATATTCGCAACGAATCCATGCCAACGTTCACAAGAACCAAAACCGGTACAATATTAGATTATTCAGTTGCGCCATAACAGTATAACTTTGGAAACAGTACTTTTTCTCATTCAATCGAACAAAGAGTAAAACCTAATTATATTGTTCTATTATGCACCGAGAGTGTATATTCGCAACGTATCCATGCCAACGTTCACAAGAACCAAAACCGGACCAACATTAGACTACTCAGTTGCGCCCTAACAGTATAACTTTGGAAGCTGTACTTTTTCTCATTCAATCTAACAAAGAGTAAAACCTAATTATATTGTTCTATTATGTCCCGATTGTGTATATTCGCAACGTATCCATGCCAACGTTCACAAGAACCAAAGCAGGTACAATATTAGATTACTCGGTTGCGCCATAACAAGTATAACTTTGGAAAGAGTACTTTTCTCATTCAATCGAACAAAGAGTAAAACCTAATTATATTGTTCTATTATGCCCGAGAGTGTATATTCGCAGCGTATCCATGCCAACCTTCGCAAGAACCAAAACCGACCAACATTAGATTACTCGGTTGCGCCTAACAAGTATAACTTTGGAAACAGTACTTTTTCTCATTCAATCGAACAAAGAGTAAAACCTAATTATATTGTTCTATTACGCCCCGAGAGTGTATATTCGCAACGTATCCATGCAAACGTTCACAAGAACCAAAACCGGACCAACATTAGATTACTCAGTTGCGCCCTAACAGTATATCTTTGGAAGCAGTATTTTTTCTCATTCAATCGAACAAAGAGTAAAACCTAATTATATTGTTCTATTACGCCCCGAGAGTGTATATTCGCAACGTATCCATGCCAACGTTCACAAGAACCAAAACCGGACCAACATTAGACTACTCGATTCGTAGTAACGTATATAACTTTGGGAACGTACTTTTCTCATTCAATCAAACAAAGAGTAAAATCTAATTATATTATTCTATTATGCCCCGAGAGTGTATATTCGCAACATATCCATTCCAACGTTCACAAGAACCAAAACCGGTACAATATTAGATTACTCAGTTGCGCCATAACAGTATAACTTTGGAAACAGTACTTTTTCTCATTCAATCGAACAAAGAGTAAAACCTAATTATATTGTTCTATTATGCCCCGAGAGTGTATATTCGCAACGTATCCATTCCAACGTTCACAAGAACCAAAACCGGACAAACATTAGACTACTCAGTTGCGCCGTAACAGTATAACTTTGGGAACAGTACTTTTTCTCATTCAATCAAACAAAGAGTAAAACCTAATTATATTGTTCTATTTTGCCCCGAGAGTGTATATTCGCAACGTATCCATGCCAACGTTCACAAGAACCAAAACCGGACCAACATTAGATTACTCAGTTGCGCCCTAACAGTATATCTTTGGAAGCAGTACTTTTTCTCATTCAAGCGAACAAAGAGTAAAACCTAATTATATTGTTCTATTACGCCCCGAGAGTGTATATTCGCAACGTATCCATTCCAACGTTCACAAGAACCAAAACCGGTACAATATTAGATTACTCAGTTGCGCCATAATAGTATAACTTTGGAAACAGTACTTTTTCTCATTCAATCGAACAAAGAGTAAAACCTAATTATATTGTTCTATTCTGCCCCGAGAGTGTATATTCGCAACGTATCCATGCCAACGTTCACAAGAACCAAAACCGGACCAACATTAGACTACTCAGTTGCGCCCTAACAGTATATCTTTGGAAACAGTACTTTTTCTCATTCAATCGAACAAAGAGTAAAACCTAATTATATTGTTCTATTATGCCCCGAGAGTGTATATTCGCAACGTATCCATGCCAACGTTCACAAGAACCAAAACCGGACCAACATTAGATTACTCAGTTGCGCCCTAACTATATATCTTTGGAAACAGTACTTTTTCTCATTCAATCGAACAAAGAGTAAAACCTAATTATATTGTTCTATTACGCCCCGAGAGTGTATATTCGCAACGTATCCATTCCAACGTTCACAAGAACCAAAACCGGACCAACATTAGACTACTCAGTTGCGCCATAACAGTATAACTTTGGGAACAGTACTTTTTCTCATTCAATCGAACAAAGAATAAAACCTAATTATATTGTTCTATTATGCCCCGAGAGTGTATATTCGCAATGTATCCATGCCAACGTTCACAAGAACCAAAACCGGACCAACATTAGATTACTCAGTTGCGCCCTAACAGTATATCTATGGAAATAGTACTTTTTCTCATTCAATCGAACAAAGAGTAAAACCTAATTATATTGTTCTATTATGCCCCGAGAGTGTATATTCGCAACGTATCCATGCCAACGTTCACAAGAACCAAAACAGGACCAACATTAGACTACTCAGTTGCGCGTAACAAGTATAACTTTGGGAACTTTTCTCATTCAATCGAACAAAGAGTAAAACCTAATTATATTGTTCTATTATGCCCCGAGAGTGTATATTCGCAACGTATTCATGCCAACGTTCACAAGAACCAAAACCGGTACAATATTAGATTACTCAGTTGCGCCATAACAGTATAACTTTGGAAACAACACTTTTTCTCATTCAATCGAACAAAGAGTAAAACCTAATTATATTGTTCTATTTTGCCCCGAGAGTGTATATTCGCAACGTATCCATGCCAACGTTCACAAGAACCAAAACCGGACCAACGTTAATTACTCAGTTGCGCCCTAACAGTATATATTTGGAAGCAGTACTTTTTCTCATTCAATCGAACAAAGAGTAAAACCTAATTATATTGTTCTTTTACGCCCCGAGAGTGTATATTCGCAACGTATCCATTCCAACGTTCACAAGAACCAAAACCGGTACAATATTAGATTACTTAGTTGCGCCATAACAGTATAACTTTGGAAACAGTACTTTTTCTCATTCAATCGAACAAAGAGTAAAACCTAATTATATTGTTCTATTATGCCCCGAGAGTGTATATTCGCAACGTATCCATGCCAACGTTCACAAGAACCAAAATCGGACCAACATTAGACTACTCAGTTGCGCCCTAACAGTATAACTTTGGAAACAGTACTTTTTCTCATTCAATCAAACAAAGAGTAAAACCTAATTATATTGTTCTATTTTGCCCCGAGAGTGTATATTCGCAACGTATCCATGCCAACGTTCACAAGAACCAAAACCGGACCAACATTAGATTACTCAGTTGCGCCCTAACAGTATATCTTTGGAAGCAGTACTTTTTCTCATTCAATCGAACAAAGAGTAAAACCTAATTATATTGTTCTATTTTGCCCCGAGCGTGTATATTCGCAACATATCCATGCCAACGTTCACTTGAACCAAAACCGGACCAACATTAGATTACTCAGTTGCGCCCTAACAGTATATCTTTGGAAACAGTACTTTTTCTCATTCAATCGAACAAAGAGTAAAACCTAATTATATTGTTCTATTATGCCCCGAGAGTGTATATTCGCAACGTATCCATGCCAACGTTCACAAGAACCAAAACCGGACCAACATTAGATTACTCAGTTGCGCCCTAACAGTATATCTTTGGAAGCAGTACTTTTTCTCATTCAATCGAACAAAGAGTAAAACCTAATTATATTGTTCTATTATGCCCCGAGAGTGTATATTCGCAACGTATCCATGCCAACGTTCGCAAGAACCAAAACCGGACCAACATTAGATTACTCAGTTGCGCCCTAACAATATATCTTTGGAAGCAGTACTTTTTCTCATTCAATCGAACAAAGAGTAAAACCTAATTATATTGTTCTATTACGCCCCGATCGTGTATATTCGCAACGCATCCATTCCAACATTCACAAGAACCAAAACCGGACCAACATTAGACTACTCAGTTGCGCCCTAACAGTATATCTTTGGAAACAGTACTTTTTCTCATTCAATCGAAAAAGAGTAAAACCTAATTATATTGTTCTATTTTGCCCCGAGAGTGTATATTCGCAACGTATCCATGCCAACGTTCGCAAGAACCAAAACCGGACCAACATTAGATTACTCAGTTGCGCCCTAACAGTATATCTTTGGAAGCAGTACTTTTTCTCATTCAATCGAACAAAGAGTAAAACCTAATTATATTGTTCTATTACGCCCCGAGAGTGTATATTCGCAACGTATCCATTCCAACGTTCACAAGAACCAAAACCGGACCAACATTAGTGTCACGCCCCGAGACCGCTACCAATTCGGTTCGGTTCGGGGACGCCGATCAGGCGCCGAACGGACAGCACCTCCCCTGTCCGCCCAAGGCTCAACAACAAGTCATGTACAAAGAATCACCCAGGAGATTTAATTCTATATCATACATGACAAGAAGATGCACCTAAATGTGCGAACGACAACAAGAGCAAGATACAAGTATTTTATACAAGTAATATAAAGAGAGAAGAATCTATCTATTACAATCATTCAACATTTGTTTACATCTCTTTACATTCTTTCACCGAAATGAATATACATGTTCTTTTCCCCAAAACACATAAGTCATTACATATCCAAAATATACATTCTTTTCTTGTTCATAAGACTATACCAAAATGATATCGGGAAGGTTCTAATGCAAATGGCGGCCTCTATCAACTAGGGCGCGATGCCAACACCGCGATCCTCTTGGCTGCCGCGGACACTTGTAATAGAGTGGGGTGAGAACTAACTTCCTTAGTTCCCAGTGGGCTCGGCCACCGACCCCACCGATCTCCCCACTAGGTCTAAGCAGGCAATAGCAGATAGATATTTATCTTAAAGCTGTAAATACGGTAAGTAAAGCATAATCGAAGAAATGCAATAACTACCTTGCCTGTAACAATAAGGTAAGAGTAATGCTCTAGCCATGTAACCACCAACATGCTAATAGAACTCTATCAAGTAAATTGTAATTCTATCATGCTCAATATGTACTTTTGTACCCAATCTCATAACTCTTTGGAGTTTGTTACCCAATTCATGGCTAGCCCGTAGGCACGCCCACGACTCAACACATTCAACCTCATGGGTTGTGCGGGACCCCACATAGGCTAGCCCTCGGGACCCCACATAGGCTATCCCTATCGAATCACGTGCCAAGACCTCCGGAGACTCGCACTACTCGTGTGGAGCGACCACGTCACGAGCGCTGAGCAGACGGGGTGAGTATGATCTTCTCCTCCAATTTGGAGGGCATCCAACACAGGGGAACTAGTAACCATCTCCTCCACTTTGGAGGGCATCCACACAGGGGAATTAATAATCATCAAGTTCTATACTTGGTTCACATATCTCTATTGTTCTTTACACTATGTCATTATACATGTCATTCATCAAGTTATCTACTTGGTACTCATGCAATTAGTGTCATTACACTATGTCATATGTCATTCATCAAGTTATCTACTTGGTACTCATGCAATTAGTGTCATTACACTATGTCATATGTCATTCATCAAGTTCTTTACTTGGTTTTCCTAGCTCTAGTGTCCTTTACACTACGTTACAATGTCACAATGTCATAATGTCATATTGCCAATCATCAAGCTCTATACTTGGTTCATATATCTCTAGTTGATAATCATGCAAGATTCAGTCATCTCTAGGGTTCAGTGTCACAATATTCATCCTGATGCTTCCTATGTCCAAATGCAAGCCTATGGTGAAGCACGATAAGGGAAGTGTGCAAGCAGACTCCCTATGTCCTAATGCGACGCCCATAGCTCCGCACGATAAGAAAGCATGCAAGGAAAGTCATCTAACCATACCAACCCTATCATGCATGAAAACTATACATATGCACATATATACGCAATATGACCAATAATTTACTTAGACATAAAAGGGAGCCCAACAGCTTCGGTAAAGCACCCCCCACCTTTTGGGATGTTCCACGAGGTTAGAATGCCGCTCTCGACGCTTCTAACCACTACTTTGACTCCCCGGCCCAATATCGAAGCTGAAAGCCTTCGTTTGGCTCGGATCGCTTAAACCGTTCGCCGAATCGACGAACCGTCGCCTCGCACGCGTTCGTGGACCTAACAATATGTTAGAAACGAGGTTAAAAGAGATCAAAACCTCATATTTAGAAAACCCCCAATTTGAGCCCTAGAAATTGCCCCGAGCAAAATCTTGCGCTAAAGCTCAAATCGACCGTGTAGATCACTTCTTAGAGAAGCTAGGGTTCCAAGAAAATTATTTCTAAGAGGTACAAAACACTCTAGAAGAAGCTACCATGAAAGCTCTCTAGGGCTTACCTCTATGGTGAGCTCCAATGGTGGAGAGGAAGAAGAAGACTCCAAGGATCTTCCTCTAAGTATGCTTCTCCACCAAAATCTCAACCTTTTTCTCCTTCTCTTTCTTCTATCCTCTTCTCCTTCTTCTTGCTGCTAGAGAGAGAGAGAGGTGAGTGATCGGGTGAGGGAGGTGAGGAAATAACAGGGAGAGAGAGAGTGGTACCCTCTATAAGCTCTATTGTAACAAGATGCTAAAAGGACCCTCAACTATGCAAACTGCACCAACCGGGCATTTTTCGGGCTCAGGGACCGGTCTCCCTAACCCAGGACCGGTCCCAGAGAGCCTTGCTCCACTCTGCGCAGCTGGGGACCGGTCTCCCCCTTAAGAGATCGGTCCCAGAGAGCCTGCTCTCGCGGGACAGCCTTCCGGGACCGGTCTCCCTTTTCAAGGAATGGTCCCCCCAGGGACCATCAGCCTACTCCAAGGACTTAGCCAAATTTTCAGCTTTTCGTCGTTTCTTCTCCGTTTTCGCTCGTTTGGCATCCGATTCTTTTCAAATCCAACCGAGACTTTGCAAACATGTTTTCGAACACGTTTTCATCATCTTTTCCTCCACGCTAATGCCGGATTTAGCTCACGACCCAACATAGCTTTTCGGGTTCCGACTTCGCGCCTACGCGCACAAAAACGCCCGAAAGCTTCCGAACTTCACCGGGAGCAACTCCGATGCACTTTTTGCCTTCGGATCAACTTCGAACTTTCCGAAGTCCATCCACTCGACAATTAGTCGATTATAAACGTGATGCAACTCTCGGATTTCGAGAATTCACATCCTTACATCCTCCCCGCCTTAAAAAGAGTTTCGTCCTCGAAACGAACCCTTAAATCAAACTTAAACTTAAACTTAAAATTAAATCCATACCTCACTCCTCGAATAAATGAGGATGATGCATCTTCATCTCGCTCTCGAGCTCCCAAGTGGCTTCACGATCGTCGTGATTACTCCACCGAACTCGAACATAAGGAATTTCGCGATTCCGTAACTTGCGCACCTCCCGAGCAATAATTGCCACCGGAAACTCTTCATTCTCGGGTACACACCACCGGTTACGGAACCGGAGTGCACCCATGGCATCTATGGTGAAGTCGCCACCGTGTCCGCTCTCAATGTCGCGCCGCACCTTTTGGAGATTAGGGTCCGCAGATTGAAGACTCTTGATTCGCTCCAACAAGGTCGGTGTAACAATAAGAGCCGCTAAAATAGCCGGTACTTCTGGAGCTACTACCTCAAGATCTAGCCGTTTCATCTCCAAGCATAATTGATCCTGAGCCGTAACTTTCAACGCAAGATTTTCCACCGACTTTCTGCTAAGAGCATCGGCGACCACATTCGCTTTCCCGGGGTGGTAAAGGATCGAGACATCATAATCCTTTAATAACTCCAACCACCGCCGTTGGCGCATATTCAGCTCCTTTTGTGTGAACAAATACTTCAGACTTTTGTGGTCCGTATATATCTCGCAACGCGCGCCATATAGATAGTGTCTCCACAACTTAAGAGCAAATACCACTGCGGCTAGCTCTAAGTCATGGGTAGGGTAGTTCTTCTCGTAGGTCTTCAACTGACGGGATGCATATGCGATTACCTTCCCGCCCTGCATCAGAACACCCCCCAAACCTGAATAAGACGCGTCGCTATATACCACAAAGTCTTCGCCTTGCACCGGTAACGCGAGTACCGGAGTCGAAGTCAATCTATTCTTCAACTCTTGAAAACTCCGATCGCACTCGTCGCTCCAAACGAACTTGGTGCCCTTCTTCGTTAGACCGGTAAGTGGAATTACAATTTTAGAGAAACCTTCCACGAACCGCCTATAATAGCCCGCTAAGCCCACAAAGCTTCGAACTTCCGTGACATTGGTAGGGCGCGGCCAATCCTTGATTGCCTCTATTTTCCTCGGGTCAACAGAAATTCCGCCCTCGGAAATAACATGCCCCAGAAATGCAACCTCCCTCAGCCAAAAGTCGCACTTCTTCAATTTGGCATATAACTTCTCCTCCCGAAGGATTTGAAGTACTATGCGCAAATGCTCCGAATGTTCCTCGTCGCTGCGGGAATAGACCAGTATGTCATCTATGAAGACCACCACAAACTGGTCCAAACACTTCTTGAAGACACGGTTCATTAGGTCCATGAACGCTGCCGGGGCATTCGTGAGCCCAAACGGCATCACCGTGAATTCATAGTGTCCATACCGCGTGCGGAATGCGGTTTTCTGAACATCCTCCGGCTTAATCCTCAACTGATGATAGCCCGATTGGAGGTCAATCTTGGAATAGACACTCGACCCCTGCAATTGATCAAACAAGTCATCGATTCGAGGCAGCGGATACTTGTTCTTGATCGTGACCTTGTTCAATTCGCGATAGTCCACGCAGAGTCGGAATGTCCCATCCTTCTTTCGCACAAACAACACGGGGGCTCCCCACGGCGATACACTCGGCCGGATAAATTCCTTATCAAGGAGATCCAACAATTGAGCCCTCAACTCTTTTAATTCCGCCGGCGCCATCCGATATGGAGCCTTCGAAATCGGCGCGGTTCCGGGAACCAAGTCGATTACAAACTCGATCTCCCGTTACGGCGGTATTCCGTGGTCGGCAGGAAATACGTCGGGGAACTCTCGAACTACTGATAGTTCCTCGAGTGTCGGGGTCACTCGCTCAACTTCTACAACGGTCGCCATATAGGCGGCGCAACCGCTACTAACAAGCTTCCTCGCTCTCGTCGCCGACACTGTCGCGGCGAAGCAAGAACTCTTACACGCCTTGTAAACAAGTTCCTCCTGTCCTGGCTCACGAAATGTGATCACTTTCTCCTTACAGTCGATCAACGCGTAATATTTTGAGAGCCAGTCCATGCCCAAAATCACATCGAAATCCTTCAACCCTTTGAGCACTAAGGTTCGGATTGGCATTATCCAGTCACCTATCTGCACTGGACATGCAGGGCATTCTTTATAAATATGAATTACCTGACCGGGGCTATCCATTCGCCACACCTTTTCACAAGCCTTTACATCTATACCATGAGCTCGTGCAAATGATTTACTTATGATTGAATTAGTGGCACCCGTGTCAAACAAAGCTCTGGAGCGTACTCCATTAACTACAACCATACCTGCCACAACTTCACGATGTTCGGCTTCAGCAGGTTCCTCCACTTGGGCCAGCGCGGCGAATACCCGTCCGCTCGGCGCTGGTCGTGGTAACTCGGGCTGACGCGGAGCCATCACGCGCCCAGCCGACATGGCAGCAGGTGGAGCTCCTCCATAATACACCGGTGTCGATGGAATCGATGCGACTGACGGGCGACGGGGCCTTTCTTTCCGGACGATTCCGATGTCCCCTTCTTGCCCACAATTGTAGCACTTGCCCAGCCGTTGCCGGCACTGATGTGCCCGATGATTCCCGCCGCCACATATAGTACACTGCTGCGGTCCACGACTCCACGACTGCGTTCGTGGGTTCTTCGGGGGCTTCTTGAAATTTGACTGACCCCCCGAAGGACCGCCCGATCGCTTCTTTCCTTTATCTTTGGACGCTGCCATAAGCTCACGTTCCTCGCGCACATGAGCGTCGCCGTGCTCCGCCCATAATGCACGATCAAATACCTCCGCATACGTAGTGAGCTTAAGAATACGCACCGCCGATATATGCTCGGTGCGAGTCCTCGCAAGAACCGATCCGCCCTGTCCCGTCGTCTCGAACCACTTAGGAACACAGTCTATAATATGGGAGAATTCCTGCTCGAACTCCGCTACAGAGCGGTCTCCCTGCCTCAAGGTTCTGAACTTCTCCTGCAACTTTCGCTTCACTGTGTCCGGGAAGTAATTTGCATACATCTCCCTCTTGAACTCCTCCCAGGTGATAGGTGGGAGATCAGAAGGTCGATCTCGCTTCAATCGCTTCCACCACACCTTCGCCGTCTTCTCAAGACAATGCGTGGCGAAGTAGACCTTGTTTGGCTCCGAGGTGTTAAAGTCCTCGAACATCATTTCCATTGAGTCAATCCATGACTCCACTATCTCCGGCTCCACTTGTCCGCCCTCAAAGATTGGTGGGTGGAACTTCATGAATCGAATAAGGGCCGTCAACAGTCGCCCTTGTTCCGTCTCCTCGGCCGAAGCATCGGGGGTTGCCGAACCCGACGCCGCCGGAAGTGCACTTGCCTGCGGAGGACATGCCGCTACCGGAACTGCTGCCACACCCTCGCCTTCAGCCGCCTCAGGTGCAGCGTCTTTGCGGGGGCGCGGGTGGAGTACGATTCTCGGCGGCTGCGGCCGTCGCCGCTATCTGTTGCTCCATTAGCTCACGGAGCCGATCAAAACGACCCGTCAACGCGGTCATCTGCGTCCGTAACTCTGCACCTCGCTAGGGCCCGTCGACTGCGGCGCCAAGGAGGTCCGGGTAGATCCGGGTCTCCGACGACGATGCCGGACCCGACCTACGCGTGTAGCGTCTCGGAGGCATTAGTTCCTGAAACGCAATAACCGGGTTAGTTATCTTAACCCATCGACTTACTCGTAATTAACAATCTACGAGACTCAACATTTAAAAATTAGGCGGAAGCACACAAGTGTACTCATTCTAGACTCTCGGTGTCATGTTGTCGGCCGCCCAACACAAGCACTTTAAGCCAAGAACTAATACCCTTGAATCCATCTCTATTCACAACTAGAGGTATCTCAACCAATACTTCGACCCAATCGTATTAACTTCCGCCACATGCCATAGGTCCACGTTTCGCTCACGCACCTATTAGCCTTAGGGTTTACCGTCCTAGGGTTTCCTAGGTCCATCCTAGACTCTCTCTTTACTTGCTCTTAGTGGCTCTGATACCAAAAGAATACCTGTCACGCCCCGAGACCGCTACCAATTCGGTTCGGTTCGGGGACGCCGATCAGGCGCCGAACGGACAGCACCTCCCCTGTCCGCCCAAGGCTCAACAACAAGTCATGTACAAAGAATCACCCAGGAGATTTAATTCTATATCATACATGACAAGAAGATGCACCTAAATGTGCGAACGACAACAAGAGCAAGATACAAGTATTTTATACAAGTAATATAAAGAGAGAAGAATCTATCTATTACAATCATTCAACATTTGTTTACATCTCTTTACATTCTTTCACCGAAATGAATATACATGTTCTTTTCCCCAAAACACATAAGTCATTACATATCCAAAATATACATTCTTTTCTTGTTCATAAGACTATACCAAAATGATATCGGGAAGGTTCTAATGCAAATGGCGGCCTCTATCAACTAGGGCGCGATGCCACTTACCGCGATCCTCACCACCGCCGCGAACTTGCACTGTAATAGAGTGGGGTGAGAACTAACTTCCTTAGTTCCCGGTGGGCTCGGCCACCGAGCCCCACCGATCTCCCCACTAGGTCTAAGCGAGGCAATAGCGAGATAGATATTTATCTTAAAGTCGTAAATACGGTAAGTAAAGCATAATAGAAGAAATGCAATAACTACCTTGTAACAATAAGGTAAGAGTAATGCTCTAGCCATGTAACCACCAACATGCTAATAGAACTCTATCAAGTAAATTGTAATTCTATCATGCTCAATATGTACTTTTGTACCCAATCTCATAACTCTTTGGAGTTTGTTACCCAATTCATGGCTAGCCCGTAGGCACGCCCACGACTCAACACATTCAACCTCATGGGTTGTCTGCGGGACCCCACATAGGCTATCCCTCGGGACCCCACATAGGCTATCCCTATCGAATCACGTGCCAAGACCTCCGGAGACTCGCACTACTCGTGTGGAGCGACCACGTCACGAGCACTGACCAGACTGTGTGAGTATAATCTTCTCCTCCAATTTGGAGGGCATCCAACACGGGGCACTAGTATCCATCTCCTCCACCTTGGATGGCAGCCACACAGGGGAAATTAGTAATCATCAAGTTCTATACTTGGTTCACATATCTCTATTGTTCTTTACACTATGTCATTATACATGTCATTCATCAAGTTATCTACTTGGTACTCATGCAATTAGTGTCATTACACTATGTCATATGTCATTCATCAAGTTATCTACTTGGTACTCATGCAATTAGTGTCATTACACTATGTCATATGTCATTCATCAAGTTCTTTACTTGGTTTTCCTAGCTCTAGTGTCCTTTACACTACGTTACAATGTCACAATGTCATAATGTCATATTGCCAATCATCAAGCTCTATACTTGGTTCATATATCTCTAGTTGATAATCATGCAAGATTCAGTCATCTCTAGGGTTCAGTGTCACAATATTCATCCTGATGCTTCCTATGTCCAAATGCAAGCCTATGGTGAAGCACGATAAGGGAAGTGTGCAAGCAGACTCCCTATGTCCTAATGCGACGCCCATAGCTCCGCACGATAAGAAAGCATGCAAGGAAAGTCATCTAACCATACCAACCCTATCATGCATGAAAACTATACATATGCACATATATACGCAATATGACCAATAATTTACTTAGACATAAAAGGGAGCCACGGTAAAGCACCCCCACCTTTTGGGATGTTCCACGAGGTTAGAATGCCGCTCTCGACGCTTCTAACCACTACTTTGCCTCCCCGGCCCAATATCGAAGCTGAAAGCCTTCGTTTGGCTCGGATCGCTTAAACCGTTCGCCGAATCGACGAACCGTCGCCTCGCACGCGTTCGTGGACCTAACAATATGTTAGAAACGAGGTTAAAAGAGATCAAAACCTCATATTTAGAAAACCCCCAATTTGAGCCCTAGAAATTGCCCCGAGCAAAATCTCGCGCTAGAGCTCAAATCGACCGTGTAGATCACTTCTTAGAGAAGCTAGGGTTCCAAGAAAATTATTTCTAAGAGGTACAAAACACTCTAGAAGAAGCTACCATGAAAGCTCTCTAGGGCTTACCTCTATGGTGAGCTCCAATGGTGGAGAGGAAGAAGAAGACTCCAAGGATCTTCCTCTAAGTATGCTTCTCCACCAAAATCTCAACCTTTTTCTCCTTCTCTTTCTTCTATCCTCTTCTCCTTCTTCTTGCTGCTAGAGAGAGAGAGAGGAGAGTGATCGGGTGAGGGAGGTGAGGAAATAACGGGGAGAGAGAGAGTGGTACCCTCTATAAGCTCTATTGTAACAAGATGCTAAAAGGACCCTCAACTATGCAAACTGCACCAACTGGGCATTTTTCGGGCTCAGGGACCGGTCTCCCTAACCCAGGACCGGTCCCAGAGAGCCTTGCTCCACTCTGCGCAGCTGGGGACCGGTCTCCCCCGTACGAGACCGGTCCCAGAGAGCCTGCTCTCGCGGGACAGCCTTCCGGGACCGGTCTCCCTTTTCAGAGACCGGTCCCCCCAGGGACCATCAGCCTACTCCAAGGACTTAGCCAAATTTTCAGCTTTTCGTCGTTTCTTCTCCGTTTTCGCTCGTTTGGCATCCGATTCTTTTCAAATCCAACCGAGACTTTGCAAACATGTTTTCGAACACGTTTTCATCATCTTTTCACCCACGCTAATGCCGGATGTAGCGCACGACCCAACATAGCTTTTCGGGTTCCGTTTTCGCGCCTATGCGCACAAAAACGCCCGAAAGCTTCCGGACTTCACCGGAGCAACTCCGATGCACTTTCTGCCTTCGGATCAACTTCGAACTTTCCGAAGTCCATCCACTCGACAATTAGTCGATTATAAACGTGATGCAACTCTCGGATTTCGAGAATTCACATCCTTACAATTAGACTACTCAGTTGCGCCATAACAGTATAACTTTGGGAATAGTACTTTTTCTCATTCAATCAAACAAAGAGTAAAACCTAATTATATTGTTCTATTTTCCCCCAAGAGTGTATATTCGCAACGTATCCATGCCAACGTTCACAAGAACCAAAACCGGACCAACATTAGATTACTCAGTTGCGCCCTAACAGCATATCTTTGGAAGCAGTACTTTTTCTCATTCAATCGAACAAAGAGTAAAACCTAATTATATTGTTCTATTACGCCCCGAGAGTGTATATTCGCAACGTATCCATTCCAACGTTCACAAGAACCAAACCGGTACAATATTAGATTACTCGATTCATAAAAGTATAACTTTGGAAACAGTACTTTTTCTCATTCAATCGAACAAAGAGTAAAACCTAATTATATTGTTCTATTATGCCCCGAGAGTCTATATTCGCAACGTATCCATGCCAACGTTCACAAGAACCAAAATCGGACCAACAATAGACTACTCAGTTGCGCCCTAACAGTATATCTTTGGAAACAGTACTTTTTCTCATTCAATCGAATAAAGAGTAAAACCTAATTATATTGTTCTATTATGCCCCGAGAGTGTATATTCGCAACGTATCCATGCCAACGTTCACAAGAACCAAAACCGGACCAACTTTAGATTACTCAGTTGCGCCCTAACAGTATATCTTTGGAAGCAGTACTTTTTCTCATTCAATCGAACAAAGAGTAAAACCTAATTATATTGTTCTATTTTGCCCCGAGAGTGTATATTCGCAACATATCCATGCCAACGTTCACGGGAACCAAAACCGACCAACATTAGATTACTCGATTGCGCCCGACAGGTATAACTTTGGAAACAGTACTTTTTCTCATTCAATCGAACAAAGAGTAAAACCTAATTATATTGTTCTATTTTGCCCCGAGAGTGTATATTCGCAACGTATCCATGCCAACGTTCACAAGAACCAAAACCGGACCAACATTAGATTACTCAATTGCGCCCTAACAGTATATCTTTGGAAGCAATACTTTCTCTCATTCAATCGAACAAAGAGTAAAACCTAATTATATTGTTCTATTATGCCCCGAGAGTGTATATTCGCAACGTATCCATGCCAACGTTCACAAGAACCAAAACCGGACCAACATAAGACAACTCAGTTGCGCCCTAACAGTATAACTTTGGAAACAGTACTTTTCCTCATTCAATCGAACAAAGAGTAAAACTTAATTATATTGTTCTATTATGCCCCGAGAGTGTATATTCGCAACGTATCAATGCCAACGTTCACAAGAACCAAAACCGGACCAACATTAGATTACTCCGTTGCGCCCTAACAGTATATCTTTGGAAGCAGTACTTTTTCTCATTCAATCGAACAAAGAGTAAAACCTAATTATATTGTTCTATTATGCCCCGAGAGTGTAAATTTGCAACGTATCGATGTCAATGTTCACAACAACCAAAACCGGTACAATATTAGATTACTCAGTTGCGCCATAACAGTATAACTTTGGAAACAGTACTTTTTCTCATTCAATCGAACAAAGAGTAAAACCTAATTATATTGTTCTATTATGCCCCGAGAGTGTATATTCGCAACGTATCCATGCCAACGTTCACAAGAACCAAAATCGGACCAACATTAGACTACTCGATTTGCGCCCTAACGGTATATCTTTGGAAACGTACTTTTTCTCATTCAATCGAACAAAGAGTAAAACCTAATTATATTGTACTATTCTGCCCCGAGAGTGTATATTCGCAACGTATCCATGCCAACGTTCGCAAGAACCAAAACCGGACCAACATTTGATTACTCAGTTGCGCCCTAACAGTATATCTTTGGAAGCAGTACTTTTTCTCATTCAATCAAACAAAGAGTAAAACCTAATTATATTGTTCTATTACGCCCCGAGAGTGTATATTCGCAACGTATCCATTCCAACGTTCACAAGAACCAAAACCGGACCAACATTAGACTACTCAGTTGCGCCGTAACTGTATAACTTTGGAAACAGTACTTTTTCTCATTCAATCAAACAAAGAGTAAACCTAATTATATTGTTCTATTTTGCCCCAAGAGTGTATATTCGCAACGTATCCATGCCAACGTTCACAAGAACCAAAACCGGACCAACATTAGATTACTCAGTTGCGCCCTAACAGTATATATTTGGAAGCAGTACTTTTTCTCATTCAATAGAACAAAGAGTAAAACCTAATTATATTGTTCTATTACGCCCCGAGAGTGTATATTCGCAACGTATCCATTCCAACGTTCACAAGAACCAAAACCGGTACAATATTAGATTACTCAGTTCCGCCATAACAGTATAACTTTGGAAACAGTACTTTTTCTCATTCAATCGAACAAAGAGTAAAACCTAATTATATTGTTCTATTATGCCCCGAGAGTCTATATTCGCAACGTATCCATGCCAACGTTCACAAGAACCAAAATCGGACCAACAATAGACTACTCAGTTGCGCCCTAACAGTATATCTTTGGAAGCAGTACTTTTTCTCATTCAATCGAATAAAGTGTAAAACCTAATTATATTGTTCTATTTTGCCCCGAGAGTGTATATTCGCAACGTATCCATGCCAACGTTCACAAGAACCAAAACCGGACCAACATTAGATTACTCAGTTGCGCCCTAACAATATATCTTTGGAAGCAGTACTTTTTCTCATTCAATCGAACAAAGAGTAAAACCTAATTATATTGTTCTATTACGCCCCGAGAGTGTATATTCGCAACGTATCAATTCCAACGTTCACAAGAACCAAAACCGGACCAACATTAGACTACTCAGTTGCGCCGTAACAGTATAACTTTGGGAACAGTACTTTTTCTCATTCAATCGAACAAAGAGTAAAACCTAATTATATTGTTCTATTATGCCCCGAGAGTGTATATTCGCAACATATCCATTCCAACGTTCACAAGAACCAAAACCGGTACAATATTAGATTACTCAGTTGCGCCATAACATTATAACTTTGGAAACTGTACTTTTTCTCATTCAATCGAACAAAGAGTAAAACCTAATTATATTGTTCTATTATGCCCCGAGAGAGTATATTCGCAACGTATCCATGCCAACGTTCACAAGAACCAAAATCGGACCAACATTAGACTACTCAGTTGCGCCCTAACAGTATAACTTTGGAAACAGTACTTTTTCTCATTCAATCGAACAAAGAGTAAAACCTAATTATATTGTTCTATTTTGCCTCGAGAGTGTATATTCGCAACTTATCCATGCCAACGTTCACAAGAACCAAAACCGGACCAACATTAGATTACTCGATTGCGCCTAACAAAGATAACTTTGGAAGCAGTTCTTTTTCTCATTCAATCGAACAAAGAGTAAAACCTAATTATATTGTTCTATTTTGCCCCGAGAGTGTATATTCGCAACGTATCCGTGCCAACGTTCACAAGAACAAAAACCGGACCAACATTAGACTACTCGTTGCGCCTAACGGTATAACTTTGGAAACGATTTTTCCTCATTCAATCGAACAAAGAGTAAAACTTAATTATATTGTTCTATTATGCCCCGAGAGTGTATATTCGCAACGTATCAATGCCAACGTTCACAAGAACCAAAACCGGACCAACATTAGATTACTCAGTTGCGCCCTAACAGTATATTTTTGGAAGCAGTAATTTTTCTCATTCAATCGAACAAAGAGTAAAACCTAATTATATTGTTCTATTATGCCCCGAGAGTGTAAATTTGCAACATATCGATGTCAATATTCACAAGAACCAAAACCGGACCAATATTAGACTACTCTTTTGTGCCCTAACAGTATAACTTTGGAAACAGTACTTTTTCTCATTCAATCGAACAAAGAGTAAAACCTAATTATATTGTTCTATTACGCCCCGAGAGTGTATATTCGCAACGTATCAATTCCAACGTTCACAAGAACCAAAACCGGACCAACATTAGACTACTCAGTTGCGCCGTAACAGTATAACTTTGGGAACAGTACTTTTTCTCATTCAATCTAACAAAGAGTAAAATCTAATTATATTATTCTATTATGCCCCGAGAGTGTATATTCGCAACATATCCATTCCAACGTTCACAAGAACCAAAACCGGTACAATATTAGATTACTCAGTTGCGCCATAACAGTATAACTTTGGAAACAGTAATTTTTCTCATTCAATCGAACAAAGAGTAAAACCTAATTATATTGTTCTATTATGCCCCGAGAGTGTATATTCGCAACGTATCCATGCCAACGTTCACAAGAACCAAAATCGGACCAACATTAGACTACTCAGTTGCGCCCTAACAGTATAACTTTGGAAACAGTACTTTTTCTCATTCAATCGAACAAAGAGTAAAACCTAATTATATTGTTCTATTTTGCCTCGAGAGTGTATATTCGCAACTTATCCATGCCAACGTTCACAAGAACCAAAACCGGACCAACATTAGATTACTCAGTTGCGCCCTAACAGTATATCTTTGGAAGCAGTTCTTTTTCTCATTCAATCGAACAAAGAGTAAAACCTAATTATATTGTTCTATTACGCCCCGAGAGTGTATATTCGCAACGTATCCATGCCAACGTTCACAAGAACCAAAACCGGACGAACATTAGACTACTCAGTTGCGCCCTAACAGTATAACTTTGGAAACAGAACTTTTTCTCATTCAATCGAACAAAGAGTAAAACCTAATTATATTGTTCTATTACGCCCCGAGAGTGTATATTCGCAACGTATCAATGCCAACGTTCACAAGAACCAAAACCGGACCAACATTAGATTACTCAGTTGCGCCCTAACAGTATATTTTTGGAAGCAGTAATTTTTCTCATTCAATCGAACAAAGAGTAAAACCTAATTATATTGTTCTATTATGCCCCGAGAGTGTAAATTTGCAACATATCGATGTCAATATTCACAAGAACCAAAACCGGTACAATATTAGATTACTCGATTGCGCCATAACAAGATATCTTTGGAAACAGTACTTTTTCTCATTCAATCGAACAAAGAGTAAAACCTAATTATATTGTTCTATTACGCCCCGAGAGTGTATATTCGCAACGTATCCATGCCAACATTCACAAGAACCAAAACCGGACCAACATTAGACTACTCAGTTGCGCCCTAACAGTATAACTTTGGAAACAGTACTTTTTCTCATTCAATCGAACAAAGAGTAAAACCTAATTATATTGTTCTATTATGCCCCGAGAGTGTATATTCGCAACATATCCATTCCAACGTTCACAAGAACCAAAACCGGTACAATATTAGATTACTCAGTTGCGCCATAACAGTATAACTTTGGAAACAGTACTTTTTCTCATTCAATCGAACAAAGAGTAAAACCTAATTATATTGTTCTATTATGCCCCGAGAGAGTATATTACCAGCGTATCCATGCCAACCTTCGCAAGAACCAAAACCGGACCAACATTAGATTACTCAGTTGCGCCCTAACAGTATATCTTTGGAAGCAGTAGTTTTTCTCATTCAATCGAACAAAGAGTAAAACCTAATTATATTGTTCTATTACGCCCCGAGAGTGTATATTCGCAACGTATCCATTCCAACGTTCACAAGAACCAAAACCGGACAAACATTAGACTACTCAGTTGCGCCGTAACAGTATAACTTTGGGAACAGTACTTTTTCTCATTCAATCAAACAAAGAGTAAAACCTAATTATATTGTTCTATTATGCCCCGAGAGTGCATATTCGCAACGTATCAGTGCCAACGTTCACAAGAACCAAAACCGAACCAATATTAGATTACTCAGTTGCGCCCTAACAGTATATCTTTGGAAGCAGTACTTTTTCTCATTCAATCGAACAAAGAGTAAAACCTAATTATATTGTTCTATTACGCCCCGAGAGTGTATATTCGTAACGTATCCATTCCAACGTTCACAAGAACCAAAACCGGTACAATATTAGATTACTCAGTTGCGCCATAACAGTATAACTTTGGAAACAGTACTTTTTCTCATTCAATCGAACAAAGAGTAAAACCTAATTATATTGTTCTATTATGCCCCGAGAGTGTATATTCGCAACGTATCCATGCCAACGTTCACAAGAACCAAAATCGGACCAACAATAGACTACTCAGTTGCGCCCTAACAGTATATCTTTGGAAACAGTACTTTTTCTCATTCAATCGAACAAAGAGTAAAACCTAATTATATTGTTCTATTTTGCCCCGAGAGTGTATATTCGCAACGTATCCATGCCAACGTTCACAAGAACCAAAACCGGACCAACATTAGATTACTCAGTTGCGCCCTAACAATATATCTTTGGAAGCAGTACTTTTTCTCATTCAATCGAACAAAGAGTAAAACCTAATTATATTGTTCTATTACGCCCCGAGAGAGTATATTCGCAACGTATCCATGCCAACGTTCACAAGAACCAAAACCGGACCAACATTAGACTACTCAGTTGCGCCCTAACAGTATAACTTTGGAAACTGTACTTTTTCTCATTCAATCGAACAAAGAGTAAAACCTAATTATATTGTTCTGTTTTGCCCCGAGAGTGTATATTCGCAACGTATCCATGCCAACGTTCACAAGAACCAAAACCGGACCAACATTAGATTACTCAGTTGCGCCCTAACAGTATAACTTTGGAAACAGTACTTTTTCTCATTCAATCGAACAAAGAGTAAAACCTAATTATATTGTTCTATTACGCCCCGAGAGTGTATATTCGTAACGTATCAATTCCAACGTTCACAAGAACCAAAACCGGACCAACATTAGACTACTCAGTTGCGCCGTAACAGTATAACTTTGGAAACAGTACTTTTTCTCATTCAATCGAACAAAGAGTAAAACCTAATTATATTGTTCTATTACGCCCCGAGAGTGTATATTCGCAACGTATCCATGCCAACATTCACAAGAACCAAAACCGTACCAACATTAGACTACTCAGTTGCGCCCTAACAGTATATCTTTGGAAACAGTACTTTTTCTCATTCAATCGAACAAAGAGTAAAACCTAATTATATTGTTCTATTTTGCCCCGAGAGTGTATATTCGCAACGTATCCATGCCAACGTTCACAAGAACCAAAACCGGACCAACAATAGACTACTCAGTTGCGCCCTAACAGTATATCTTTGGAAACAGTACTTTTTCTCATTCAATCGAACAAAGAGTAAAACCTAATTATATTGTTCTATTTTGCCCCGAGAGTGTATATTCGCAACGTATCCATGCCAACGTTCACAAGAACCAAAACCGGACCAACATTAGACTACTCAGTTGCGCCGTAACAGTATATCTTTGGAAGCAGTACTTTTTCTCATTCAATCGAACAAAGAGTAAAACCTAATTATATTGTTCTATTACGCCCCGAGATTGTATATTCGCAACGTATCCATGCCAACGTTCACAAGAACCAAAACCGGACCAACATTAGGCTACTCAGTTGCTCCCTAACAGTATAACTTTGGAAACAGTACTTTTTTTCATTCAATCGAACAAAGAGTAAAACCTAATTATATTGTACTATTATGCCCCGAGAGTGTATATTCGCAACGTATCCATGCCAACGTTCACAAGAACCAAAACCGGTACAATATTAGATTACTCAGTTGCGCCATAACAAAGATAACTTTGGAAACAAAGTACTTTTTCTCATTCAATCGAACAAAGAGTAAAACCTAATTATATTGTTCTATTTTGCCCGAGAGTGTATATTCGCAACGTATCCATGCCAACGTTCACAAGAACCAAAACCGACCAACAATAGACTACTCGATTGCGCCCTAACAAGATATCTTTGGAAACAAGATTTTTCTCATTCAATCGAACAAAGAGTAAAACCTAATTATATTGTTCTATTTTGCCCGAGAGTGTATATTCGCAACGTATCCATGCCAACGTTCACAAGAACCAAAACCGACCAACATTAGATTACTCGTTGCGCCCTAACAATATATCTTTGGAAGCAAGATTTTTCTCATTCAATCGAACAAAGAGTAAAACCTAATTATATTGTTCTATTACGCCCCGAGAGTGTATATTCGCAACGTATCCATTCCAACGTTCACAAGAACCAAAACCGGACCAACATTAGACTACTCAGTTGCGCCATAACAGAATAACTTTGGAAACAGTACTTTTTCTCATTAAATCAAAAAAAGAGTAAAACCTAATTATATTGTTCTGTTTTGCCCCGAGAGTGTATATTCGCAACGTATCCATGCCAACGTTCACAAGATCCAAAACCGGACCAACATTAGATTACTCAGTTGCGCCCTAACAGTATATCTTTGGAAGCAGTATTTTTTCTCATTCAATCCAACAAAGAGTAAAACCTAATTATATTGTTCTATTACGCCCCGAGAGTGTATATTCGCAACGTATCCATGCCAACGTTCACAAGAACCAAAACCGGACCAACATTAGACTACTCAGTTGCGCCGTAACAGTATAACTTTGGAAACAGTACTTTTTCTCATTCAATCGAACAAAGAGTAAAACCTAATTATATTGTTCTATTACGCCCCGAGAGTGTATATTCGCAACATATCCATTCCAACGTTCACAAGAACCAAAACCGGACCAACATTAGACTACTCAGTTGCGCCCTAACAGTATAACTTTGGAAATAGTACTTTTTCTCATTCAATCGAACAAAGAGTAAAACCTAATTATATTGTTCTATTACGCCCCGAGAGTGTATATTCGCAACGTATCCATGCCAACGTTCACAAGAACCAAAATCGGACCAACATTAGACTACTCAGTTGCGCCCTAACAGTATATCTTTGGAAACAGTACTTTTTCTCATTCAATCGAACAAAGAGTAAAACCTAATTATATTGTTCTATTATGCCCCGAGAGTGTATATTCGCAACTTATCCATGCCAACGTTCACAAGAACCAAAACCGGACCAACATTAGATTACTCAGTTGCTCCCTAACAGAATATCTTTGTTTCTCATTCAATCGAACAAAGAGTAAAACCTAATTATATTGTTCTATTTTGCCCCGAGAGTGTATATTCGCAACGTATCCGTGCCAACGTTCACAAGAACAAAAACCGGACGAACATTAGACTACTCAGTTGCGCCCTAACAGTATAACTTTGGAAACAGTACTTTTCCTCATTCAATCGAACAAAGAGTAAAACTTAATTATATTGTTCTATTATGCCCCGAGAGTGTATATTCGCAACGTATCAATGCCAACGTTCACAAGAACCAAAACCGGACCAACATTAGATTACTCGCCTGCGCCCAACAAAGATATTTTTGGAAGCAAATTTTTCTCATTCAATCGAACAAAGAGTAAAACCTAATTATATTGTTCTATTATGCCCCGAGCGTGTAAATTTGCAACATATCGATGTCAATATTCACAAGAACCAAAATCGGTACAATATTAGATTACTCAGTTGCGCCATAACAGTATATCTTTGGAAACAGTACTTTTTCTCATTCAATCGAACAAAGAGTAAAACCTAATTATATTGTTCTATTACGCCCCGAGAGTGTATATTCGCAACGTATCCATGCCAACGTTCACAAGAACCAAAACCGGACAAACATTAGACTACTCAGTTGCGCCCTAACAGTATAACTTTGGAAACAGTACTTTTTCTCATTCAATCGAACAAAGAGTAAAACCTAATTATATTGTTCTATTACGCCCCGAGAGTGTATATTCGCAACGTATCCATGCCACAGTTCACAAGAACCAAAACCGGACCAACATTAGGCTACTCAGTTGCGCCCTAACAGTATAACTTTGGAAACAGTACTTTTTCTCATTCAATCGAACAAAGAGTAAAACCTAATTATATTGTTCTATTATGCCCCGAGAGAGTATATTACCAGCGTATCCATGCCAACCTTCGCAAGAACCAAAACCGGACCAACATTAGATTACTCAGTTGCGCCCTAACAGTATATCTTTGGAAGCAGTACTTTTTCTCATTCAATCGAACAAAGAGTAAAACCTAATAATATTGTTCTATTACGCCCCGAGAGTGTATATTCGCAACGTATCCATTCCAACGTTCACAAGAACCAAAACCGGACCAACATTAGACTACTCAGTTGCGCCATAACAGTATAACTTTGTAAACAGTACTTTTTCTCATTCAATCGAACAAAGAGTAAAACCTAATTATATTGTTCTATTTTGCCCCGAGAGTGTATATTCGCAACGTATCCATGCCAACGTTCACAAGATCCAAAACCGGACCAACATTAGACTACTCAGTTGCGCCCTAACAGTATAACTTTGGAAACAGTACTTTTTCTCATTCAATCGAACAAAGAGTAAAACCTAATTATATTGTTTTATTACGCCCCGAGAGTGTATATTCGCAACGTATCCATGCCAACGTTCACAAGAACCAAAACCGGACCAACATTAGACTACTCAGTTGCGCCCTAACAGTATAACTTTGGAAACAGTACTTTTTCTCATTCAATCGAACAAAGAGTAAAACCTAATTATATTGTTCTATTACGCCCCCAGAGTGTATATTCGCAACATATCCATGCCAACGTTCACAAGAACCAAAACCGGACCAACATTAGACTACTCAGTTGCGCCATAACAAAGATAACTTTGGAAACAGATTTTTCTCATTCAATCGAACAAAGAGTAAAACCTAATTATATTGTTCTATTATGCTCCGAGAGTGTATATTCGCAACGTATCCATGCCAACGTTCACAAGAACCAAAACCGGACCAACATTAGACTACTCAGTTGCGCCCTAACAGTATATCTTTGGAAACAGTACTTTTTCTCATTCAATCGAACAAAGAGTAAAACCTAATTATATTGTTCTATTTTGCCTCGAGAGTGTATATTCGCAACTTATCCATGCCAACGTTCACAAGAACCAAAACCGGACCAACATTAGATTACTCAGTTGCGCCCTAACAGTATATCTTTGGAAGCAGTACTTTTTCTCATTCAATCGAACAAAGAGTAAAACCTAATTATATTGTTCTATTTTGCCCCGAGAGTGTATATTCGCAACGTATCCGTGCCAACGTTCACAAGAACCAAAACCGGACCAACATTAGACTACTCAGTTGCGCCATAACAGTATAACTTTGGAAACAGTACTTTTCCTCATTCAATCGAACAAAGAGTAAAACTTAATTATATTGTTCTATTATGCCCCGAGAGTGTATATTCGCAACGTATCAATGCCAACGTTCACAAGAACCAAAACCGGACCAACATTAGATTACTCAGTTGCGCCCTAACAGTATATTTTTGGAAGCAGTAATTTTTCTCATTCAATCGAACAAAGAGTAAAACCTAATTATATTGTTCTATTATGCCCCGAGCGTGTAAATTTGCAACATATCGATGTCAATATTCACAAGAACCAAAATCGGTACAATATTAGATTACTCAGTTGCGCCATAACAGTATATCTTTGGAAACGATTTTTCTCATTCAATCGAACAAAGAGTAAAACCTAATTATATTGTTCTATTTTGCCCCGAGAGTGTATATTCGCAACGTATCCATGCCAACATTCACAAGAACCAAAACCGGACAAACATTAGACTAATCAGTTGCGCCCTAACAGTATAACTTTGGAAACAGTACTTTTCCTCATTCAATCGAACAAAGAGTAAAACCTAATTATATTGTTCTATTACGCCCCGAGAGTGTATATTCGCAACGTATCCATGCCAACGTTCACAAGAACCAAAACCGTACCAATATTAGATTATTCAGCTCTAACAGTATATCTTTGGAAGCAGTACTTTTTCTCATTCAATCGAACAAAGAGTAAAACCTAATTATATTGTTCTATTATGCCACGAGAGAGTATATTACCAGCGTATCCATGCCAACCTTCGCAAGAACCAAAACCGGACCAACATTAGATTACTCAGTTGCGCCCTAACAGTATAACTTTGGAAACAGTACTTTTTCTCATTCAATCGAACAAAGAGTAAAACCTAATTATATTGTTCTATTACGCCCCGAGAGTGTATATTCGCAACGTATCCATTCCAACGTTCACAAGAACCAAAGCCAGGACAAACATTAGACTAACTCGATTCTTGTAGTAACAAGATATAACTTTAACACAGAACGGTACTTTTTCTCATTCAATCAAACAAAGAGTAAAACCTAATTTTATTGTTCTATTTTGCCCGAGAGTGTATATTCGCAACGTATCCATGCCAACGTTCACAAGAACCAAAACCGACCAACATTAGATTACTCGATTGCGCCCTAACAAAGATATCTTTGGAAAGCAGTACTTTTTCTCATTCAATCGAACAAAGAGTAAAACCTAATTATATTGTTCTATTATGCCCCGAGAGTGTATATTCGCAACGTATCCATTCCAACGTTCACAAGAACCAAAACCGGTACAATATTAGACTACTCAGTTGCGCCGTAACAGTATAACTTTGGGAACAGTACTTTTTCTCATTCAATCAAACAAAGAGTAAAACCTAATTATATTGTTCTATTATGCCCCGAGAGTGTATATTCGCAACGTATCCATGCCAACGTTCACAAGAACCCAAATCGGACCAACAATAGACTACTCAGTTGCGCCCTAACAGTATATCGTTGGAAACAGTACTTTTTCTCATTCAATCGAACAAAGAGTAAAACCTAATTATATTGTTCTATTTTGCCCCGAGAGTGTATATTCGCAACGTATCCATGCCAACGTTCACAAGAACCAAAACCGGACCAACATTAGATTACTCAGAGCGCCCTAACAATATATCTTTGGAAGCATTACTTTTTCTCATTCAATCGAACAAAGAGTAAAACCTAATAATATTGTTCTATTACGCCCCGAGAGTGTATATTCGCAACGTATCCATTCCAACGTTCACAAGAACCAAAACCGGACCAACATTAGACTACTCAGTTGCGCCATAACAGTATAACTTTGGAAACAGTACTTTTTCTCATTCAATCAAACAAAGAATAAAACCTAATTATATTGTTCTGTTTTGCCCCGAGAGTGTATATTCGCAACGTATCCATGCCAACGTTCACAAGAACCAAAACCGGACCAACATTAGATTACTCAGTTGCGCCCTAACAGTATATCTTTGGAAGCAGTATTTTTTCTCATTCAATCGAACAAAGAGTAAAACCTAATTATATTGTTCTATTACGCCCCGAGAGTGTATATTCGCAACGTATCCATTCCAACGTTCACAAGAACCAAAACCGGACCAACATTAGACTACTCAGTTGCGCCGTAACAGTATAATTTTGGAAGCAGTAATTTTTCTAATTCAATCGAACAAAGAGTAAAACCTAATTATATTGTTCTATTATGCCCCGAGAGTGTAAATTTGCAAAATATCGATGTCTATATTCACTAGAACCAAAACCGGTACAATATTAGATTACTCGATTTGCGCCATAACGGATAACTTTGGAAACAGACTTTTTCTCATTCAATCGAACAAAGAGTAAAACCTAATTATATTGTTCTATTTTGCCCAGAGTGTATATTCGCAACGTATCCATGCCAACGTTCACAAGAACCAAAACCGACCAACATTAGACTACTCAGTTGCGCCCTAACAGTATAACTTTGGAAACAGTACTTTTTCTCATTCAATCGAACAAAGAGTAAAACCTAATTATATTGTTCTATTACGCCCCGAGAGTGTATATTCGCAACGTATCCATGCCAACGTTCCCAAGAACCAAAACCGGACCAACATTAGATTACTCAGTTGCGCCCTAACAGTATATCTTTGGAAGCAGTACTTTTTCTCATTCAATCGAACAAAGAGTAAAACCTAATTATATTGTTCTATTACGCCTCGAGAGTGTATATTCGCAACGTATCCATTCCAACGTTCACAAGAACCAAAACCGACCAACATTAGACTACTCGGTTGCGCCATAACGGTATAACTTTGGGAACGTACTTTTCTCATTCAATCGAACAAAGAGTAAAACCTAATTATATTGTTCTATTACGCCCCGAGAGTGTATATTCGCAACGTATCCATGCCAACGTTCACAAGAACCAAAACCGGACCAACATTAGATTACTCAGTTGCGCCCTAACAGTATATCTTTGGAAGCAGTACTTTTTCTCATTCAATCGAACAAAGAGTAAAACCTAATTATATTGTTCTATTACGCCCCGAGAGTGTATATTCGCAACGTATCAATTCCAACGTTCACAAGAACCAAAACCGGACCAACATTAGACTACTCAGTTGCGCCGTAACAGTATAACTTTGGGAACGATTTTTCTCATTCAATCTAACAAAGAGTAAAATCTAATTATATTGTTCTATTATGCCCCGAGAGTGTATATTCGCAACATATCCATTCCAACGTTCACAAGAACCAAAACCGGTACAATATTAGATTACTCAGTTGCGCCCTAACAGTATATCTTTGGAAGCAGTATTTTTTCTCATTCAATCGAACAAAGAGTAAAACCTAATTATATTGTTCTATTACGCCCCGAGAGTGTATATTCGCAACGTATCAATTCCAACGTTCACAAGAACCAAAACCGGACCAACATTAGACTACTCAGTTGCGCCGTAACAGTATAACTTTGGGAACAGTACTTTTTCTCATTCAATCGAACAAAGAGTAAAACCTAATTATATTGTTCTATTATGCCCCGAGAGTGTATATTCGCAACGTATCCATGCCAACGTTCCCAAGAACCAAAACCGGACCAACATTAGACTACTCAGTTGCGCCCTAACAGTATATCTTTGGAAGCAGTACTTTTTCTCATTCAATCGAACAAAGAGTAAAACCTAATTATATTGTTCTATTACGCCCCGAGAGTGTATATTCGCAACGTATCCATTCCAACGTTCACAAGAACCAAAACCGACAAACATTAGACTACTCGGTTGCGCAAGATAACTTTGGGAATGATTTTTCTTATTCAATCGACCAAAGAGTAAAACCTAATTATATTGTTCTATTATGCCCCGAGAGTGTATATTCGCAACGTATCCATGACAACGTTCACAAGAACCAAAACCGGACCAACATTAGATTACTCAGTTGCGCCCTAACAGTATAACTTTGGAAACAGTACTTTTTCTCATTCAATCGAACAAAGAGTAAAACCTAATTATATTGTTTTATTACGCCCCGAGAGTGTATATTCGCAACGTATCAATTCCAACGTTCACAAGAACCAAAACCGGACCAACATTAGACTACTCAGTTGCGCCTAACAGTATAACTTTGGGAACGAGTATTTTTCTCATTCAATCAAACAAAGAGTAAAACCTAATTATATTGTTCTGTTTTGCCCCGAGAGTGTATATTCGCAACGTATCCATGCCAACGTTCACAAGAACCAAAACCGGACCAACATTAGATTACTTAGTTGCGCCCTAACAGTATATCTTTGGAAGCAGTATTTTTTCTCATTCAATCGAACAAAGAGTAAAACCTAATTATATTGTTCTATTATGTCCCGAGAGTGTATATTCGCAACGTATCCATGCCAACGTTCACAAGAACCAAACCGGACCAACATTAGATTACTCGGTTAGTAACGATAACTTTGGGAACGATTTACTTTTCTCATTCAATCTAACAAAGAGTAAAATCTAATTATATCTATTATGAGTGTATATTCGCAACATATCCATTCCAACGTTCACAAGAACCAAAACCGGTACAATATTAGATTACTCAGTTGCGCCATAACAGTATAACTTTGGAAACAGTACTTTTTCTCATTCAATCGAACAAAGAGTAAAACCTAATTATATTGTTCTATTATGCCCCGAGAGTGTATATTCGCAGCGTATCCATGCCAACCTTCGCAAGAACCAAAACCGGACCAACATTAGATTACTCAGTTGCGCCCTAACAGTATATCTTTGGTTCTTATTCAATCGAACAAAGAGTAAAACCTAATTATATTGTTCTATTATGCCCCGAGAGTGTATATTCGCAACGTATCCATTCCAACGTTCACAAGAACCAAAACCGGTACAATATTAGATTACTCAGTTGCGCCATAACAGTATAACTTTGGAAACAGTACTTTTTCACATTCAATCGAACAAAGAGTAAAACCTAATTATATTGTTCTATTCTGCCCCGAGAGTGTATATTCGCAACGTATCCATGCCAACGTTCACAAGAACCAAAACCGGACCAACAATAGACTACTCAGTTGCGCCCTAACAGTATATCTTTGGAAACAGTACTTTTTCTCATTCAATCGAATAAAGAGGAAAACCTAATAATATTGTTCTATTTTGCCCCGAGAGTGTATATTCGCAACGTATCCATGCCAACGTTCACAAGAACCAAAACCGGACCAACATTAGACTACTCAGTTGCCCCCTAACAGTATAACTTTGGAAACAGTACTTTTTCTCATTCAATCGAACAAAGAGTAAAACCTAATTATATTGGTCTATTACGCCCCGAGAGTGTATATTCGCAACGTATCCATTCCAACGTTCACAAGAACCAAAACCGGACCAACATTAGACTACTCAGTTGCGCCATAACAGTATAACTTTGGGAACAGTACTTTTTCTCATTCAATCAAACAAAGAATAAAACCTAATTATATTGTTCTGTTTTGCCCCGAGAGTGTATATTCGCAACGTATCCATGCCAACGTTCACAAGAACCAAAACCGGACCAACATTAGATTACTCAGTTGCGCCCTAACAGTATATCTTTGGAAGCAGTACTTTTCTCATTCAATCGAACAAAGAGTAAAACCTAATTATATTGTTCTATTACGCCCCGAGAGTGTATATTCGCAACGTATCAATTCCAACGTTCACAAGAACCAAAACCAGGACAAACATTAGACTACTCGGTTGTAGTAACGGTATAACTTTGGGAAACGTACTTTTTTCATTCAATCGAACAGAGAATAAACCCTAATTATATTGTTCTATTATGCCCCGAGAGTGTATATTCGCAACGTATCCATGCCAACGTTCACAAGAACCAAAATCGGACCAACATTAGACTACTCAGTTGCGCCCAAACAGTATATCTTTGGAAACAGTACTTTTTCTCATTCAATCGAACAAAGAGTAAAACCTAATTATATTGTTCTATTACGCCCCGAGAGTGTATATTCGCAACGTATCAATTCCAACGTTCACAAGAACCAAAACCGGACCAACATTAGACTACTCAGTTGCGCCGTAACAGTATAACTTTGGGAACAAAGATTTTTCTCATTCAATCTAACAAAGAGTAAAATCTAATTATATTATTCTATTATGCCCCGAGAGTGTATATTCGCAACATATCCATTCCAACGTTCACAAGAACCAAAACCGGTACAATATTAGATTACTCAGTTGCGCCCTAACAGTATAACTTTGGAATAGTACTTTTTCTCATTCAATCGAACAAAGAGTAAAACCTAATTATATTGTTCTATTATGCCCCGAGAGTGTATATTCGCAACGTATCCATGCCAACGTTCACAAGAACCAAAACCGGACCAACATTAGACTACTCAGTTGCGCCCTAACAGTATAACTTTGGAAACAGTACTTTTTCTCATTCAATCGAACAAAGAGTAAAACCTAATTATATTGTTGTATTATGCCCCGAGAGTGTATATTCGCAACGTATCCATGCCAACGTTCACAAGAACCAAAACCGGACCAACATTAGATTACTCAGTTGCGCCCTAACAGTATAACTTTGGAAACAGTACTTTTTCTCATTCAATCGAACAAAGAGTAAAACCTAATTATATTGTTCTATTACGCCCCGAGAGTGTATATTCGCAACGTATCCATGCCAACGTTCACAAGAACCAAAACCGGACAAACATTAGGCTACTCAGTTGCGCCCTAACAGTATAACTTTGGAAACAGTACTTTTTCTCATTCAATCGAACAAAGAGTAAAACCTAATTTTATTGTTCTATTTTGCCCCGAGAGTGTATATTCGCAACGTATCCATGACAACGTTCACAAGAACCAAAACCGGACCAACATTAGATTACTCAGTTGCGCCCTAACAGTATATCTTTGGAGGCAGTACTTTTTCTCATTCAATCGAACAAAGAGTAAAACCTAATTATATTGTTTTATTACGCCCCGAGAGTGTATATTCGCAACGTATCAATTCCAACGTTCACAAGAACCAAAACCGGACCAACATTAGACTACTCAGTTGCGCCCTAACAGTATAACTTTGGGAATGATTTTTCTCATTCAATCAAACAAAGAGTAAAACCTAATTATATTGTTCTATTTTGCCCCGAGAGTGTATATTCGCAACGTATCCATGCCAACGTTCACAAGAACCAAAACCGGACCAACATTAGATTACTCAGTTGCGCCCTAACAGTATATCTTTGGAAGCAGTATTTTTTCTCATTCAATCGAACAAAGAGTAAAACCTAATTATATTGTTCTATTACGCCCCGAGAGTGTATATTCGCAACGTATCAATTCCAACGTTCACAAGAACCAAATTCGGACCAACATTAGACTACTCATTGCGCGTAACAAGATAACTTTGGGAATGATTTACTTTTCTCATTCAATCTAACAAAGAGTAAAATCTAATTATATTGTTCTATTATGCCCCGAGAGTGTATATTCGCAACATATCCATTCCAACGTTCACAAGAACCAAAACCGGTACAATATTAGATTACTCAGTTGCGCCATAACAGTATAACTTTGGAAACAGTACTTTTTCTCATTCAATCGAACAAAGAGTAAAACCTAATTATATTGTTCTATTATGCCCCGAGAGTGTATATTCGCAACGTATCCATGCCAACGTTCGCAAGAACCAAAACCGGACCAACATTAGATTACGAGTTGCGCCTAACAAGATATCTTTGGAAGCAAGATTTTTCTCATTCAATCGCACAAAGAGACAAACCTAATTATATTTTTCTATTCCGCCCCCACAGTGTATATTCGCAACGTATCCATTCCCACGTTCACAAGCACCAAAACCTGTAATATATTAGATTACTCAGTTGCGCCATAAGAGTATAACTTTGGAAACAGTACTTTTTCACATTCAATCGAACAAAGAGTAAAACCTAATTATATTGTTCTATTCTGCCCCGAGAGTGTATATTCGCAACGTATCCATGCCAACGTTCACAAGAACCAAAATCGGACCAACATTAGACTACTCAGTTGCGCCCTAACAAAGATATCTTTGGAAACAAGATTTTTCTCATTCAATCGAATAAAGAGGAAAACCTAATAATATTGTTCTATTTTGCCCCGAGAGTGTATATTCGCAACGTATCCATGCCAACGTTCACAAGAACCAAAACCGGACCAACATTAGATTACTCAGTTGCGCCCTAACAATATATCTTTGGAAGCAGTACTTTTTCTCATTCAATCGAACTAAGAGTAAAACCTAATTATATTGGTCTATTACGCCCCGAGAGTGTATATTCGCAACGTATCCATGCCAACGTTCACAAGAACCAAAACCGGACCAACATTAGACTACTCAGTTGCGCCCTAACAGTATAACTTTGGGAAAAGTACTTTTTCTCATTCAATCGAACAAAGAGTAAAACCTAATTATATTGTTCGTTTTGCCCCGAGAGTGTATATTCGCAACGTATCCATGCCAACGTTCACAAGAACCAAAACCGGACCAACATTAGATTACTCGGTTGCGCCTAACAAAGATATCTTTGGAAGCGTATTTTTCTCATTCAATCGAACAAAGAGTAAAACCTAATTATATTGTTCTATTACGCCCGAGAGTGTATATTCGCAACGTATCAATTCCAACGTTCACAAGAACCAAAACCGGACAAACATTACTACTCGGGTTAGTAGTTTTAGTAGATAACTTTGGGAACGATTTTTTTTCATTCAATCGAACAAAGAGTAAAACCTAATTATATTGTTCTATTATGCCCCGAGAGTGTATATTCGCAACGTATCCATGCCAACGTTCACAAGAACCAAAACCGGTACAATATTAGATTACTCGCTTGCGCCATAACAAAGATAACTTTGGAAACAAGATTTTTTTTCATTCAATCGAACAAAGAGTAAAACCTAATTATATTGTTCTATTACGCCCGAGAGTGTATATTCGCAACGTATCCATGCCAACGTTCACAAGAACCAAAATCGGACCAACATTAGACTACTCCTGCGCCTAACGATATCTTTGGAAACAAGATTTTTCTCATTCAATCGAACAAAGAGTAAAACCTAATTATATTGTTCGTTTTGCCCCGAGAGTGTATATTCGCAACGTATCCATGCCAACGTTCACAAGAACCAAAACCGGACCAACATTAGATTACTTAGTTGCGCCTAACAAGATATCTTTGGAAGCAAAGATTTTTCTCATTCAATCGAACAAAGAGTAAAACCTAATTATATTGTTCTATTACGCCCCGAGAGTGTATATTCGCAACGTATCAATTCCAACGTTCACAAGAACCAAAACCGGACCAACACTCGATTACTCAGTTGCGCCAGAATAAAGATAACTTTGGGAACAAGATTTTTTTCTCATTCAATCTAACAAAGCGTAAAATCTAATTATATTATTCTATTATGCCCCGAGAGTGTATATTCGCAACATCTCCATTCCAACGTTCACAAGAACCAAAAACGGTACAATATTAGATTACTCGGTTGCGCCATAACAGTATAACTTTGGAAACAGTACTTTTTCTCATTCAATCGAACAAAGAGTAAAACCTAATTATATTGTTCTATTATGCCCCGAGAGTGTATATTCGCAGCGTATCCATGCCAACCTTCGCAAGAACCAAAACCGGACCAACATTAGATTACTCAGTTGCGCCCTAACAAAGATATCTCGTGGAAGCAAGATTTTTCTCATTCAATCGAACAAAGAGTAAAACCTAATTATATTGTTCTATTACGCCCCGAGAGTGTATATTCGCAACGTATCCATGCCAACGTTCACAAGAACCAAAACCGGTACAATATTAGATTACTCAGTTGCGCCATAACAGTATAACTTTGGGAACAGATTTTTCACATTCAATCGAACAAAGAGTAAAACCTAATTATATTGTTCTACTCTGCCCCGAGAGTGTATATTCGCAACGTATCCATGCCAACGTTCACAAGAACCAAAATCGGACCAACAATAGACTACTCATTGCGCCTAACAAGATATCTTTGGAAACAAGACTTTTTCTCATTCAATCGAATAAAGAGGAAAACCTAATAATATTGTTCTATTTTGCCCCGAGAGTGTATATTCGCAACGTATCCATGCCAACGTTCACAAGAACCAAAACCGGACCAACATTAGATTACTCTTGCGCCTAACAATATATCTTTGGAAGCGTGATTTTTCTCATTCAATCGAACAAAGAGTAAAAGCTAATTATATTGGTCTATTACGCCCGAGAGTGTATATTCGCAACGTATCCATTCCAACGTTCACAAGAACCAAAACCGGACCAACATTAGGCTACTCAGTTGCGCCCTAACAGTATAACTTTGGAAACAGTACTTTTTCTCATTCAATCGAACAAAGAATAAAACCTAATTATATTGTTCTATTACGCCCCGAGCGTGTATATTCGCTACCTATCCATGCCAACGTTCACAAGCACCACAACCGGACCAACATTAGATTACTCATTGCGCCTAACAAGATATCTTTGGAAGAAGTATTTTTCTCATTCAATCGAACAAAGAGTAAAACCTAATTATATTGTTCTATTACGCCCCGAGAGTGTATATTCGCAACGTATCAATTCCAACGTTCACAAGAACCAAAACCGGACAAACATTAGACTACTCGCGCGTAACGATAACTTTGGGAACAAGATTTTTTCTCATTCAATCGAACAAAGAGTAAAACCTAATTATATTGTTCTATTATGCCCCGAGAGTGTATATTCGCAACGTATCCATGCCAACGTTCACAAGAACCAAAACCGGTACAATATTAGATTACTCAGTTGCGCCCTAACAGTATAACTTTGGAAACAGTACTTTTTCTCATTCAATCGAACAAAGAGTAAAACCTAATTATATTGTTCTATTACGCCCCGCGAGTGTATATTCGCAACGTATCCATGCCAACGTTCACAAGAACCAAAATCGGACCAACATTAGACTACTCAGTTGCGCCCTAACAGTATAACTTTGGAAACAGTACTTTTTCTCATTCAATCGAACAAAGAGCAAAACCTAATTATATTGTTCTATTTTGCCCCGAGAGTGTATATTCGCAACGTATCCATGCCAACGTTCACAAGAACCAAAACCGGACCAACATTAGATTACTCAGTTGCGCCCGACAAGGTATATCTTTGGAAATGATTTTTCTCATTCAATCGAACAAAGAGTAAAACCTAATTATATTGTTGTATTTTGCCCCGAGAGTGTATATTTGCAACGTATCCATGCCAACGTTCACAAGAACCAAAACCGGACCAACATTAGATTACTCAATTGCGCCCTAACAGTATATCTTTGGAAGCAATACTTTCTCTCATTCAATCGAACAAAGAGTAAAACCTAATTATATTGTTCTATTATGCCCCGAGAGTGTATATTCTCAACGTATCCATGCCAACGTTCACAAGAACCAAAACCGGACCAACATAAGACAACTCAGTTGCGCCCTAACAGTATAACTTTGGAAACATTACTTTTCCTCATTCAATCGAACAAAGAGTAAAACTTAATTATATTGTTCTATTATGCCCCGAGAGTGTATATTCGCAACGTATCAATGCCAACGTTCACAAGAACCAAAACCGGACCAACATTAGATTACTCCGTTGCGCCCTAACAGTATATCTTTGGAAGCAAGATTTTTCTCATTCAATCGAACAAAGAGTAAAACCTAATTATATTGTTCTATTATGCCCCGAGAGTGTAAATTTGCAACGTATCGATGTCAATGTTCACAACAACCAAAACCGGTACAATATTAGATTACTCAGTTGCGCCATAACAGTATAACTTTGGAAACAGTACTTTTTCTCATTCAATCGAACAAAGAGTAAAACCTAATTATATTGTTCTATTACGCCCCGAGAGTGTATATTCGCAACATATCCATGCCAACGTTCACAAGAACCAAAATCGGACCAACATTAGACTACTCAGTTGCGCCCTAACAGTATAACTTTGGAACCAGTACTTTTTCTCATTCAATCGAAAAAGAGTAAAACCTAATTATATTATTCTATTTTGCCCCGAGAGTGTATATTCGCAACGTATCCATGCCAACGTTCGCAAGAACCAACACCGGACCAACATTTGATTACTCAGTTGCGCCCTAACAGTATATCTTTGGAAGCAGTACTTTTTCTCATTCAATCGAACAAAGAGTAAAACCTAATTATATTGTTCTATTGCGCCCCGAGAGTGTATATTCGCAACGTATCCATGCCAACGTTCACAAGAACCAAAACCGGACCAACATTAGACTACTCAGTTGCGCCATAACAGTATAACTTTGGAAACAGTACTTTTTCTCATTCAATCGAACAAAGAGTAAAACCTAATTATATTGTTCTATTATGCCCCGAGAGTCTATATTCGCAACGTATCCATGCCAACGTTCACAAGAACCAAAATCGGACCAACATTAGACTACTTTGCGCCTAACAAAGATATCTTTGGAAGCAAGATTTTTCTCATTCAATCGAATAAAGAGTAAAACCTAATTATATTGTTCTATTTTGCCCCGAGAGTGTATATTCGCAACGTATCCATGCCAACGTTCACAAGAACCAAAACCGGACCAACATTAGATTACTCAGTTGCGCCCTAACAGTATATCTTTGGAAACAGTACTTTTTCTCATTCAATCGAACAAAGAGTAAAACCTAATTATATTGTTCTATTACGCCCCGAGAGTGTATATTCGCAACGTATCCATTCCAACGTTCACAAGAACCAAAACCGGACCAACATTAGACTACTCAGTTGCGCCATAACAGTATAACTTTGGGAACAGTACTTTTTCTCATTCAATCAAACAAAGAGTAAAACCTAATTATATTGTTCTGTTTTGCCCCGAGAGTGTATATTCGCAACGTATCCATGCCAACGTTCACAAGAACCAAAACCGGACCAACATTAGATTACTCAGTTGCGCCCTAACAATATATCTTTGGAAGCAGTACTATTTCTCATTCAATCCAACAAAGAGTAAAACCTAATTATATTGTTCTATTACGCCCCGAGAGTGTATATTCGCAACGTATCCATTCCAACGTTCACAAGAACCAAAACCGGACCCACATTAGACTACTCAGTTGCGCCCTAACAGTATAACTTTGGAAACAGTACTTTTTCTCATTCAATCGAACAAAGAGTAAAACCTAATTATATTGTTCTATTACGCCCCGAGAGTGTATATTCGCAACATATCCATTCCAACGTTCACAAGAACCAAAACCTACAATATTAGATTACTCGGTTGCGCCATAACAAAGATAACTTTGAAAACAAGATTTTTCTCATTCAATCGAACAAAGAGTAAAACCTAATTATATTGTTCTATTATGCCCCGAGAGTGTATATTCGCAACGTATCCATGCCAACGTTCACAAGAACCAAAATCGGACCAACATTAGACTACTCAGTTGCGCCCTAACAGTATATCTTTGGAAACAGTACTTTTTCTCATTCAATCGAACAAAGAGTAAAACCTAATTATATTGTTCTATTATGCCCCGAGAGTGTATATTCGCAACTTATCCATGCCAACGTTCACAAGAACCAAAATCGGACCAACATTAGATTACTCAGTTGCGCCCTAACAGTATATCTTTGGAAGCAGTACTTTTTCTCATTCAATCGAACAAAGAGTAAAACCTAATTATATTGTTCTATTATGCCCCGAGAGTGTATATTCGCAACGTATCCGTGCCAACGTTCACAAGAACAAAAACCGACGAACATTAGACTACTCGCTTGCGCCCTAACAAGTATAACTTTGGAAACAAGTACTTTTCCTCATTCAATCGAACAAAGAGTAAAACTTAATTATATTGTTCTATTATGCCCCGAGAGTGTATATTCGCAACGTATCAATGCCAACGTTCACAAGAACCAAAACCGGACCAACATTAGATTACTCAGTTGCGCCCCAACAGTATATTTTTGGAAGCAGTAATTTTTCTCATTCAATCGAACAAAGAGTAAAACCTAATTATATTGTTCTATTATGCCCCGAGCGTGTAAATTAGCAACATATCGATGTCAATATTCACAAGAACCAAAACCGTACAATATTAGATTACTCGGTTGCGCCATAACAAAGATATCTTTGGAAACGATTTTTCTCATTCAATCGAACAAAGAGTAAAACCTAATTATATTGTTCTATTTTGCCCCGAGTGTGTATATTCGCAACGTATCCATGCCAACATTCACAAGAACCAAAACGGACAAACATTAGACTAATCAATGCCCTAACAAAGATAACTTTGGAAACAAAGATTTTTCCTCATTCAATCGAACAAAGAGTAAAACCTAATTATATTGTTCTATTATGCCACGAGAGTGTATATTCGCAACGTATCAATGCCAACGTTCACAAGAACCAAAACCGGACCAACATTAGATTTACTAAGTTGCGCCCTAACAGTATATCTTTGGAAGCAGTACTTTTTCTCATTCAATCGACCAAAGAGTAAAACGTAATTATATTGTTCCATTATGCCCCGAGAGTGTAAATTTGCAACGTATCGATGTCAATGTTCACAAGAACCAAAACCGGTACAATATTAGATTACTCAGTTGCGCCATAACAGTATAACTTTGGAAACAGTACTTTTTCTCATTCAATCGAACAAAGAGTAAAACCTAATTATATTATTCTATTATGCCCCGGGAGTGTATATTCGCAACGTATCCATGCCAACGTTCACAAGAACCAAAACCGGACCAACATTAGGCTACTCAATTGCGCCTAACAAGATATCTTTGGAAGCAGATTTTTCTCATTCAATCGAACAAATCGTAAAACCTAATTATATTGTTCTATTACGCCCCGAGAGTGTATATTCGCAACGTATCCATTCCAACGTTCACAAGAACCAAAACCGGACCAACATTAGACTACTCAGTTGCGCCATAACAAAGATAAATTTGGGAACAAGATTTTTCTCATTCAATCGAACAGAGAGTAAAACCTAATTATATTGTTCTATTATGCCCCGAGAGTGTATATTCGCAACGTATCCGTGCCAACGTTCACAAGAACCAAAACCGGACCAACATTAGACTACTCAGTTGCGCCCTAACAAGATATCTTTGGAAGCGTATTTTTCTCATTCAATCGAACAAAGAGTAAAACCTAATTATAAAGTTCTATTACGCCCCGAGAGTGTATATTCGCAACGTATCAATTCCAACGTTCACAAGAACCAAAACCGGACCAACATTAGACTACTCGGTTGCGCCGTAACAAGATAACTTTGGGAACAGATTTTTCTCATTCAATCAAACAAAGAGTAAAATCTAATTATATTATTCTATTATGCCCGAGAGTGTATATTCGCAACATATCCATTCCAACGTTCACAAGAACCAAAACCTACAATATTAGATTACTCGCTTGCGCCATAACAAGATAACTTTGGAAACAGTACGTTTTCTCATTCAATCGAACAAAGAGTAAAACCTAATTATATTGTTCTATTATGCCCAGAGAGTGTATATTCGCAACGTATCCATGCCAACGTTCACAAGAACCAAAACCGGACCAACATTAGACTACTCAGTTGCGCCTTAACAGTATATCTTTGGAAGCAGTACTTTTTCTCATTCAATCGAACAAAGAGTAAAACCTAATTATATTGTTCTATTTTGCCCGAGAGTGGATATTCGCAACGTATCCATGCCAACGTTCACAAGGACCAAAACCGACCAACATTAGATTACTCAGTTGCGCCCTAACAGTATATCTTTGGAAGCAGTACTTTTTCTCATTCAATCGAACAAAGAGTAAAACCTAATTATATTGTTCTATTACGCCCCGAGAGTGTATATTCGCAACATATCCATTCCAACGTTCACAAGAACCAAAACCGGACCAACATTAGACTACACAACATGTAACGTATAACTTTGGGAACAAGATTTTTCTCATTCAATCAAACAAAGAGTAAAACCTAATTATATTGTTCCATTATGCCCCGAGAGTGTAAATTTGCAACGTATCGATGTCAATGTTCACAAGAACCAAAACCGGTACAATATTAGATTACTAAGTTGTGCCATAACAGTATAACTTTGAAAACAGTACTTTTTCTCATTCAATCGAACAAAGAGTAAAACCAAATTATATTGTTCTATTATGCCCCGAGAGTGTATATTCGCAACGTATCCATGCAAACATTCAGAAGAACGAAAATCGGACCAACATTAGACTACTCAGTTGCGCCCTAACATTATATCTTTGGAAACAGTACTTTTTCTCATTCAATCGAACAAAGAGTAAAATCAAATTATATTGTTCTATTTTGCCCCGAGAGTGTATATTCGCAACGTATCCATGCCAACGTTCACAAGAACCAAAACCGGACCAACATTAGACTACTCAGTTGCGCCCTAACAGTATATCTTTGGAAGCAGTACTTTTTCTCATTCAATCGAACAAAGAGTAAAACGTAATTATATTGTTCCATTATGCCCCGAGAGTGTAAATTTGCAACGTATCGATGTCAATGTTCACAAGAACCAAAACCGGTACAACATTAGATTACTGAGTTGCGCCATAACAGTATAACATTGGAAACAGTACTTTTTCTCATTCAATCGAACAAAGAGTAAAACCTAATTATATTGTTCTATTATGCCCCGAGAGTGTATATTTGCAATGTATCCATGCCAACGTTCACAAGTACCAAAACCGGACCAACAATAGACTACTCATTGGCGCCCTAACAGTATAACTTTGGAAACAGTACTTTTTCTCATTCAATCGAATAAAGAGTGAAACCTGATTATATTGTTCTATTATGCCCCGAGAGTGTATATTCGCAACGTATCCATGCCAACGTTCACAAGAACCAAAACCGGACCAACATTAGACTACTCAGTTGCGCCCTAACAGTATAACTTTGGAAACAGTACTTTTCCTCATTCAATCGAACAAAGAGTAAAACCTAATTATATTGTTCTATTATGCCACGAGAGTGTATATTCGCAACGTATCCATGCCAACGTTCACAAGAACCAAAACCGGACCAACATTAGATTACTCAGTTGCGCCCTAACAGTATATCTTTGGAAGCAGTATTTTTTCTCATTCAATCGAACAAAGAGTAAAACCTAATTATATTGTTCTATTATGCCCCGAGAGTGTAAATTTGCAACGTATCGATGTTAATGTTAACAAGAACCAAAACCGGAACAACATTAGATTACTCCATAACAAAGATAACTTTGGAAAAAAGAATTTTTCTCATTCAATCGAACAAAGAGTAAAACCTAATTATATTATTCTATTATGCCCCGAGAGTGTATATTCGCAACATATCCATGCCAACGTTAACAAGAACCAAAACCGGGCCAACATTAGGCTACTCAGTTGCGCCCTAACAGTATATCTTTGGAAGCAGTACTTTTTCTCATTCAATCGAACAAATCGTAAAACCTAATTGTATTGTTCTATTACGCCCCGAGAGTGTATATTCGCAACGTATCCATTCCAACGTTCACAAGAACCAAAACCGACCAACATTAGACTACTCTTGCGCCATAACAAGATAACTTTGGGAACAAGATTTTTCTCCATTCAATCAAACAAAGAGTAAAACCTAATTATATTGTTCTGTTTTGCCCCGAGAGTGTATATTCGCAACGTATCCATGCCAACGTTCACAAGAACCAAAACCGGACCAACATTAGATTACTCAGTTGCGCCCTAACAGTATATCTTTGGAAGCAAGATTTTTCTCATTCAATCGAACAAAGAGTAAAACCTAATTATATTGTTCTATTACGCCCGAGACCGTATATTCGCAACGTATCAATTCCAACGTTCACAAGAACCAAAACCGACCAACAGTAGTCTACTCTTTTGCGCCATAAAAGTATAACTTTGGAAACAGTACTTTTTCTCATTCAATCAAACAAAGAGTAAAATCTAATTATATTATTCTATTATGCCCCGAGAGTGTATATTCGCAACATATCCATTCCAACGTTCACAAGAACCAAAACCGGTACAATATTAGATTACTCAGTTGCGCCATAACAGTATAACTTTGGAAACAGTACTTTTTCTCATTCAATCGAACAAAGAGTAAAACCTAATTATATTGTTCTATTATGCCCCGAGAGTGTATATTCGCAACGTATCCATGCCAACGTTCACAAGAACCAAAATCGGACCAACATTAGACTACTCGCGCCCTAACAAAGATATCTTTGGAAACAAGATTTTTCTCATTCAATCGAACAAAGAGTAAAACCTAATTATATTGTTCTATTTTGCCCCGAGAGTGTATATTCGCAACGTATCCATGCCAACGTTCACAAGAACCAAAACCGGACCAACATTAGATTACTCTGCGCCTAACAAAGATATCTTTGGAAGCAAGATTTTTCTCCTTCAATCGAACATAGAGTAAAACGTAATTATATTGTTCCATTATGCCCCGAGAGTGTAAATTTGCAACGTATCGATGTCAATGTTCACAAGAACCAAAACCGGTACAACATTAGATTACTGAGTTGCGCCATAACAGTATAACATTGGAAACAGTACTTTTTCTCATTCAATCGAACAAAGAGTAAAACCTAATTATATTGTTCTATTATGCCCCGAGAGTGTATATTTGCAATGTATCCATGCCAACGTTCACAAGTACCAAAACCGGACCAACAATAGACTACTCAGTGGCGCCCTAACAGTATAACTTTGGAAACAGTACTTTTTCTCATTCAATCGAATAAAGAGTGAAACCTGATTATATTGTTCTATTATGCCCCGAGAGTGTATATTCGCAACGTATCGATGCCAACGTTCACAAAAACCTAAACCGGACAAACATTAGATTACTCAGTTGCGCCCTAACAGTATATCTTGGGAAATAGTACTTTTCTCATTCAATCGAACAAAGAGTAAAACCTAGTTATATTGTTCCATTAGGCCCCGAGAGTGTATATTCGCAACGTATCAATGTCAGCGTTCACAAGAACCAAAACCGGACCAACATTAGGCAACTCTTGCCCCTAACAAGATATCTTTGGAAGCGATTTTTCTCATTCAATCGAACAAAGAGTAAAACCTAATTATATTATTCTATTATGCCCCGAGAGTGTATATTCGCAACGTATCCATGCCAACGTTCACAAGAACAAAAACCGGACCAACATTAGACTACTCAGTTGCGCCCTAAAAGTATATCTTTGGAAGCAGTACTTTTTCTCATTCAATCGAACAAAGAGTAAAACCTAATTATATTATTCTATTATGCCCCGAGAGTGTATATTCACAACGTATCCATTCCAACGTTCATAAGAACCAAAACCGGACCAACATTAGACTACTCAGTTGCGCCCTAAAAGTATATCTTTGGAAGCAAGATTTTTCTCATTCAATCGAACAAAGAGTAAAACCTAATTATATTGTTCTATTATGCCCCGAGAGTGTATATTCGCAACGTATCCATGCCAACGTTCACAAGAACCAAAACCGGACCAACATTAGATTACTCAGTTGCGCCTTACAAAGATATCTTTGGAAGTGATTTTTCTCATTCAATCGAACAAAGAGTAAAACCTAATTATATTGTTCTATTTTGCCCCGAGAGTGTATATTCGCAACGTATCCGTGCCAACGTTCACAAGAACCAAAACCGGACCAACATTAGACTACTCAGTTGCGCCCTAACAAAGATAACTTTTGAAACAGTATTTTTCCTCATTCAATCGAACAAAGAGTAAAACTTAATTATATTGTTCTATTATGCCCCGAGAGTGTATATTCGCAACGTATCAATGCCAACGTTCACAAGAACCAAAACCGGACCAACATTAGATTACTCATTATACCTAACAAGATATTTTTGGAAGCGAATTTTTCTCATTCAATCGAACAAAGAGTAAAACCTAATTATATTGTTCTATTATGCCCCGAGAGGGTAAATTTGCAACATATCGATGTCAATATTCACAAGAACCAAAACCTACAATATTAGATTACTCATTGCGCCATAACAAAGATATCTTTGGAAACAAGATTTTTTCTCATTCAATCGAACAAAGAGTAAAACCTAATTATATTGTTCTATTTTGCCCGAGAGTGTATATTCGCAACGTATCCATGCCAACATTCACAAGAACCAAAACCGACAAACATTAGACTAATCGCTTGCGCCTAACAAGATAACTTTGGAAACAAGATTTTTCCTCATTCAATCGAACAAAGAGTAAAACCTAATTATATTGTTCTATTATGCCACGAGAGTGTATATTCGCAACGTATCAATGCCAACGTTCACAAGAACCAAAACCGGACCAACATTAGATTTACTAAGTTGCCCTAACAAGATATCTTTGGAAGCAAGATTTTTCTCATTCAATCGACCAAAGAGTAAAACGTAATTATATTGTTCCATTATGCCCCGAGAGTGTAAATTTGCAACGTATCGATGTCAATGTTCACAAGAACCAAAACCGGTACAATATTAGATTACTCAGTTGCGCCATAACAGTATAACTTTGGAAATGATTTTTCTCATTCAATCGAACAAAGAGTAAAACCTAATTATATTATTCTATTATGCCCCGAGAGTGTATATTCGCAACATATCCATGCCAACGTTAACAAGAACCAAAACCGGGCCAACATTAGGCTACTCGCTTGCGCCTAACAAGATATCTTTGGAAGCAAGATTTTTCTCATTCAATCGAACAAAGAGTAAAACCTAATTATATTGTTCTATTACGCCCCGAGAGTGTATATTCGCAACGTATCCATTCCAACGTTCACAAGAACCAAAACCGGACCAACATTAGACTACTCAGTTGCGCCCTAACAGTATAACTTTGGAAGCAGTACTTTTTCTCATTCAATCGAACAAAGAGTAAAACCTAATTATATTGTTCTATTACGCCCCGAGAGTGTATATTCGCAACGTATACATGCCAACGTTCACAAGAACCAAAACCGGACCAACATTAGACTACTCAGTTGCGCCCTAACAGTATAACTTTGGAAACAGTACTTTTTCTCTTTCAAGCGAACAAAGAGTAAAACCTAATTATATTGTTCTATTACGCCCCGAGAGTGTATATTCGCAACGTATCAATTCCAACGTTCACAAGAACCAAAACCGGACCAACATTAGACTACTCAGTTGCGCCGTAACAGTATAACTTTGGGAACAGTACTTTTTCACATTCAATCAAACAAAGAGTAAAATCTAATTATATTATTCTATTATGCCCCGAGAGTGTATATTCGCAACATATCCATTCCAACGTTCACAAGAACCAAAACCGTACAATATTAGATTACTCGGTTGCGCCATAACAGTATAACTTTGGAAACAGTACTTTTTCTCATTCAATCGAACAAAGAGTAAAACCTAATTATATTGTTCTATTATGCCCAGAGAGTGTATATTCGCAACGTATCCATGCCAACGTTCACAAGAACCAAAATCGGACCAACATTAGACTACTCAGTTGCGCCCTAACAGTATATCTTTGGAAACAAGATTTTTCTCATTCAATCGAACAAAGAGTAAAACCTAATTATATTGTTCTATTTTGCCCGAGAGTGTATATTCGCAACGTATCCATGCCAACGTTCACAAGAACCAAAACCGGACCAACATTAGATTACTCGCGCCTAACAAGATATCTTTGGAAGCAGTACTTTTTCTCATTCAATCGAACAAAGAGTAAAACCTAATTATATTGTTCTATTACGCCCCGAGAGTGTATATTCGCAACATATCCATTCCAACGTTCACAAGAACCAAAACCGGACAAACATTAGACTACTCGCCGTAACAAAGATAACTTTGGGAATGATTTTTCTCATTCAATCAAACAAAGAGTAAAACCTAATTATATTGTTCCATTATGCCCCGATAGTTTAAATTTGCAACGTATCGATTTCAATGTTCACAAGAACCAAATCCGGTACAATATTAGATTACTCAGTTGCGCCATAACAGTATAACTTTGAAAACAGTACTTTTTCTCATTCAATCGAACAAAGAGTAAAACCGAATTATATTGTTCTATTATGCCCCGAGAGTGTATATTCGCAACGTATCCATGCAAACATTCAGAAGAACGAAAATCGGACCAACATTAGACTACTCAGTTGCGCCCTAACATTATATCTTTGGAAACAGTACTTTTTCTCATTCAATCGAACAAAGAGTAAAATCTAATTATATTGTTCTATTTTGCCCCGAGAGTGTATATTCGCAACGTATCCATGCCAACGTTCACAAGAACCAAAACCGGACCAACATTAGATTACTCAGTTGCGCCCTAACAGTATATTTTTGGAAGCAGTAATTTTTCTCATTCAATCGAACAAAGAGTAAAACCTAATTATATTGTTCTATTATGCCCCGAGAGTGTAAATTTGCAACGTATCGATGTCAATGTTCACAAGAACCAAAACCGGTACAACATTAGAGTACTCAGTTGCGCCATAACAGAATAACATTGGAAACAGTACTTTTTCTCATTCAATCGAACAAAGAGTAAAACCTAATTATATTGTTCTATTATGCCCCGAGAGTGTATATTTGCAATGTATCCATGCCAACGTTCACAAATACCAAAACCGGACCAACAATAGACTACTTATTGGCGCCCTAACAGTATAACTTTGGAAACAGTACTTTTTCTCATTCAATCGAGCAAAGAGTAAAACCTGATTATATTGTTCTATTATGCCCCGAGAGTGTATATTCGCAACGTATCGATGCCAACGTTCACAAGAACCTAAACCGGACCAACATTAGATTACTCAGTTGCGCCCTAACAGTATATCTTGGGAAATAGTACTTTTTCTCATTCAATCGAACAAAGAGTAAAACCTAGTTATATTGTTCCATTAGGCCCCGAGAGTGTATATTCGCAACGTATCAATGTCAGCGTTCACAAGAACCAAAACCGGACCAACATTAGGCAACTCAGTTGCCCCCTAACAGTATATCTTTGGAAGCAGTACTTTTTCTCATTCAATCGAACAAAGAGTAAAACCTAATTATATTATTCTATTATACCCCGAGAGTGTATATTCACAACGTATCCATGCCAACTTTCACAAGAACCAAAACCGGACCAACATTAGACTACTCAGTTGCGCCCTAAAAGTATATCTTTGGAAGGAGTACTTTTTCTCATTCAATCGAACAAAGGGTAAAACCTAATTATATTATTCTATTATGCCCCGAGAGTGTATATTCACAACGTATCCATGCCAACGTTCACAAGAACCAAAACCGGACCAACATTAGACTACTCAGTTGCGCCCTAAAAGTATATCTTTGGAAGCAGTACTTTTTCTCATTCAATCGAAAAAGAGTAAAACCTAATTATATTGTTCTATTATGCCCCGAGAGTGTATATTCGCAACGTATCCATGCCAACGTTCAAAAGAACCAAAACCGGACCAACATTGGATTACTCAGTTGCGCCCTAACAAAGATATCTTTGGAAGCAAGATTTTTCTCATTCAATCGAACAAAGAGTAAAACCTAATTATATTGTTCTATTTTGCCCCGAGAGTGTATATTCGCAACGTATCAATGCCAACGTTCACAAGAACCAAAACCGGACCAACATTAGATTACTCAGTTGCGGCCTAACAGTATATTTTTGGAAGCAGTAATTTTTCTAATTCAATAGAACAAAGAGTAAAACCTAATTATATTGTTCTATTATGCCCCGAGAGTGTAAATTTGCAACATATCGATGTCAATATTCACAAGAACCAAAACCGGTACAATATTAGATTACTCAGTTGCGCCATAACAGTATATCTTTGAAAACAGTACTTTTTCTCATTCAATCGAACAAAGAGTAAAACCTAATTATATTATTCTATTATGCCCCGAGAGTGTATATTCGCAACGTATCCATGCCAACGTTAACAAGAACCAAAACCGGACCAACATTAGGCTACTCAGTTGCGCCCTAACAGTATATCTTTGGAAGCAGTACTTTTTCTCATTCAATCGAACAAATCGTAAAACCTAATTATATAGTTCTATTACGCCCCGAGAGTGTATATTCGCAACGTATCCATTCCAACGTTCACAAGAACCAAAACCGGACCAATATTAGACTACTCAGTTGCGCCCTAACAGTATAACTTTGGAAACAGTACTTTTTCTCATTCAATCAAACAAAGAGTAAAACCTAATTATATTGTTCTGTTTTGCCCCGAGAGTGTATATTCGCAACGTATCCATGCCAACGTTCACAAGAACCAAAACCGGACCAACATTAGATTACTCAGTTGCGCCCTAACAGTATATCTTTGGAAGCAGTACTTTTTCTCATTCAATCGAACAAAGCGTAAAACCTAATTATATTGTTCTATTACGCCCCGAGAGTGTATATTCGCAACGTATCAATTCCAACGTTCACAAGAACCAAAACCGGACCAACATTAGACTACTCAGTTGCGCCGTAACAGTATAACTTTGGGAACAGTACTTTTTCACATTCAATCAAACAAAGAGTAAAATCTAATTATATTATTCTATTATGCCCCGAGAGTGTATATTCGCAACATATCCATTCCAACTTTCACAAGAACCAAAACCGGTACAATATTAGATTACTCAAATATGCGCCATAACATTATAACTTTGAAACTCAGATTTTTCTCATTCAATCGAACAAAGAGTAAAACCTAATTATATTGTTCTATTATGCCCTGAGAGAGTATA